>CM031243.1:852417365-852707616 GCA_018340775.1 Taxus wallichiana var. yunnanensis
TTTCAAATTTGTTAAATTTTGGAGGTTCATTATTTCTTATTACTTAAATCTACAATATCAAATTTTGTATGTATGTGAAATATTTAATTTGAAAATTAATTATTTGTATGTAGCTTACCCCTCGTGAGTCTATTGTTGTCCTGTGATGCGTCAACGACAAATTGATAGGGATCATGACATTATGGTAAGATTTCACATGCATTTTAACTAAATTGTACAAGTTTCTAAATTTTGAATGTATTTTAAAATTTTGGGTGTTAAAAACTTGTTGTTTATGAATGTGTAGGTTAGGTTGCAGACCTTCTTAGAGATGCCTAGGACCACACGGATGAAATCCGTAGTGGCATCTCCCTCCACTACATCCCCAGGTCATGGATGTGCTACTTCTAGCAGGGCGAAGAGAGGGAAGATGTTTCATGAGTAGATTCATAGTCCACCTGGATGTACATATATATATATATATATATATATATGGGCCATCTGGTCTAGTGAACATGTTTCTTCATATAGTCCATTGTATATATATAGCCTTTTGCGACCACATGTGGTCCTATATACATTATGACACACTTAGTTCGAGATGTACACATGTTATGAACTTACATATTTTCAGAGACGTGCATCTGGAGCACACTTTGTTTGATTCTTATATATCCATGTGTGTTGGTTTTCATAATGATATTACTTCTATATGTTTGATTCGATTTCATTGCATGTATGATATCCTTCTATGTATGTTTTCATAACCATTTATTAGTTCTAGATATGTATGTTTGATTTAAAATTAAAAAACCATGTCCTGAGCACTACATGGTACAATTGTTAAGCAAACCTATTCCATTAAGCAAAACCATGCTAGGTGAACTACAAAAGGGCAATACGTAATTACTTTTTTTTCTTTTAAAGCTAACACTCATCTGTTGCATATCAACTAATGTGAACATTGATAGAAATAAGTGAGGTAGAGTTCATCTTGAACTATATGAATATAACGTTACTTATGGTGCAACATTGCATGGTACAATTGTTAAGAAATTAAGGAAATCAATAGATGTACACACCTTATCTCTTTATAATTTGGTGTTATATGCCAATCAACTAAGAAGTTAAACATTCAATTTGATTATCGTTTAAAGTAGATTCACTTCTCTCTTTCATTTTCATTATTTGTCTCTTTCTTCTTGGACTTACCATCCTCTCTTTCCTTTTATTTTCTTGTATGTATTCAAGACTTCTTTCTTTCTCCTTCTTATTTTGCCATTGTTCACTCTTTTTTCTCTTGACTTGTCTCTTGTTGCTTTGAATATCCTGTCATAAATATCTCCTCAAGCCTTTGTATTTCCTCATGTACAACAAGTATTCACTCTCTCCTTCACTTTCTTCATTTATTGATCACAGCCATTACATGCTTGCCTCAAACTGAAATTTGACCTTTTCTCGCCACTTTCCTCTTGTTTCCCATTTCATATTGAATGAGTACCTATTTATTCTCTAAGCATTTCATTTTGCACTTCCTTTCTCCTCCATTATTCTTCTTTCATGCTATGTTCTCCATTATGAGAATTCTTTTCTCTTCTTCATGTTTCTCGTGCATGGAAACTATTTTCCTCTTATTCCTTCATAGGCTCTCACTTATTTGTTTCCTTCACTTCTTTTAGCATGCTTCATAAGTGACTTGATTGGCCACTTCACTCTCCTTCTAAAATTCCATCCAAATATGCAAACTTGAAGCTACTTGCCTTAGCATTTTATTGATAATCTTATTCATATGTTCACATTCTCACCATACTATTAGAAACAATGAATAAATGCATTTCATTCCTTTAACATGACTTACCTTTACTCACCACTTTTCACTAGTTCTTGCTTCACTAGCAATTATGGCTCATTTAATTTCAACTCCATTTAGTATTCTTGACCTATATTCAAATACTTAATCCACTATTAGAATAACAAGGGAATGCTTTATTCTTGTGAATCTTCAAAGCATGATAATTAGGGTATTAGATACCCATTAAGGGATGAAAAGTATGTAAAAAGTTTCAAGGTAGCCAAGAGCATGACCATATTACAATGCAAACATAATGAGCATGTAAGCACATAGCTGGGGCAGAAGAGGATGGAGAGAGATCACCACAACAACATAGCTCAAGAGAGAAAAGCAAGGATAGTGATGAAGCACCTAAGAGGACAGAGGCAAGTCCAAAGAGAACAAGAGAGATGGAAGGTAAACAAGTGACATTGAATGTTTTGAGTCCTAGGAAATGAATGGAGGTGAGGAGTGAGAAGTCATGCCTCAGGACGTCATGGCACCAAACCGAATGCATCGACACGTCTAGGTGGCTAGGTGAATGCTAGAGGAGGTGGTGTTTTGGTGCGCGACAAGGTCGTTGCTTCCGGGCTACTTCGTTCGGGCGTAGTCCCTTAAGAGCCTTGAGACCAAAATATCGTTCAACTTCGATGGTGACTACTCGGACTCCGTGGCACCTAGAGATCTCGTTTGATCCGAACACCTCGGTGTAGGGACCCTCTACAATAGCCTCTCTCAGTTTTTTCCTTCTCATATCGGTGCTCTCGCTGCCCTATTGTTTGCAAATGCACATGCGAAATAGTGCAGTTTGAGCCAGTGTAAGGTTGTCAAATGCTATATTTTGCAAACGGTGGGTCATGGCACCAAACCAAATGTGCCACATGTTAGGTGGCTAGGTGAAACTAGAGGAGGTGGTTTTTTGTGTGACAAGGTCATTGCTTAGTGCTACTTCATTCGGGCGTAGTCCCTTAAGAGCCCTGAGACCAAAATATCGTTCAACTTGATGGGTGACTACTCGGACTCCATGGCACCTAGAGACATCTCATCTAATCCAAAACCTTGGTGTAGGGACCCTCTACAATAGCCTCTCTCGGTTTTTTCCTTCTCATATCGGTGCTCTCGCTGCCCTATTGTTTGTAAATGCGTGAAATAGTGCGGTTTGAGCAAGTGTAAGGTTGTCAAAATGCTATATTTTGTAAACGGTGGGTCGTGGCACCAAATGAATGTGTTGACACATCCAGGTGGCTAGGTGAATGCTAGAGGAGGAGGTGTTTTGGTGCGTGACAAGGTCATTGCTTCCGGGCTACTTTGTTCGGGCGTAGTCCCTTAAGAGCCCTGAGACCAAAATATCGTTCAACTTTGACGGGTGACTACTGGACTCTGTGGCACCTAGAGACATCTCATCTGATTTGACACCTCAATGTAGGGACCTCTACAATAGCCTCTCTTATTTTTTTTTCCTTCTCATATCGGTGCTCTCGCTGCCATATTCTTTGCAAACGCGTGAAATAGTGTAGTTTGAGCTAGTGTAAGGTTGTCAAACACTATATTTTGTAAATTATGGGTCGTGGCACCAAATTGAATGCATTGACACATCTGGGTGGCTAGGTGAATGCTAGAGGAGGTGGTGTTTTGGTGTGTGACAAGGTCGTTATTGCTTCCGGGCTACTTTGTTTGGGCGTAGTCCCTTAAGAGCCCTGAGACCAAAATATCGTTCAACTTGATGGTGACTACTCGGACTCCATGGCACCTAGAGATCTCGTCGATCCAACACCTTAGTATAGGGACCTCTACTATAATATCTCTCTTAGTTTTTTCCTTCTCATATCGGTGCTCTCGCTGCCCTATTGTTTGCAAACGTGTGAAATAGTGTAGTTTGAGCCAGTGTAAGGTTGTCAAACGCTATATTTTGCAAACGGTGGGTCATGGCACCAAATGAATGTGATGACATGTTTGGGTGGCTAGGTGAATGCTAGAGGAGGTGGTGTTTTTGTGTGCGTGACAAGGTCGTTGCTTCTAGGCTACTTCGTTCGGGCGTAGTCCCTTAAGAGCCCTGAGACCAAAATATCGTTCAACTTTGACGGTGACTACTCGGACTCCG
The DNA here is from genome assembly GCA_018340775.1 of Taxus wallichiana var. yunnanensis. NCBI lineage: Eukaryota > Viridiplantae > Streptophyta > Pinopsida > Cupressales > Taxaceae > Taxus > Taxus wallichiana. The sequence goes on from CM031243.1 coordinate 852,421,277, forward strand.
TGGCACCTAGAGATCTCATCTGATCCAAAACCTTGATTTAGGGACCCTCTAAAATAGCCTCTCTCAGTTTTTTTCCTTCTCATATCGGTGCTCTCGCTGCCCTATTGTTTGCAAACGTGTGAAATAGTGCAGTTTGAGCAGTGTAAGGTTGTCAAATGCTATATTTTGCAAACGGTGGGTCGTGGCACTGGCACCGAACCAAACTACTTTGACACATCCAGGTGGCTAGGTGAATGCTAGAGGAGGTGGTTTTGGTGTGTGACAAGGTCATTGATTCTAGGCTACTTCGTTGGGCGTAGTCCCTTAAGAGCCCCCGAGACCAAAATATCGTTCAACTTCGACGATGGGTGACTACTCGGACTCCGTGGCACCTAGAGATGTCTCGTCTGATGAAACCTCGGCATGTAAGGGACCCTCTACAATATCCTCTCTTATTTTTTCCTTCTCAAATGGTGCTCTCATTGCCCTATTTTTTGTAAACGCGTGAAATAGTGCGGTTTGAGCCGAGTGTAAGGCTGTCAAACACTATATTTTACAAAGCATGGTGGGTCGTGGCACCAAACCGAATGCTTTGACATGTCTGGGTGGCCAGGTGAATGCTAGAGGAGGTGGTGTTTTGGTGTGCGACAAGGTCATTACTTCCGAGGCTACTTCGTTCGGGTGTAGTCCCTTAAGAGCCCTAAGACAAAAATATCGTTCAACTTCGATGGGTGACTACTCGGACTCTGTGACACCTAGAGATGTCTCGTCTAATCTAAAACCTTAGTTTAGGACCCTCTACAATAGCCTCTCTTGGTTTTTTCCTTCTCAGATTGGTGCTCTCGCTGCCCTATTGTTTGTAAATGCATGAAATAGTGCAGTTTGAGCCAGTGTAAGGTTGTTAAATGCTATATTTTGCAAATGGTGAGTCGTATAAAAATGCAAATGTAATGACATTTCATGAGAGTGAACTAGAGGAGGTGGTGTTTTGGTGCATGACATAAGTCGTTGCTCAGGGCTACTTCGTTCGGCGTAGTCCCTTAAGAGCCCGAGACCAAAATATCGTTCAACTTCGATGGGTGAACTAGGACTCGTGGCACCTAGAGATGTCTTTCTAATCCAACACCTTAGTGTAGGGACCCTCTACAATAGCCTCTCGGTTTTTTTCCTTTTTCCTTTGGGATCTTGAGGGTGCTCTCGCATTGCCTAAATGAATTATAAAGCGTAAATAAAGTGTAGACATTCAAGAGCTCCATGTAAGGTTGTCAAAATGCTATATTTTACAAACGGTGCATCGTGCACCAAACCGAATGTGCAATGACATCAGAAACATAAGTGAATGCTAGAGGAGGTGTTTTTGGTGCGCGATAAGGTCGTTTTTAGGACTACTTCGTTCGGCGTAGTCCTTAAGAGCGAGATGAAAATATCGTTGACTTATGCAGTGACTACACTCCATGGCACCTAGAGAGATTGATACCAAATACGAACTAATATCCATATTCTGAGATTTTACTTTGATTCCATTCTGACCATCGGTTTCTCATCCTTGGATTTTTGGCATAAGCAAATAGTGTAGTTTGAGATAGTGTAAGTTGTTAAATGCTATATAAGGATTACATGGGTATAACCACAATGGCCTAACCATAATGCCGACACAGGGTTCCAGGTGAATTCAGAGGAGGTGGTGCTCCATTGCGCGTGCTAAAGTGTCATTGCTTAGGGCTACTTCTATTTGGGCGTAGTCCCTTGATGAGCCCTAAGGATGTCAACCAAAATTTTTCAAATGTTGATTTGGATTTCCATATGGCACCTGAGACATCTCATCCGATCTGTAGTAAACCTTATTAAGGGACCCTCTAAAGATTTCTGGTTTTCCTTCTTCATACCTTTACATTTGATACTGCTCTTGTTTTCTCTTGAAATAGTGCTTCATCAGAGTCTTTTTCTTCATGTTCAAATGCTATCGAAAATCCTATGGCATTCAAACTAAACTTTAGGAATATTGCTAAATCATGACACATTTTGTCTGAATGGTCTATATTTATTCTTTTCTTTGATTTCCATGACTGATATCGTTGCTAAAGTGGCTTCTTTTTTGGGCATACCAAAGCTTCTCGACTTATTTTCAACTTCATATTAGTATTACTCGTGGCACCCCAGATGTCTCTATTTAAGGATACCTTATTTAGGGACCCAATATCAATAGCATCTATTGGTATCTTCCTTCTAAATTATATTTGTACAAATAGTGCCCTATTGTTTCAAACAACTTGAAATAGTGCAGTTTGACCATTAAGGTTGTGAGCTGCTAGGTTATGCTTAAGAGTAGGGTTTGATGCAAATGTATGATGTTGACATATTTGGGTGGCCATGTGAATGCTTAGAGGAGGTGGTGTTTGGTGCGGACAGGTAGAGATATCTTATTCGGGCGACTCAATGCGTAGTCCATAAGAGCCTAGACCAATATGATCTATCGTTTTTTCAACTTCTTGGGATGCTACTCAATATGGCACCTAGAGATGTCTCGTCAAAATCTTACACCTCGATGTAGGGACCCTCTAAATTCCTCTCTTGGTTTTTCAACTTCTTCTGAGTTGATTGCTTCGCTGCCCTAGTATAAACGTGAAATAGTGAAGTTTGGCGAGTGTAACGTTGTCAAATGCTATTTTTGTCGATGAGTCATGGCACTTCACCGAATCCTCCAAACATCATCTGGGTGGCTAGGTGAATGCTAGAGGAGGTGGTGTTTTGGTGCATGACAAGGTCTTTGCTTACGAGTGGTATCTTTGTTCGGGCATAGTCCCTTTCCCCCTGAGACTAAAAATATCGTTCAACTTCGACGAGTGACTACTGGACTCATGTGGCACCTAGATACATGTTATTCTATGATCCAAACCTCGATGTAGGGAATAAAATAGCCTCTTCAATTTTTCCTTCTCATATCGGTGCATCCATCTCGCTGCCCTATTGTTTGTAAATGCATGAAATAGTGGTTTGAGCCGGTGTAAGGTTGTCTAAAATGCTATATTTTGCAAATGGTGGGTCGTGGCAACAACCGAATGCATTGAACATTTCTGGGTGGTAAGTAGAACTAGAAAATATATTTTTATGTGTGCAACAATAACAATCGTTGCTTCTTCCTAAAAAGATACTTTATTGAAAAAACCTAAAACATTCGCATAGCCTTAAGACACAAAACAAAATATTGTTCAAATTGAGCGGGTGACTATTTTGGACTATTTGGCACCTAGAGATGTCTCATCTCATCCAACACCAAAAAAATAGTGGAACCTATATAATACCTCTCTTCAGTTTTTCCTTCTCAAATTGGTGCTCTCGCTGCCCTATTGTTTGCGAAACACGTGAAATAGTAGAGTTTGAGCTAGTGTAAGGTTGTCAAACGCTATATTTTGCAAACGGTGGGTCGTGGCACCAAACCATGAATGTAACACACAAATAGGGTAGGTGAATGCTAGAGGAGGTGGTATTTTGGTGCGCATATGACAAGGTCATTGCTTCAGGGGCTACTTCGTTCGGCGTAGTCCCTAAGAGCCTTGAGACCAAAATATCGTATTCAACCGGTGGACTACTCGGAAGACTATTCATGACTCCTGGAGACCTAGAGATATCAAATCCGATCCGAAACCTGGTGTAAGGACCCTCTACAATAGCCTCTCTAAATTTTTTCCTTCTAATAAGATTGGTGCTCTCGCTGCCCTATTGTTTCACAGCAAAATGATATGCGAAATAAGTTTTGAGCTAGTGTAAGGTTGTCAAATGCTATATTTTGTAAATAGTGGGTCGTGGCACCAAACCAATGTGCATGACACATCTCAGTGGATAGGTAAATGCTAGAGGAGGTGGTTTTTTGTGTGCTGACAAGGTCGTTGCTTAAGGCTACTTCATTCGGGCGTAGTCCTTAAGAGCCTTGAGACCAAAATATCGTTCAACTTCGACGGTGACTACTCGGACTCCGTGGCACCTAGAGACATCTCATCTAATCTAAAACCTAGCATAGGGACCCTCTACAATATCCTCTCTTAGTTTTTTCCTTCTCAGATCGGTGCTCTCGCTGCCCTATTGTTTGCAAATACGTGAAATAGTGTAGTTTGAGCCAGTGTAAGGTTGTCAAATGCTATATTTTACAAAGCGGTGGTGTGGCACTTGAACCATGAATGCCTGTTGAACATCCATTTGGGTGGCCAAGGTGAACACTAGAGGAGGTAGTTTTTTGTGTGTGACAAGGTCATTGCTTCCGGGCTACTTCGTTCGGGCGTAGTCCCTTAAGAGCCCTGAGACCAAAATATCGTTCAACTTTGATGGGACTACTCGGACTCGTGCACCTAGAGACATCTCATCTAATCCAAAACCTTGGTGTAGGGACCCTCTACAATATCCTCTCTCATTTTTTTCCTTCCTCATATCGGTGCTCTCGCTGCCCTATTGTTTGCAAACGTGAAATAGTGTAGTTTGAGCCAGTGTAAGGTTGTCAAATGCTATATTTTGCAAACGGTGGGTCATGGCACCAAACCGACTATGATTGAAACATGTCTGCAGATGGTGAGGTGAATGCTAGAGGAGGTGGTGTTTTGTGTGTGACAAGGTCGTTGCTTTTGGGCTACTTCATTCGGGCGTAGTCCCTTAAGAGCCTTGAGACCAAAATATCGTTCAACTTCGACGGGTGACTACTTGACTCTACAATGGCACCTAGAGATGTCTCATCGATCCGAAACTTGCGTATAGGACCCTCTACAATAGCTCTCTCATATTTTTCCTTTCCCAATTGGTGCTCTTGCTGCCCTATTGTTTGTAAACACGTGAAATAGTGTAGTTTGAGCCAATGTAAGGTTGTCAAATGCTATATTTTGTAAATGGTGGGTCATGGCACCAAACCGATTGTGCACACATATAGGTATGGTCTTGTAAACACTTGGGGAGGAGTTGTTTTGGTTCTCTAAGCACTAAGTGCTTCTGGGCTACCTCCTCCGGAGCCAAGAACCCCCTCCATGGGTACATAAATCGTTGTTAATTGCTTCTCTTTTCTTGTAAAACAATGAAAGCTTCTCTTAGCTTCGAGAATTTAAAATTATCTACTAACAATGCCAACCACGTGAAGGTGGAAGATTTTCTAGCACCACTAACTTGAACATAAAAGTGTTAGTCAAAGAAATTTAAGTTTCAAATCAAAACCATACTAGATATATACAAAATACACAAATTTAAAATAAAATATATGAACTTAAATCTATCTAACTAAAAAATTTATATATAAAAAAAATTATATATCGAGACATGAGAATTGTAAATTCATTCCAATGAACCATTAGGATCGGATCTACTCGAATAGCGGATAAGATTGCTTCATGATCGACTCTTGAACCTTAGAAGAATCTTGTTATTAGGCCTTCCTCGATATCTATATACTAAATATTTTTCGCTAGAACTAGATGCGAATATAAGAGTATTTTCTATGTGTCTCAAAGTCTTCAAACACCCAAACAGAGGATTTTTTTAATGGATACCGTCGAAGCCAAGTTCTAGTAACTACCACTAACCCTGTAGGATACTCAATATCTTCGCCATCTATAATAGGAGAAGTCAACTTCTTTCTTTCCTCGATCAACGACATAAGAAATAGTCTATGTTCCTTCTTCATTATTGTCTTTTGTCATGATAAGCTGCAAACACATGTCCTAAAAATAAAGGTTGAACAACTCAAATTTAAATTACATATTAAAATTTCAATGGACATAACTCAATACAAAAATTAAATAAATAACCATAAATACCTTGTTGCACCAAAATCAAAATTTGTCAAAGTCCTTGGATGTTGCAACTTCATCTGCAGAAACAAGTTGTAATGCTTGTGGAGGTTGATAACTAGGAAGCGGAGTTAGAGGCCTACAAATCCATCCATCCACCCATTCTTGTGAATCACACTCAGCAGTGACAAATTTGATACAAGATGCACAAAAACATGTCAAATTTCTTGTCCATACGGCCCATGAAGTAGCGTCTGAGCTACAAAATGAGTGCATATCATTGGACCCAGTGAGTGTCATACAATCCTCGTAGTTAGCAATTTGTTGTTCCTCTATCAACCAAAAATATCTATGAACTGTGGAATTTTCTTGAGAACCTCGGCCATGTTGTCAATACACCATTCCACTATGCTCTTTGCATCTTTTAATTTAGCACCATCTTTGTACTTCAACTCTTCTCTTGCAAGAGCTCTTTTCACACATGCCCCTGCACCATCATGCTCTCCTTTTCCATGTCCAGCCTCAGTGAAACTCCAAATATGTTGCACACCCATCTTGATGTGCATTCTTCTCATCCAATAAAACATTCATGCATTCTTAAACTGAGACGTGTAATTATCTGACCATATATAATGTTGTTTGAAGTGGATGTCCCTATCAGACAAGTTTCCATAAAATAATTGGAAACACCCTTGCACAAATTTAGTAGAATGAGTACGATCATCACTGATATAAAAGTGGTACTCTCTTAAAAAATTTGATCATTCTTTGTATTGTCAGGAGAATGTAGAAATGCTATATGCACAAAAATGGCAACTTGTACTGAGTTGTAATATTGTGATTGAACCTCCATTTGTGGTTGTAATGTGTAATTCTCAAAATTGACCACTGAAACAATAGTACCAATAGGAAATGTGTCCTTGCATATCTTGAACTATTCATCCAACCATCGAGCTCTATGTGTATGCCTAGCATACTCATAAACAATTTCATCCTTAAATTTTCTCAAAAATTAGAAAAATAGGCATTTGTTCTGTAACTAGCTCACCATTTAGACTCTTTTCCATCTTTCAACTAGTATGCAACTGATTTATATTTATCAAACTCAACTAAATTATGTCTATTGTACCTTGATTTCTCATGGATGTAACTTTTCAATTTAGGTAATCCGCATGTACTACAACTTCCATCTAAACAATCCTGACTATAAAAAAATTGTCCAACTTCTTTTTCACAAAATATAGTAGGAATGAAATCCCTAGAAGATATTGGTGGAACTTGAACACCACATTCTAATAACATAGTTTTAGAATGAAAATAGAATGAATACGTAAAAATTTAGCATAATGCATCATGCAAATTCAACATGTTTCCCTCTGACAACAACAAGTGGTGCGAAGCGTGGTTGATTTTCACATAGAATGGTTTCAACATTTCAAAAAAATGTTGACTAATTTTAATTTCTAGATTCTCTTGTTCAAACTTATGAAAAAATTGAGTTTGAGTCATATCTAAGAAATGCTTTGGATGTGGTTCACGATTAGTAGAACCAACTCTCCATTTTATAACATCTCTTGTATTAGGTGAAACTCTAGTGTTATCATGCCAAAATTGAATAACAACTTCTCTTATAGCATCAAAATTATTTTTGTCCTTATACGGTGCTCTAGCAGAAAATGCCCAAAAATGGCGTTATTGAGTGATTGAAGGATATTACATCTTTCAATTGCTTTCATTAGAGTTTTTTGATTAACTTGCAACATTCGACTTGTTTGCGTAATCAAATGTTATTTTTATTGATTCACTTACAACACTAGTAGCAAGTACATGACGCACAATATTACTATCCCTAGTGCATCTCTTGACACCAATAGTGTGATATGCATCATGAAGGTTTTTAAAAATTGTAGAGGTTTGACCACGTATATTAGATGTTGTCAATCCTAAGGTGTTTAATGTAGGTCTCATTTTAATCAATTTCATCAAACTAACCAACAATTGACATCTTTGGGAATCATTTAAAATTTCAAAATGATTATCCCAAATTTTAGTGGCTTTTCTTCTGATTTGTCATTAGAAAGTTTGTCAGACATTGGTTTCAAAATGTTTTCATCAATTTCAATAAAAAAATTAGGTTTCTTACGTAAAATCCTAGGAGGTGTTTTTGTCAAATTTTCTTGTCTACAGTTTCAACATGAATTTCCTTATTCACATTTTCATTGTCTCCTTGATTTCAACATTTGCTACATCATGAGTATTTAATTCTTCTTCAACATTGACAGTAAAAACATCTTCATCACGAGTATTTAATTCAACTTCAACATTGACAGTAGAAACATTACCTAGTTCTTCATTGCTTACAATAGTTGGGGTTGAAGATGAACCTCTTCTTGATTCACGAAGATTCCACATTCGCTCAGCATTTTGAATTTTGTTGGCCTCTAATTCGTTTGGTGTTTTTTACTTAATGACTTCCTTTTTTGACTTCGTTTCTTGTCTCCCATGATGTTTTGCTTCCGGTGATAAGAAAAAATGTGTAAAAAAGATAGAATTTCATAATAATTCATACGGTAAGGTCAAAGAGTAAAAATCACATGGTAATTCAACATTGGGATGTGTGTAAATATGATTTATGAACCATGAGCATGCTTTATAAACCGTGATCGTGGTTTCTAAAGCACACTCGCGGTTTGTGTTAAAAAAAATATGATCGCGCTTTATAAACCATGATCGCGGATCTATCTACCGAACCTAAGCCTCGGGAAATCTTTTTTTTCCCCAACCAAAGCTATGGAAGGTCATTATGAAGTGTAAAAGGTCAAAAAACCTCAAATTTTCTCTTCCAAAGACTTGAACCATGCTTTAAAAAGCGAAAACATTTCACAAAAATGGTGCCATCGCGTAGGGAGATTGTTAGCTTCGTAGAAATATTGATTTTAAAGTGAATAGAATAAGATAAATATCATTTTATAATTTTTTATTAACAATAGGTTTTAAGACATATTTTCCCGTGAATGTTCATGTCTACGTTTAAGATTGTAACTTTTGTTTCACTTATCAAAATGTGATAAAACTTATACCATCCCAAGTGTGGACAAATTCTATACACGTTAAAAAAAAATATATTATTTGTATATTTTTTATATAGTTATGACATAGTTATGGCGGGATAAACGGAAAGCGCTCCGTTTTCTAAATATTTTCAGACCACTTTCACGGAAAAAATCATTAAAAAAATATTGCTCGAAAAAATACAAAATAAAATCCATCCCAAGATAGACAACTACATCTAACTTTTCACCAAATGAAAAAAAAATAACAAGATTTCGTCATCCAAATCGCGGGCAATGGATTCTGATCTTATAAGTTTTTCAAAAAAAAAAAAACCAAGTCATATAATTTTAAGTGTTTAATATAGCTAAACTTGTCCATTTTTAAAAAAATAGTATTTTAGAAACTAGATTCCAGATGCTACGATTCATATTTATATATTTTTCTAATTTTGAATGCGCATATTGCTAATAATCCCTACAAGTTGAGATTTCTCTATTTTTTGCAATATGATGTCCACGAGATGACCCCATTTTTGTCCATCATCTTCACTGAACTTACCCATGTTATAATTTAAATTGTCGATTGATGATCATTGGTTTTAAGTGTCAATTTTTATCAATATTATTATTGATTAAGTTTAAACTATTTTATTTTAATGTTAATTGCTCTCGTGCTCGAGTCTCGTTTGTGCTATTGAGGAAGGGCTTGTTTTGTTGGTGGCGCCATGGTTTGGGAGAGGTGTTCACGTTTATTTATTTTATTAAGTCTTCAACCACCGCTTTCTACCTTGGTGATCGATCCTTCATGCTTGGGATTGTTTTAATTGAAAAATTTTAAACGTGGATTTAATGTGCCCTCCCACCGACCTTGCCTCTCTTTTGATTTTCTTTTTACCATGCTTGGCGTGAGGGGGGGATGGAAATCTTAATTGATTAATTTCATTTCCTTGGTTGGCTGGAGGTGGGTGGATTTGATGGCCACCTCATTTAAACCTCCTTAATGCTAGGCGTGTTGGTCTTACCTTATGGGTGGCCGCACTTTCCTTATTTTATTGTTTGATTTGCTAAATCTGCCAATATCCTTGTTGTCTGCCTTTACCAGTCTTCCCGGCGCGTGAGCTCCTTTTGTGAATATTGGTATAAGGAGTGGTTGTTTAGACCTTAAAACTTCATAAATGTGATTGACCTCACACCATTACGCACTTCTATTTTAGTGTATGCGCTTTGACTCATGTTTTGGGGATAAAAATAAAAATAAAAATAATAATAATAAAGGAAAGAAACTCTATTTTTTTCTTCCTTGCTGGCCGTACACATGGGGATATTTCGAGTTGTTCTTTTGGCCTACCCTTCCTAGTTCTAGTTGCATTGGACTAGTTCAAAAGCCTTACTGCTCTTCATTTGCATCTGATCCCTTCTATGCTCAACATAGAAGTGAATGAAGTTGGATGCCTAACAAGCAAGGGAGAAGGAAACGTGTTGATTGTGTTGTCTTGGTAGATGGGTGTATGTTGTGGAAGCTTATTGCAGGCATGTTAAGCCTAAACTCTGCAATTTTATGATACCATTTCTATAATTCCATGAAATGTATGTTCTCTTCCTAAATGGTGTCTTGGAGTGGTTTGGTTTGTGGTTAGTTTTTTTCTTTTGGGAGAGTTTGAAAGGAAACGTTTCTGGTTGTCTCTGGCTAAAAATCTTGAAGTTTTCGTGAAGGAAGTAAAAGGAAAAGTCACTTAGATCTCTATATCAAGCATGGTTTGCTTTTCCTTTATTCTAGTTATTACATTTCAAAGTAAATGGGTATTTTCTGGATGAAATTCTTTGGTTCTATCGTACATCTGCTAGGGTTTAGTTTATTATTAATGAAATTTTGGGATCGAATTGCATTCGGTTTGGTATAAAAGAAAAAAAAACTTGTTACGGTGGAACTAGCTATGTGGGTATTAATTCTTCCTGAAATGATCTGTTCTTGTGGGGTATGATTAAATACTGAACATGTGGTTCTAGGCGCTATTTTTTAGAACTTTCTGGGATGATATTTTGTGTGAGTCACTTGTTTGAAATTATGACCTCTCACTCTGCTAATCACGGCAGGAGATTACCATCTGTGGATGAAAGGTGGGTTTGACTGGAACACCATTCATCTTTGGGTATTTTTCTTTGAGTAAATCCTTTGAGGGGATGATCACTTATTGGTTAGATTTATTTGTATGAATTAAATATACTTCTGAGTCTTATTGGTAATCTGTGGCAAATAAATAAATTAAAAAAAATTCCTTTGAAATTGACTATGTTGGTTTGAATCTTGCATGAAATAATCTATATTTTTTTGGGATTTCAGGTAAATGCCAAAATTGGGGATCTGGTGTCAAATTTGGTGCTTGCTCGATATGGAATTCTGTGTGATTTTGGTTGTTGAATAATGTTTCCCTCTGCTTTATAAGCCATGACATTTTGTAGCATCCTGAAGCTATTGTTACTTTCTCCTTTGCGTTCAAGTGTTGATATGTGATTTTCCATATGAGGATATGTTTTTGGGTTTCGGGAAGTCATGCTTGATTTGGTTGTGTCTTTTCTACTCTTAAGATATTTGATTGAAGTGGAATATGCTTGGATTCATTTTCTTTCATTTTATCGCATATGAGTGCAATCGATTTACGAGAAATAGTAGCTTATCTATCTCTATGACTCATCCTTGGATCAGTTGCATTGATCCAAGGAATGTTTTAATTATATTCGGGATGAACAATTATGTATTGACATTTCGTGAATTATTAAGCCTGACTGAACTTAGAATATATATATGTTCTTTAATCCTCCTTCATTTGAGAATAATTTCATGCGGTGGAAAGTTTTATTGGATTCTAGAATTGACCCCGGCAGGTCATTACAGTCTCAATTTGGTTTTCAGCCATTTATGGCATTGGAAAGAGATAACCTGGACCTTAAGCCAGGTAAGATGTGTGAATCTTCCTATCTAAGCTTTTATACTTAAAATGTGAATTCTGAATCCAACCTGGAACGTCTTAGTATCACTGATTTGTCGAAATGTGATGTTAATCTAACCTAATTTCAAAACTATGTATCATTGGGATGTTACCTAAGGGTTGTCTAACCTATTGTTAAGGTAAATGACTAGGGTTATATCCTAAGGTGTTAGATTTATATTACCTAAGATCTACCCTTAGACATTAACCTATCCTAAAACTAATGGCACGAAGGGGAACCTAAAGGGTCGCATACACGTTGGCGACGGGTTCCAAGGAATTTATGAAGAGGATAAGATTGATTTAATTCTACGGACTGCCAACTTTGATAGTGGCTAGTTTGATTGGTGGAGGCCTAGGTGGCAACATCGCTAAAGATGGAAATGCATGTTATTTTAGTTTTGGAACTCGCTTCAGACTTGGCAGGCGGTGGCAAGTAAGATTGGGCGGGAGATTTGGCATTAATGCAATTAATGTGCATGGGTTCATGAGCCTAGATTGCTTAGGGAGGCATGTAAAAATATTTTTGTGTGGTTGTTTAATTTTTCATTCACTCTTTTTTCTCTCTGCATGCACACTGGTCTTTTGAACCAGCAGTTTATACTTCATTGCATGGCTATTTTGAGGTTTTCAGATTTATTTCTATTTCGTGGAGAATATATGAGGCATGGTGGAGGTGGAATTTTGTTGTTGAACCTTTCATGGAGAAGAAGAGGAAGAACGGGCTCAGCCAGAGGTCTTATTTGATTTTATGCGACACTATCAGGCATGATAGGCCCTAACTGTTAAAATATTTGCTTTTCTCTAAGTGATTCATTAAAACAACTCTATTCTGATGAACTCTGAGTATTTATGCTTGTCTGATAAGAAGAATATTTCATGGGTTGTGTGTACATTTAAATTCTGGGTTAAATCGGAGGTTGCTTGATTCTTTTTGAAATTTGTTTGCATCTCTTTCCTCTCTCTGTGGTATGTGAGTATTGAGTACCTCTGGTAATTGTAAAAGGCTCATAGTGGATAAAAGTTGTAAGTGATTTAGACTTCTTTAGAGGTATTTATGGTTGAAATCGACCCATCTGTTCTCGTATGTTGGAAGTTTAAAACTTGTTTTAGTTGGACGGAAACAATGTTGTTTTTGTGTATACCAGCCTATGTTATTCACGTTTTAACTAGTAGTTGTTTGCCTGTGAATAATACCTGAAAGGTTTGTTGGTAACATCCTATGAAGCCTTGACTGCTATAAATTTTTCGCATTCTGAATACGTTATATTTACATGCTAGTTTGTACTTCTCTGAGTAAAGTGATTGATTTTTTTTTTTAAGATCACGGGCATTGTGGATAAGATAGTATACAGTTAGTCGTTTAGTTTTGCGTAAAACCTTGAATGATGACTACACCGGCATACATAGGAGGAACAGTATGAGAATGAACTTGTATTCTACCTGCAAAGTTTTTGTTGTTTGGAATAAGCATTAAAAGGAATTTGTGTTTATTATACGAGCAAACAAGTCTGTAGCTTGTAGTCTTTTCTTGCATGTTTTGTGAAATCTTGTTTTCATGACTGTATTAACGATGGTAGAAACTCTTTCAAATCTGACTTTAAAATTTGACAGGTTTTAATGACAACCAGTTCTTACATTTTGTTTGAAGTTGGAAATTTGGTTGAACTGTTTATGATACAATTGGGAAACGTAAAATTACCTGTCTTGATTTTAAACTGGAATGGTTCAAGTATATGAGAAATGTAGTCTAATTCATTCTGATCGGAATTATATTCTGAGTCTTGATCAGTTTACAATGTTTATGTTAAATATAGATCTTGATTTTTTTAGTGAAATTAAGTATTAGAACTATTCAGCTTCTCATTCCTAGTTGGTCTAATAAATGTTATTTATATCTTAGGAACTTGATTTCGTTCTAAACTTGTTTCCAGTAGGGTTTAGATCATTACAGTTACCTTTGAAATAAAATGAGAAGAAGCAAAAGGGTTAAAAGAAAAAGAAAAAAAAGGAAGTCGGTTATTTTAATACTCTTTTCCTTAATGGGTTATTGTGCTCCTTCCTTAGAACTGGCAATATACTCAAACTGAGTAGTTATGAGAAGACATAAACTGTTTAGCAGTTGATAGAGATAATTGGGATGGGGGTAAATCCTAAATCTTATAAGACTCCTTCGCCATCTAGCTGGGGTAAAATCTTGTTGTAAACCTCATGTTTGTTATTCTAATTGTAACAAGGAAATTAGTGTTTATTGTCTTGTATTCTTTTCATTGATGAACATTAGGAAGACTAAGGTAGAAGATGGGATGACAAAAGAAATTGAAGGTGGTAGATAATCCATCAATTATGTTTGAATTTCTTGTATGATCCTGTTTCGGATGAATACCTTAAAATGGTTATTTTTTTTAAATAGAAGACACTTTAAGAACCTGTTTAAATCATGGTATAAGTGGTATTAACCTTTCGGATGGATATGTACTGGTAAAATGAATAGTCCTTCCTTTCTTGCATAAGGTGAGGAGAATCATCCTAAAAATATTGTGGTGGGACTACCCTTGTAATATTTAGGTTATGATTAGAGTGAAGTTACAATTGATAGATGAAAATCAGTGAATTTTATATCATTAGATTTATCATGAATGTAACTGCTGGAAACAATCATACTTAATATCTAGCTAGTATCATAGAATTTATCCTGTCCGCTTTGTTGAAACAGTGTGCTATGACTCTTCTTATATTGATATTGCGTAAAGTTTAGAGAGTATGAAGTAATTGTTGTCATTACAACAGGGTTATTTTTATGAAACAGTTATTGGAATGCTCTTGGTTTTAATAATTAGAGCTTATCATGCTCAGTTCAAAGAACTGACCCGTGCTAGTAATTTTTGCTAGATGGACTTCGTAAGTGGTAAAGGAAGGAAAAATCTTATATGATGTATTGATTGCTCTAAATTGATTCCTATGAAGAATTCTGATCTGATTTCTAAATTGTATTATGTAAAGAAAAGCTTCCTCTTTTGCTGAAGGCTATTGTCTTAAAGTATGCGAAGTGCATAAGTTGTAATTGTATAGGTTTGGAAATGAATGAAATAGTGGAAGAATTACCTAAGTGGATTGTGTAACTTATCTTGTTGGGATGATTTTCTTATTATCTACATGATTGAGTGTGCATTCTTATTGTTATTATACAATGGAATATAGATGAATTTCTTAGGTAAGCCATAGCTAATTATGTGGCTGAAGACTACATTCGTGATTAGTGATTCTTTATAACTCATGATTGTGTTTTAACAAAACTATAATTAAGAACACTGCATTTATAAGGAACATTGAGAATGGGCTATGCCCTGAAATGTAACTATAAGAAGAAGAGGACATTCCTCTTTTGTAATGCACTAATAAAAAAGAATATTTGGTTATCAATCACTAAGACTTAACAATATTAAGTCTGATACGTTTCAGCCTATTAGGTTGATATATTTCCTTTGTTGGATAAGTTAATTAAAGACCCTTTTGTAAAGCTGAACCCTAATTACAAAGGTAACTTAAAGAGTGTTGGACTCGGGGTTAGGGAGGGCTGAAAATATATGAAGTCCTGTAACCCAAATATAACCTAACGTAAGTAAATTTCTCTGAGGTATGTACATATTTTCGAGGCTGTTCCATAGGATGTTGACACACGTCAACTACCAGGTTGTACCATCGAGAAGATTAGGATCTTCTCAAGGATACAACAAGGTAGATGACATGTGGCAACACCCTTCTGCATTGATTGTTAAGATTTACACACCTGGAACTTGATCAATATTTCTCTTCGGGACCGATTAGGACCATAATCAGGTTATGTGGAAGCCCTTTGAGACTCAGGGTACCTTGGCACACGGGGTTAACTACGGTTGACCCAGTATGCCAAATTATCCTTAGTCTTTAAGAGCCTCTTCATATCATGGACTATGATGTTAATCCAAACTAGAGTGAAACCTTGGGGCAAGGGGGCGTGAAGTCGGTATAAGGCGTTCTATATAATAATAGAGTGGTGTGAAGGACACATTCCAGATTGTGAGTATGCCATCAAGGAATAAGTAATATGAACAATATGTTATAAATCTTTGCCCAAAGTATCACAAGTTGTTGATTGCATTGTCTATGTCACCTAGTCTAAGGATTGCGATGCTGATGAATAGTGGTAACAATTATTCAGATAGGTTCCTTGGGTAGAGCACTCAGAACCCATAATAGGGTAAGAGAACCATGAACATGAAGTGTTCAGTAGAAAACTTCAAGCTCAAAGTTACACATGAATGGATCGGAAGTTCACCGAGTCATGGAATGAATAGATCGGTGGTACACTGAGTCATTACTAGTTGCATATGGTTATCTGTTATAAGAATGATTGTTATGATATGTGTGTTCTAAATTATGTATTTAGAACAGAGAACATAGATCATACCAAAAAAATTCCTTGTTTCTAAAGTATTAAAATGGGAATGTTACATCTTGGTATCAGAGCTGAAGGTTGCAGCTCTTGGACCTATTGTGTCCATAATCTGATAAAAACCTAGATTTTCTTGTAAAGAAAATGGTTAGAATGAGGAGAAACGTTGCGAATAATGCTCCACCTGTTGAAGGAGCAGCAACAACCCAAAAACTTGATGAGATCCTTGCTGCCCTTTTGGACACAAGAGATCATTTGGTATGCTTGAACAACAAGTGATGGGAAATGAGGAGGAAGAAGAAGCTGGTAATAAAAATCAGCCACCTCTAGAGGACAACCCCAAATTGGGTGTTGATAATAATAATGGTAATGTGCCTGTCCAACCAGAAAACAAAAAGGCTAGGTTGGCAGTGGAACTTACTAATGATATAAAAAGGATAAGTCCACCCAAATTTGATGGCACCACATTAGGAGATGGAGCTGAGAATTGGCTCAGAAAAATGGAGAAGTAATTTGCAATAAGAAACTTCTTGGAAGAAACCAAAGCTATTTGGGAGCATAACAACTTTCCCATGAAGCATCTTCATGGTGGGACAATCCCATAAAGGCTGAGTTGAATATTGATGAAACTAACATCACTTGGGATCAATTTAAAGGTTATTTTAAGTAACGTTGGCTGCCACAACTTTATTATGATAAGAAAATGATAGAGTTTCAAAACTTGGCTCAAGGAAATCTTACTCGTAATGTGATTTTCAGAACTTAGATCGTACAAAAAAAGAATCCTTGTTTCTAAAGTATTAAAATGGGAATGTTACACATTTGAGTTGCCACTAGTGGATGAAGGAGTGTTTGAATCGAACCCTTCTCGCCTTTAGTTACAGGAATGAGGTGCCTAAAAGTAATATTGTATGGTATTAAGTCTTGGATGTTAAATTATACTTGAATTCCCTTTTTAATTTGGAACCCTATGATTCAACTTGCCTTCCCATGAGAAGACTAGTACAACTGATACAGAGTATTTTATTCGTTGTTCTTCTATTAGATGATTGAGACTTGTTTGATAAGAGGTATTAATGATCTCCTTTTTGAACTCAATCCGAGTTGAGTGTCCTGAAGATGTTTTTTTCATAAGTAAAAGCTTTATCAAAAATTTTGGGAACATGTGGAGGACAATTTAGTCTTATTGATGAAGCTGTATAAATATGTTTCCCCTTAAGTATTGTTCTAACAGAACTTGAATACTATCTATTTGCATGGATGTGTTATACCTATCCAATGTTGTGTGATTAATTTGCATGCACACGTGCACACACACACATATAAAGAGGAAAAGTGGAAAATAAATATAGTGGTAGTTAACATATTACCTGTTCTAATACAGACTCAATAAGAAGTGAGTCAAATACCTTTCTCTCTCTCTTTGGAAAATTTAAGGTTGGTATTTATTATTGTTTGTACGGAGTGACTAGACCTTAAGGTTATTGTTGGGGGTTCTGTTAATTAGTGGAAAATATAAGAAAATTGGATTACCACTTTGTTGAGTGACCTTAATGGATTATAGGAATTCTAAGAATAGTTTAGCGTTTCTTGGTCAATGTTGTTACTTTTTGTTCCCTAGTCATGGTTCCCTAGAATTGTTTTGTCTCTTGGGTTCATATACCATGTCGAATACCAATGATGTAACTATGTATAGTTTTCAAAAGGAGTAATGGTAAGCTTTTCTCATGAGGTAAAAATGTTGTGTTGTGAACCCTTCTTCGACATAGTAACAATGCAATTTTAAACATTTTAGCAGGGTGAGTAATCCCTTTTAAAAGTTCTTTATGAGTGAATTAATATGGATATAACATCGATTAGAGGGAATGGAGACAAATGGAGGGTTGATAGGAACAAGGGAATATATTAGAGGGAAGGGAGACAAATGGAGAGGGCGAGAGAGGGAGAGAGTGGGGGAGCGGGGTGTGAGAGGGAGAGCAAGAGAGAGAGAGAGGGAGTAGGGGAGTGAGAGGGGGTGAGAGGGAGAGAAAGAGCAGGAGAGGGAAAGGGAGTGAGAGGGCGAGAGGGAGAGAGAGAGAGATAGGAGGGGGAGTCGGGAGCGTGAGAGGGGGAGAAAGAGAGTAGGAGAGAGGGAGAGCGGGAGAGAGGGAGAGAGAGAGAGTGGGAGGGGGAGGGAGAGGGGAGCTAGGGGAGTGGGGGAGCTATAGAGGGAGTGAGAGGGTGAGAGGAGAGAGAGAGAGAGAGGGAGTGAGGAGCAAGAGGGCGAGAGAGAGATGTAAGTAACTGGCTGTAGAGGAGGAGCAGGAGCGGGAGCTGGGGGAGAGTGAGAGGGAGAGAGAGGGAGAGAGTGAGGGATCAAGTGAGAGTGAAGCCATGAGGAGGTGCGGTAGCGACGGTAGAGGGAGAGAGAGAGAGAGATAGAGAAAGAGATGGAGCGAGAGGGAGAGGGAGAGGAGAGAGATGAGAGAGGGAGGGAGGTGTAGTGGAGAGAGAGAGAGAGGGAGGGAGGTGTAGTGGGAGAGAGATGAGAGAGGGAGCGTGAGAGGGGGAGTGGGAGCGGGGGAAAGTGATAGGGGAGAGAGAGAGAGAGGGAGTGGAAGAGTTGGAGGGGAAGTGGGAGTAGGAGAGAGAAAAAGAGAGAGGGTGGGAGGAAGCAGAGAGTACGGTAGAGAGCGAGAGAGGGAGAGAGAGGTGAGCGAGGAGCGGGGAGGGTGAGGTGAGGGAGAGTCGAGAGCGGAGAGAGAGAGAGAGAGAGAGAGAGAGAGAGAGAGAGAGAGAGAGAGAGAGAGAGAGATGCAGAGAGGGAGAGAGAGAGAGAGAGAGAGAGAGAGAGAGAGAGAGAGAGAGAGAGAGAGAGAGAGAGAGAGAGAGAGAGAGAGAGAGGGAGAGAGAGAGGGGGAGAGGGAGGGAGAGAGGGAGAGAGGGAGAGAGAGAGAGAGAGAGAGAGGGAGAGAGAGAGAGAGAGAGAGAGAGAGAGAGAGAGAGAGAGAGAGAGAGAGAGAGAGAGAGAGGGAGAGGGAGAGGGAGAGGGAGAGGGAGAGGAGAGAGGAGAGGGAGAGGGAGAGGAGGGAGAGAGAGAGAGAGAGAGAGAGAGAGAGAGAGAGAGAGAGAGAGAGAGAGAGAGAGAGAGAGAGAGGCGAGGCTGGAGGGTAGAGGCTAGGAGAGGGAGGGAGGGAGAGAGGGGAGAGAGGAGCCGGGGAGAGAGAGGGAAGAGAGAGAGTGGGAGAGATGAGGGAGGGAGAGCGAGGGATCAATGAGAAGGCAATGAGAAGGGCAGCGATGGTAGAGGGAGAGAGAGTGATAGAGAAAGAGATGGAGGGAGGGAGGGAGGGAGAGGGATAGGGATAGGGAGAGAGAGAGGGAAGAGGGAGGGAGGTTGAGTGGGAGAGAGATGAGAGAGGGAGCATGAGAGGGGGAGTGGGAGCTGGGGGAAAGTGATAGGGAGTGAGGGAGGTTAAGTGGGGAGAGAGAGAGTGATTGGAAGAGGGGGAGGGGGAGAGAGAGAGAGAGAGAGAGAGAGAGAGAGAGAGAGAGAGAGAGAGAGAGAGAGAGAGAGGAGAGAGAGAGAGAGAGCTGGGAGAGAGGGGAGAGAGAAAAAGTGAGAGGAGGGTGGGAGGAAGCAAGATTGAGGAAGGGCAAGAGCGGGTGCAAAGAGAGAGCGAGAGTGGGAGAGAGAGAGGGAGAGAGAGGCGAGAGGGAGAGAGAGAGAGAGATAGAGAGAGAGATGCACATGAGGTAGCTCAGTCTGACCTAAAACAACTCGGTGAATCTCCTCCTTTTAGCACAACTCGTTATATGTTTAAAAGATCTTGGTTCCTCGATAGAGCTTTCCCACATTTACATTGCTTGATCAACCATAAAACTAGCTCGATACAAATGGGGATGAACTTAGTGAAAATTTGTCTTGCCCAACTTGATATATCAGTGCATAATGCAACCTGATCTCATACCCCTCACATGTCATTGGAATGCACAATGGAAATAACTTGGTGAATTACAACTAGGGCTGAAGACTATTCCCTTGAAGTCTACACACTCACTTGAACATTTTGTGCTATTTCTTGGATTCTCCAGCTGTGCCAAGGCTGAGTGGGATGTATGAAGGTGTCTGGGGGTTGTGCATTGGATTTTCCATTTCTTACCAAGTGTCCCTTCTAACTGATTGTGACAAGGCAAGCCCACTCGTTGTCTAATTTTTCCACGATAGAGAAATTGGATAACAGTTCTATCAAACCCATATAGTCATCAAATATGCATTGGTACTAAAAATTTCATCTTCTCTAGTGAACACTAGTTATTATGTAGAAGTTAAAGCTCATAATCCTTTATGTTTAATGATTGTTTCCATTATTGGTTTCCATGTGTGGTAATTATGTGTTGTTAATTACTTAATTTGATTTAATTCAGAAGTAGATAAAGACGTCATTCTCAAAATCACCAAAAATGTAAGAATCAAGAAATGCAACAAGAACCCCAGATTTAACACTTTATAATTGAGTGTGTGTTACAATACGAAACTTTATAATTTTTGTGCATTTCTTTAAATAAATAGTTCCGATGAAACAAACATGAAACAATAAGTAATTTTGAAAAAAATACACTCAAATACGAGTTACCAATCAAAATATACGAGATATTAAGTTTACGGTCTAATATTTATTTGATTGACAATAGAATTTAAAAAATAATACCTTCACCACAAAAATGAAAAGTAAGGGTGTTGGAGTTAAGCACCTAATAGTAGGAATCACAATATTAATCCCTCATATTACCAAGGGCTAAGGATTTATATGGATCACAAAACCCAAGTGCATCTACTTCAACAAAATCCAAAAAAACTCAAAAAAAAAATGGTCTCTATCAATGGCCGAGTTTACAATCATTATTTGGGTTTTCCCACCTTTTAAATGCAATGGATCCATCCATTTTACATGAAAAGTCAATCTACAATACAATCCATAGAAATTCTAAAAAATATGAATATTAAAAACCCTCATTTGCAAAAATATAAATTCAAATGGATGTCAACAACAATCTACCACAATGATACCATAAAAGGAATGATAAACAAATTGATCCAAGCCACAAAGAGTTCTAATGCTAATAAAACATCAGACTCAATAAAATTAAAGTGATACACCAATATATATTTACAAAAAACCTTTGTAAACAAGTTAATAGTATTATTATATATTATTGTGGAACTCTCTAGAGTACAAGGAGAAGGTGCCTTGCTAGATAGGAAAAGGAAGATCAGTATAAGAACTAGTCAAGGTCATATATCAAGCCATAAATCAAGGAATAAACTAATAAAAAAGAGCTAGTCAAGACCATAGATCAAGGATATAACTATACCTAACAACTAGTTAATATTTAAATAAGATAAATAAATATCCACACATAATTGAGAGAGGATAAATAAAATAGAAGGTAAATAAAGTACCTATGTGAACATGAGCTAAGGTAAAAAAAACATACTCTACAACTACATCCCCTTCATTTTTGCACCTTTGGATTATTTACACCCATATAATGTATGGTGAGGGGTCATGCATCTTCATTCTATTTTATCTTTACACATGGTTTTAGATTTGGGACCTTGATAGATCTTTGATGGTGTGGTAGTTCCATGGGTGTAATGTTTTTGGAGAAGCTAAAATCCTTGTGAAAACCTTCCTATCACCATCATTTGAAGGTTTTTGGGGTTGAGCAATTTCCTTGTAATGTGCTTTAAATCCCTTCTTATCACTCTATTATTTTCTCTGATGTGTTGGGATTCCTAATTTCTTTCTTAGTTCAGAACATTCCTACAAATTAGAACTGGCCCCCCAAATCCTCTATTGGTACAAATCCAATCCCCCCTCTTTGAATACCTTGATACTTGTGGTACATTCTCCCTATCTTCATGTGAGTGAATCAATGACTTAAATTCTTTGCAGCACTTTTTCTACTTTATCCTCACTTGGCACATATTTAATATACTCTATATAGTCTCACTAATCTACAAAATAAGAAACATTATCAGGTACACTCTATTTTCTCCTTTAAACTAACAAATTTCATTCACTAGATTAAATAAATAGAAAATTTAAACACCTAAATTTGTCACAACATTTTATTACATGAATTATATATACATGTGTGTGTGTGCGCGTGTGCACGTGCATTTACGTGCATGTGTTTGTATTTTACGTGTGTGTGTGTGTGGGGGTGGGGTAGAGGGGGTAAGGGGCTTAAGAAATAGAATATGTATCTACTTACACCATTCCTTGTTTTGTTTCATATTGTATGTATTGAATGTCAATCATTTGTTGTATTATCCTTGTTTATTTCACTTTATTATGTATTTTCATAGAGATATTTGGATTTTTTCAATAACTATTTGATTTTTCTTAGGTATTTGGATAAGACCATTAGTTTAAGACAAATTCATCCAACTATACTCTCTAAAATGGATGGTGTCATCTAGGCTTGATTTTGGGTCATTTTTATCATTGGTCTCTTAATTACCCTTATTTTATTTCATTTAATATTAAGTGATTAAGTTATTATGCATCACTAGCTTCAAATTTCAAAGTAAAATATCCCTATATATTCAAGTTTGTTTGGATTTATAATGTATCGAGATATTATCTTAGCACTATCTAATATTATCTTAAGAGAACAATACAAGAGATAAGTATAAGGGCAAGTAAGAATTTTCAAGCACTCTCTTTGCTACATGCAAGCGTTATGATTAAATCCCATCCATTAGTTATCCTACTATTTGTGTTGAGGCATGAGGGAAAGGCTAGGAGAAATCTAGAATTACACACACAATTGGATGTGAATTAGAAGAACTATATCTATAGTTTACAATGTGGTGCAATGCTCAGTTTGTATCACATTGGGTAACCATCGAAGTTAGTTCAACTCAAGCACCTAACTTTGTTTTTTGTATATAATGTCTAGATTTGAGTATTAGCATAAGAAGTAAGGATTTTTGGAAGCTACAATTATAGAAATAAGTGTCATGGGATGTCTAAACATAGACATAGGTGGTACATACACATGAAAAGAATCACAAAAAAACTAGAAGTGCACATTCAATAGGGGCCAAACCACCAAATGTTCTAGGTTAAAACCATCTTTGGTCAAGCGAAACCAATGGTTTTTTCTAAAGGGCATAAAAACATATGATTATTTGAATCACTTTTTGAGATATGCATGGAGCTCATATCAGTTGATGAAATACCCATATCACCATCTAAATAAATAAAATAGTCTTTTAACGTTAATTGACCTCTTTCTTACTTGAATGGATGTATGTGAATGTAAACCTTAATATATAATTTTTATATTGGCGTATATTAATTGATCATTCAATTACTCCTTCAACATTATTCCTAAAATAATTATACATAACAAATAGGGAAAATGTTTTTTCCTAAATTAATTATTTTGAGTTAACACAATTTTGATTTCTATTATCTATGTATCATTCCCCTCAATAAAACATAATCTAAAATTACTTCTACCACTACAAAATCCTCACTTAGAAAGATAATAACTATGAACAACACAGTAATAAAAAAGAAAAATTATTGAAACATGTCGATAAATTCAAAAGCTTAATTAAACCCACAACGGACAAATATCGAGCACCCTAACAAATCTACATGACCATACCAAAGTTTAATGTTTAAAATACATTTTGTAAAGGCCTAAATATTTATTTAATAATGATGTTTTGAGAAACTAAATTTGATTTGAACTATTTTATATTTGGAGGATGAAAGTTGAATAGGATCCCTCTTTTCTTAATCTTAATCTTTGTTTTGTTAAGTTAATCTCTAAACAGATATATCTAGAAGACCACAAAAAAGATACATCTAGAAGAGCACCTAAAAATAAGCAGGAGACATGTCACTATTACAGAGTAGACATTGATAATCCCAACGAATTACTGTGAGATAGGTGGAAGAGAGCGTATGTGACTGTTGGAGGTGAGCCGGTGAAAATTCCCTATAAAAACCCTGCATGATGCACTGGTTTTCCCATTCTTGTCCGGATTCGCTTCATCTTGTTTTTTTTTTGTGATTTAGAGTCTGTGAATTTGCATGGCCATGATGTGTCTTTTGAGTAATTTTATGTCTTTTATTTATCTGTTTTGAGAAGGTTTTGTATGTCTAAGTATGTTTTTAGCGTTGTGTTTTTTTATTTCTGTATTTTTGTGTTCTGTATTGGAACATAACATCCAAGGTTGTGAAATGGACCAAGAAAGAGAAAAGGATGCATCTTCAGTGTGAATATGGTAATGTCTTCTAAACTTCTATTGTCGTAAATGTTTTTTCCTTTGAATGTTGCTATACTATGTATGAAGCGTGATTAAATGCACAAGTGTTGCTTGTGCATAGCTAGTACCTTATGTTAACGTTCAGAAATTGTTATGTTTAATTGCTAGGGTATTGGGGTTTTAGAAACTTAATCATGGACAAGGTTATCTAAGTTAGGGTTTATATTTGTTTATTAAAATGAGTAATCGAGTCAATTGGTCCTTCTAATGACCAATTTTAATTTAGAGGGGTAATGTTATGCATAGGGTTTCTTCATTGCAGGTTTAGGGATCTAATCTATGCACATTTTGATAAGATCTATGCCCATAGCCATGTTAAATTAGAGCTTCAAATGCCTTAAATCCTTGAGTAATATTAGACGTATGCATGAATGGCTGAAGCCGACTATTAAAATCAGGAAATATTGAGATAGATATTTCTCGAGATGAAAATGAAGTAAAATTTCTTTTATAGGTTATATTTATATTTATATTAGCTTTGATTTCTAGCTTTTGCTTTCACATAATTTTTGTGTTGGCTTTCAAGTTTCTTAGATGCCTTAGTGTCTTCGTAATGAATTCATAGGGTTTATAATCTTTATTATGCATAGGGATAGAAATTTCATTACACACAAGGGAAACTCCATCCATTTCAGGGTTTAAATCTAATTTGTAAATTATTAATGACGTCACCTAGTCCTTACATTGGCCGAATATCTATTTTTATATTATTAATGGGGTCATCTGGTCCTTTTGATGGATATGTTATGAACATGGTTAGGGGTGTAATGAATATAATTAATGTTATTCACGGTGGTGAGGTTAAACGTGTACTGATTTTTGGTTCTACTCGCTTAGAGTTAACACAGGTTAGGGTGTAATGAATATAATTAATGTTATTCACAAGGTTAGGGTTAAAGGTGTACTGATTTTAGGTTCTACTCTACTTAGATTTAGGGTTAAAGGTGTAGTGATTTTCAAGACCAACAAGAGTTAAAAGTTAATTTGGTGGTTTAAAAATGGTTAAATTTAGTAGTTTAAAAAGGGTTAAATTTTGTTGCGGAGTGTGTGAATCTCATGGTTGAACATAGTGAATCTTGTCGTAGAAAAATGAGTGAATCAGATAATAAAGGCATGCATTAATTGAATGAGAAAGATGTATTTTGTTTTAATGAATACGAAAATGCACTTTATTGTATTGAATAAGTGTCTATTTCAATATTATTTGTATTATTTAGATATTTTTAATTGGGTGCAGTTCTATTTTCCATAGATATGCATAGGGTTTTAGATTTCTATTATTTTGTTTCCATTCTAACTTCATATTTCAAAACTGTTTTGAAATATGGGGTGTGGTTTTGAGTTCAAATCCCTGGAAATATGACCTTTTGGTTTCTTTTACTATTATGGTTAGAGTTTAGATATTGTATGTTTTTGCTAATGGAATGTTATATGTTTTAACCTTTGGATAAAAACGTGTAGAAGTGTTTTTGTTTCCCTTCATTGTTGGTTGAGAATTCTTAATTGTTGGTGCGATTTTCTAGTTTAACATGGTTCTGTTCATTTTATTTCATTAAATTTTAATTACCTTAAATGATGTGCTTCATAGTATACTACATTTTTTATTATTTGTAATGGTTAATTTTGTTGTTAGTTTAGGTTATCCTGGTTATGGTTTATAAATATGATATCTAATTCGAGTTTTTAATTTTTAATAACTTGTTAGTCAATACACTGGATTTTATTTCTTCATCATTAAGTTTTAGTAATTTGATATTTTATTTCAATGAATTTCAACTAAATGTTCACATGGTTTCTTTTTCCATATGTCCTTTCTACCAACTATGATTATGCTTGCTACCAGAAAATCTATGCCCATTACTATGCGTGATCTATATATGGCAGTTAATGCTAGTTGTACTTATCCTGAACCATGCTAGCATATGACTGAATAGAATTTGTAATAAAAGTGTTCTTAGAAAACACATATATAAGGGTTATGTAGAGTATCTTATAATTGTATGTGGATTGTCTTGAATTATGCTGAAACTTTTCTTGGCTTGCACTCATCTGGTGCCTATTTTCCCTACATTCATTTTCCTCTTCTCAAACCTATTCTTGGCATTGAAATTTTTTACCTCTTTCTTTTTTTTTTCAACTCTTCTTTCAGAGTATTTGTGCATTTTTATCTACATCACTCATTTCATTCTCCAAAGATGGTGGACTAGACCACAAACAAAGCAAATGATGCATTTTAGTGTGAATATGTTAAGGTTCTCTAAACTTTTGTTGTAAATGTTTTCTTTGAATGTTGCATATTATTGGTTCGCCATTTTCCCCTCATTCGTAGATGTTGATGAGGTCATGTGGAGTAATGATTAATATTTAATCTTTACTATGTATGAAGCTTGATTAAATGCTTGTGTATAGCTAGTACTGCATGTTAACGTTCAGGAAATTGTTATGTTGAATTTCTAGGGTATTGGGGGTTTAGAAATTTCATTACGCACAAGGT
Source organism: Taxus wallichiana var. yunnanensis (assembly GCA_018340775.1). NCBI lineage: Eukaryota > Viridiplantae > Streptophyta > Pinopsida > Cupressales > Taxaceae > Taxus > Taxus wallichiana. Next base: position 852,448,322 of record CM031243.1, read on the forward strand.
TATCTAAGATACGGTTTAGATTTGTATTTTAAAATTAGTAATGGTGTCAAGGGTTTAATTTTGTAGTTAAGGTATCTTTTTTTGTTTTTATTTTCGGATCTAATTTTCTTAGAGTTAGGTATAATGCCTATGGTGACGTGTTGTAGAATGTTGGGCCTCACATTAGTTAAACTATGCCTTTATTGAATGAGATAAATGTATTTTTAGTTGTTCCAATTATGTATTTGACATCTCAGATGAAATGAAAATGAAGATGGTTCAACACCTAGGTCTAACTGTTTAAGCTCATTTCTTTTGTAGCTTATTTTTCATATTTTTATTAGCTTTGGTTACTAGGTTTTTGCTAATAGAGTATGAGTTTGATTGGGATTTTTCAGATAATCATGGTGCTGGATTTTAATAGGCTCAGTGCATATATTTTACTGGCATATCTCTAATGTACATATCTTGTATTATTTTACATGCATATATCTGTAATAATATCAGAATATCTTGAATTTTGTTTCCCTCATCCGGGGTGCTAAGATCTTAATGGATGATCAAAAGGATGCGAAATTTTGGGCCATTGAGAAGCATACCAAGAGATCAATATGTTATAATGGCATTGAATGTAGTATCAATGGAACTTATAGGCATATTCATTGTAAAAGGGTCTCTGAGTCAGGATTCCCCTTTGATTCATTGACATGTACATTTTGTAAGTTGGTTCCCAATTGTGATGACTTCAGGATGTGTTTATATCGTGAAATGATAAGCTCCACTAAAATACATGGGAGAGATATAAGAAGAGGGAGAAGATTAGACTTTTTGACTCAAAGTGAACTCAAAAGAGTTTCACGAGATGCTAATACAAGCCTAAGAATAACAATGCGTGCTCTTTGGTGGGAGAGGACAATTGTTGCTTCATTATCTATTAGAATTAGATCCCTAAAGGAAAAGTTATTTGAATCTATAGAAAGGAAAGATGTATATCAATTTTGCAAAGATGTGTGTGAGGCACATAAAAAAGGAAAATTACAGGGTAAGGATGTAGTTTGGGAATTTGTATAGGATATCTTTCACAATATTGTGCATTCTAAGGAAGGAAAAAGGTATAGTAAATCCACCAAATCTATTTACGAGATGATTAAGCTATGGGGAGGTCCTATATTGCATAGCTTTCTTAGCTTGAATCTAGATGGTCCTTCAATATCTACAACTCTAAGGCAAGTTCGAAAATCATTAACATACATTCCAGGGGAACATGAATACATTTTTAAGGCAATAGGAAATATTTATGCTAGTTATAAGTCCAAGCATGGAATAGAAGGCCCAATTCCCGTATGCCTTGCTGAAGATGAAACTTGATTGTGAAAAAATATATTAGGTGGGTTGCAAAAAAGTGATACGTTGGTGGGTTTTGTGGAAATAAAGAAGAACACCAATGTCAATCACATTTCTTAGTGACGGTTGGCGAAGGAGCAGTAGGATATGAAAATATTACAGATGCTTTTAAGAACAATGTGATTGGACACTATGCACGTGTTATTATTGCAAACCCCTTACATGATATGCTTCCTCATTTGGTTGTGGTTCTTCATCCAACATGCAATAGGTTCAATGCAGATTTTGTTCATCAACAATGGAAAACAATAGAAGTGATGTGGAAGAAACATGTAGAAATGTATTTAGGACCTATTATTGGCCATTCCTCAGATGGAGATAGTAGAAGAAGACATCTTATGTTAAGGGATTATTCTTCAACAATGGGATCCAGATATCAAATTCCATGGGAAGGATGGAGGCTAACAGGTTCATATATTGATAAAAAAGTAACAGGACTTCATGATCAAGATTACATCCATAATGGAAAAAAGTTAGTGAATCCTTTATTCAGTGGTCGACAGGATTTGATAGTTGGAAAAGAGTTGATTAGTTTTAATCATGTTCGAATGGTTTATAATAATTTTAAAGTGGATGATCACAAGTTGAAAGTTGAAGATATAGAGAGGATAGATCGACAAAATTGGGCTTCAGCACAATGCATTGCTTCAAGGCATGTTCAAAAATGTTTGAAAGATATGAGAAGTACAATAAGTGGTAGGACATAGAGGACATTAGGTACAGAGATTTATTTATCAATTATTGCTGATTACATTGACATTTTTTTGTCTAATACTCTGACTCTTTGGGAAAGAGTGCAGGGTGCATCAAGAGTTCATCATTTCTTTATATTATGGTTGTGTTGGGTACAAAATCAGTCCCAAACAGATGTTAGCATTAATTTTATCAGCAAAGAGGCATATCTTGATGTGCAAATTTCTTGCCATTTTGTAGTTTTATTGATGAAATTGTTTCGGGATCACTACCCACACTTGCCATGTGTATTGCACCTAACTGGTTCAGATGTATGTGAAAACTTCTTTAGCAAAGTTGGTGGCATGGTTGGAGTAGAAAGGTCCTATGATTTCACTGATTTACTTCACATTGTTGGAACTCTTAATAGGGTTGTTGAAGAAGAAGCAAGTCCCCAAGGACTTCATTTTAATAAATCTCATAAGAAGCAAGAAAACATATGGAGTAAATTGCATCAAAACATGAAGTATAACCCTACTATGTTGTCACAATATGATACAATATCAACTGATGATAAAATTATAGAAGCTCTAAAAAAGGATTGAATGATGCACAAGGCATTTTATCAAGTCTTGGCATGAAACCCATTAATAACACTCAATCTTCTTGGTGGCTTAAACCATGGAAAGAGGATCAAAATTATCCAAAATTTCAAGTTGTGGATGAAGTACTTCATGACTCTCTTCCAGAGCATTCTATCTCTATATTCCAACCTTCATCATTGATGGTAGTTGATGGAAGTGAATTTCAAACAATGGAAAGTGAGTGGAGGCATGAGTTGGATGAAATATTAGATTCCATTGAGGATAATGAAAGTGCAGCCATTAAACCAGTTGTTGATCTCGATGGTAAGGATATGTATAAATCATGTTTGGTTAGTCAATTGAATGGAAATCCAACATTATCCAAGGATAGGCTGACCAAAGTGAGAAATGGGGTGTACTTTAGACGAGATGAGAGAGCACCAAGAAAGGGTGTTTCAGTTAGCTTTGGCATTGGGTCAGATTGTGGGGTTTTGTTTGACATTGATTCTATACCCATAGCTGAACGTACTACAAGAAAAGGGGTTTCTCGAAGTACAAATCACGGTGTTTCATGCGGAACATGGTACATTGGAAGGGTTCAAAGAATATGGAAAAAAGATGGTAATAAAGTGTTTGATTACCATAATGACATTGATCTTTTGGATAGACAAGAAGGAATTGAACTTCAACTTTGTTGGTATGATAAAATAAAGGGGAAACACATATACAAGTATGATTCTACAGACCATCTTTTTGTACAACTTGAATCTATCATCGCGGCTGCCAACTTATCATATGATTCTAGGAGCAATACCTACAAATTGGAAGATAGTGATTACATTGTTTTTGAAAATTTTACAAAAAACTTAAACAAGGTGTAGTTTTAAAATCATTTTGTCTTCCTTCTTTGAATGTATTTTTATTATAGATGATTTACAAATCTCTGTTAATTTTCATTTTTCTAATTTATCGATTCATTTGTAACCCTATAAAATTAATTTTATATTTTTTGGTATGTGTTGTAGTGAAAGGTTCAGATATTAATGAAAATGGTGCTTGATGATACCATCTGAAAATGATGCAATTTTAGATTTTACAGGTTAGTGCAAACATCCTCCCTCTCCTTGAACCTACAGAAATATCTGAAACTCGTAATATAGTTATTTGATACGTGATTTTATGTTGTATGATAACCCATGATCATGCTTTAATCTTATCATGGATTTAGACTTCTTAACACTATGTTCCAATAATGGATAACATCTTACCATTATTTTCATGTGATTTTACTCCTCACTCAAGTTGTGCACTGTCAACATTTGAACTAGCTTTTAATATTCTTGTTCTTTGACAACTTCAGATGATGTCATGAGTTTCGGCACACTGTATTTTCACAATCCTTATACTGTTTCAGTATCACTGTATGAATTTTAATTACAGTCCACTTGCATTAACCATTCACTTATGGTATCAACAAACATTCAACCTTCTGAGATCTTTGAAGAACACACACAACCTTAGTTCACACTGATTCCAAAACCTGTATACCTTGTTTTTAAGCTTCTTTCCTACTTCTCATACTTTTAATGACCACTCATACCTGTAGGGTCAACTAGACACACATTTTGCAGTGTAAAGCCACTTATAGTCATTAGACTTGCTTTGAGGCACTTTCTCAAGTTGATGCAGGACTCCCTGACTTCATTAGAGACCCTAAACTATTTGATGAACTATGGAGATATGTTTTCAATCTCAGAAACACATTATGAAGTCCTTTAAAGGCGTGTAATTACAATCTTAGATACATAAGAGCATTGTATATTCAAAGAATGCTCTCATAAAACACTTGGAAAATGGGTAGATGTTCTTAACAGTTGCTGAAGATTCATTATTCGTAGTTCTGTTTTGAAGAATGTAGACAAACTGTGTGTAGGAGACTGTACACCTTCTTGGGAAGAATTTTTTTGAAGTTTTCTATTGAGACTATTAGGTAAAGTCATAATTTTACATGGGTGATAAAGGTTTGAAATAAGGTTTCTCTTGTGATTTTACATGTGTATGTGCTATAGGCTCGAATAAGGAAGGGTATCAAGACTCTGATTTGGAAGACATTGAATCTACAGAGTAAGTGATTAGGTGATTTATACTTCATGTTCTGAGTTGTAATTGCATTCCCTGAGTGGCTAGTCTGTGACAGTGGGAAAGAAGAGTTTTGTTGAAAGAAAATGAAGTCTTGAAATAATAATGAGGGAGTGTTACACCTAAGGATTGTGAAAAGATCATTGAATGCTTAATTCATTCCTTGACTGTGAAGGAGATCATTTACAGGACAGGTAATGAAGAATCCAAGAGAAAGGGGTTAGCACGTGTTTCTTCAAAGGCAAGAAGTGAATATAAGACAACAAGAAGAAGTTCAAATCAAGTTTCTTGATTTCAAGGTCAAAGATGACTGTAAGGGCTTGGAAAGGGAAGGAAGAATAGGGTATGTACATGAGCCAAAGATAAAAGAGTGCATGAAGGAGCTTAAATTGCCTACTAGAGCCAAGTTTACAAACTAGATAAGCTTTTATAATGAAGGAAGTGATTAGTTTTGATCTTGTTTAGATATGAATTTGATATGGTCCTCTACATTAGAAGACACCTCTCAGGTGATATCTTACAAGTTTCAACTAAATTCTCAATCTCTAAGTCCCTCAATCCTTCAAATTTAGGTCTGTCGCTAGGTCTTTTGAGGACAGTCACAACTAACTACCCAACTGTGAGAAATTCGAGTGCTTATTGAAATATCAACTCCTATTCCGATCCTTTTGTTGAGGAATAATACTAATACTCTCCATGCAAAAGTCTGGCATATGAATTACACGCACAGTGACATGAAATTTCTATAATTCATACAGATCATAATATCATACTCATGACTGGTGTCCTCTATGTATTCACTCTTCACCGTTAGCTGCCTAGGAATGAAATTTTCCAATCTATCAGTTTGAAATATTTCCTTAGTTCTGCCCATAACCAATTTCTGAAGGTGATCATAGGAAGTGTAAATTCCAAATTGAGGGAACTTCCATGTTTGAATTTGGCATATAGGCATATGTGTTTGGCATATGTGCTTGGCCATAGTATTTGGCAGCATTGTTTCCTAATACTCAATTCAAATTGTTACATGTTGAAGGCTACAACAATGCTAGTCAACAGGAACATGTTTTTGATCAATTTTTCATCTATTATACTTTTTGATGTGATCTTCACCTTGACAATATTTGAGCAAGCCTTGAAAGCAAAGTTGAGTTTGGTTGATTCATATGGGCATTTCCAAGTGGCTACCTGACTTTTTCTGGCATTTCCAAGTTTCTTCATAGTTATATTTTTTGGGGTTCACATTTATTTGTACTTGGCTGTTTTCTGTGTGCAGCCAGGCCAATGGGGGTCTCTGCATCTTAAAACATATAATTGATTATCGCATTTGTTTGTATCCTGTTCACGATGATTAAAGGTTAATGCTGGTTTACTACTTTTTGCAAACATGAACAAGCATTTTTAGTAGGAATCTATGAAATTCTGCTATTTTTAGAAATTTCAAATTACTTTTCTGAAAATTCTAGACAGTGTTGAATGTATTGCAAGGAGTGCTCCTGTTACTTACAAATGTGACAACATGTTTAAGTTGGGTAGAAGAATATTTACATCCCACCTGGTTGTTTAGTCTTAAAAAAACTTTGTTTACAATGCGTCTTGAAAGTGGAATATTAAACTCTAAATTGTGTATTTAGTTTTAAACTCTAAATACACATGCTAGAATGTGATCTCTCCTTTCATTTCATGCAAGGTTTCTCCTGAGAGATCTTCTGGTTCTATCTTTGACTTCCTTTCTATGATGGAGAACAAATAATTCACTGCCACTTTTACCCTTGAGATGTCTGGTAACATTTGCACCGACTCTGATATACCAATTGAGCTCAGAGTGAAGGCAAAAAAACCTGTCACAGAAAATAATTACAAATTTCACACAGTTTTCACAAAAGCAAAAAAGTCCACTTTAAGGAAATTTTTAAAATATAGATGGACATGTTTTACCAGGAATGTTAACTCAACTTTTTCCACTCTTCACGGTAATGCTTATTCAACAAAAGCAACAAGGAAAGTTTGGTTGTATCACAACTAGTATTTGCTTTAGAAATACTAATAAAACCCCAAAGCTTTGCAAACAAGTTATGAGTTGAAAGGATTATAGTACCCTGAATATTGTTGTATGGGATGTCAAGCCATGGATAACCAATTGGGATCCCACCCAGAAGCTGAAAGCATATGTAAAGAAAACGATAAAGTTAATGAAATTAAAGCAAAGGCTCCCACCCTAAATATTGTTATATGGGATGTCATAGTATCCTATCGTCATTCTCATCCTCCATAATTAGTCCAATAGAGGGAGCTGTGAATGCATTTCTGAGCATTGTATACATTCTAAACTGAGATTGAGGAAGCTTATAGAAAGCTTTAAGGTCTATCCATTCCATCCACTTCCCAAATTTGTACAAGTCATGTAAGATTTTATTTCTTTTCTTAAATCAAAGGAGGGCAGAGCAGACTCTTGTCAAGGAAAAGATCCTTTCTTTGACAAGATCCTTGCCTTGACAAGAGGTTGCTCTGCCCTCCTTTGGTTCAAGAAAGGAATTAAAATATTACACGACTTGTACAGATTTGGGAAGTGGATGGAATGGACAGACCTTAAAACTTTCTATAAGCTTCCTCAATCTCAGTTCAAAAATCAAAATGTGTACAATGCCCAGAAATGCTTTCAAAACTCCCTATACTAGACTAATTATGGAGGATGAGAATGACTTTTGGGATACCATGAGGTGGCTCAAAGGGCCCACTCTCCAAGAGGCTACCTCCAAACAACTGTATGAAAAGATTGCCTTCTCCCCAAGCCTTTCCCTAGGCCTTAACAATGAGTGGAATGTTTGTGAGCCCATTAGTAGACGGTCTTGTAGATTTAATGTTTTTTTGTTTTCCTTTATTCAATCAAAGAAATCTTGCTTTAGATGGCTTCTAATTCATAATAAGCTTGTTGTTGGTGTTAAATTTATGTTCCATGTCTTGTATTTTGTAGCTAAATAGTATTTAAGGAAGTAATGGCAATGTAAAATTTCAATTTTGTTTGTTGTTAGTCTTTTAGCTCTTTGACATTCAATTGTTCTTGTTGGAAGTTCAGGAGTGTCTTTGATGTGACAGTGCTTTAAAAGCACTGTCACAAGAGTACTGTTTTTTATTGTTTTTTTGGGATTTTTAATTTGAATGTGCCTTTTGATGGGCATGGCCTAGGTAAGTACTTGATATGGTAGTGTTGTATCTGGTATGTATTAGGGCGAGGACCTGGGAAATACAGTGAACCCCGAACCATACCAGTACTAGGTTTGAGAGTACCTGGTAAGTAGGTTTCACTAGATTTAGGTTCTTATATTTTAATCATTTAAATGGTGCTCTTCTTCAGTTTTGTTAATAGTGTTTGAAGGAGAAAGGATATAATTTACTCTTTAACTACAAACCAAGTAAAGATACATTGAACCCGGATATGCATAATTACCGATACTATCTTTGACGGGTACAGTGTTGAAACAGTACCTCTACCACGTAGCGGGTTTCGTTGGTTTAGGTTCTTATATTTTAATCCAAGTGTTACTGGTCTTAGTACTGTTAATGGTGTTTAAATGAGAATGGCTATAACTTACTCTCTAGCTACAAACCAAGTAAAAATACACTGAATCCAGAATGTACCATTACTAGAACTGCATACAAAGCACAGGGTTGAGCAGTAGTAGTACAAGGTAGGTAGGCTTCACAGGACTTAGGTTCTTGTATTTTAATCTTAGGGATGTGCATTAGGTCTGTGTAGACCTTAGGAAGAAATTTTGGAGTTTCAAGAATTCATAAATTGATCAAAAATCCTTTTCCTCTCTTTTCGGGTCTGTTAGAAATCCTAGGTAGGGTTTAGGGAAACCCGTGTTTGGAGGCTTTAAAATTTGAATCTTGAGTCCAAATTGATAAGTTAATATATGTTCAATGCCTACAATCAGACTTTTATGGTTATAAGAGTTACTTGGCTTAGAATCATACACAAAATCTTGACATACAGAGACACTATATACATGCTCATCAACCTTGATTCACTCATGCTCAGACTCAGACCTCTCAACAACATTCATTACTGGAAATAAAATCTCAAATCACTACTCTCATAGGCTTATGACACTATTTTGATAATGACAAATAACTTATACCCTTGATTATAGTCTCTGCAGATATTCCTTGTATTTCAAATTCTTGCATTACCTCTTGGATTTTTGTCTTCAGACCCGTAGCAGTAGATTTTCAAGTTCCTTCCTTCATTTTTTCTATTAAAGACACATTTTTATATTTAAAGGACCATGTACAAACCTCTGTACAAGTTTGTAACCCATCATCACCATGTACCTCTCCATCTCAGTCAAGAGTGACTTATTCAATCTTCTTTGCCCAACCTTCAAGTAGTATGAGGATCTACAAGAGCTCAATGTACTCACTTTGCACAAGAACTTAGTCCTTTAAGACATGAAATCTTCACATATCCTTGAAGAATCACTTTTCATATAATGCACTCTTCAATCTGTGATTGACCCTTATCATGTGCATTCCTTACATTTCAATTGTAGATGAAGATGACTTGAGATACAAACCTCTAAGCTTGACTTGTGATCTAAAAACTTGCACTTGCAGAGACCAAAGCATAGTTTTACGTTCAATCACTAGATCCTCCAAAGATGAACAACACAAGCCTCAGGAATTTATGTAATTGACTTGACTATAGAGACATACAATCCTAAAGGATCTACAAATCTATTGGCTAAAGATGACTTGTTTGTTACTATGCAAAAATTAGAATAAAGAATCTATAAATATATTGGCTAAGTGAAAAACCATTGACCACAAAGGAGTATGGGAGGAATTTTTCGGAAACTGAAAGATGATAAATATTTGCACAATGGAAGTTTGAAGGTCAACAGATTTATCAGTGGGTAGAGTGCATCAATTGCAGGGGTACATAGATGATAGGACTTTGCAACTGTACTTCTCAGGAAGCAATAAAGAAGTCATACTTTTGCTTTCACTAATAGAAGCATCAATAAAAAGTATAGAAAAGTGTCTTAGAGTGGGTGTCAATAAAGAATTAGACAAATAAGAAATTTCATCCATGAAAAGCAGAGGGACATGGAATGGCACTTGAGGCCAAGGTGTGGAGAAGATAGCAAATTAAAATCCTGTTAGCATATGCAAAGAGAAGAAAGAACTCCGAGAAGGCAAACTGCACTACTCAAATGACACAGGCAGAGGTTTATTTATATTGTAGGGATGATGGCTACATAGTTACAAAATAGTTATCAGTTATAACTGCCCAGAACCAAATGGTTCATTATATATTCAACACCCACTCTTAATGACTAAACCATTATTTGATTGCATTGTTTTAAACCTCGGCCTCCTGTTTCTTTTGTGATATGAGATCTATCCATGAGTCCTCTTCTTTAACTGTCCTCATTGCAATGTCAAACAGCTTGCCTGCTGCAAATACATCTTCCTCTCTGATTCGGTCTTCATATTGGATTCAAAAACTCATTCACCTCATTCCCAAATGGCTCCTTTATTGTCTTCTCACACAAATGGCTGCTCCCAAAGTTTAGATAAAAACTTCTTCTACATTTCCACTTTCTTCTGCATCTCTCTCAAAAGTTTCACCTTGTATAGAAAATTTTACTTCCTTCACCTCTCTTTTCATGTCCTCTAAGACACATATTTCAGCTAGTGTGTGAGGTTAGTTGTGCAATTTTCCTTGCATATGGACGCCTATCACAAAGCTATTTGTACTTGTACTTAGTTCTTAGTCAGCTTGTGCATAAAAGTTTTCTATGATCGGATGATTTGAGTCTCTCAGTAAATGTACTACACATGTTCTTAAACAATGACAATGTTTAAAATTGTACTTCTAATTTGATTTTTTTCTGCAAGTTCAGTTCTAGGCTACATTTGGCCTTTCTTATCTCTTTGATTATGATTTTTTTATGTACTATGTACTTATGCAGGTTTCTGTGCATTGTTTTTGTTCTTAAAATATATTGAAAAGGAAAGACTGTAGCTAGACTTGATATCCATATTTCACGTCATAGCCAATAACCACATGTTTCCTACGCCCCTTTTTCAGAACCAAATCTGCTTAACTGCTTACCTATACCAGATTTCCATTGACATATTGAGCCCAATGAGTGTATAATTTAGACGTATTGAGCCTACACAATACAAGGACATAAATAGTGTCTATTTACATGAGGAATTTTAGATGCTAAAAACTATTAGTTTTAAACACATAAGAGCTATTCCCTAAACTAGAGAACATTTAAAATAAGGTATGAAAAATGAGGGAGGTTTTCGATGATAACGAATTATTTGATGATAGGTAAGATTGTAACTGGTACATATTGATATTTTATTAGCATGCAGCCATGTAGGTTTAGTGGATGAGGGCTGTAAATATTTTAGTCGCATGAATGACTTTTATTGTATTATAGCTACAATTGGTCATTATGTGTGCATGGTTGACCTTCTTGATCATGTTGGCTATCTTGAGGAAACTCTAAACTTTATCTTCCTCAACATTAGTAGGTTGTTGCTTAGTGGGCTTCATTTTGGTGCATTGTTGGTGACAACCTCTGTTTGCAACTGTTGTAGAAGGATTCTTAATTCTCCTTGTTTGCCTCTGATACACTTGAGTCTCATACCCCCATCCTCAAGGCCACAAGGAGTAGAGTTGAGGACTGTTTTGGTCCCTTCGTAATGTTATCCCTCATTATAATATCATGATTAAATGCTGATATCAATTGACGTAATTTTGCACATACATAAGTCATCTATTTTTATGTCTTTATCTTCTAACTCTCATTCTTTTAATTTCTGTCTTAAAGATTATTTAAAAATCTTTATACATTTTCATTTATATTGATTCATTTGTAACACTATAATATTAATTTTATATTTTTTGACACATGTGCAGTGAAAGGTTTGGATAATAATGAAGACGGTGCTCGTTGAGAGTTTAATGGCATTATTGCAATAGCCATGAATTTTATATCCTGCAATCATTGCATTCTATGATGTCACGTGTATAACTCATTTTGTCAACGAGATGTGCCTTGTTTAATCTACCTAGTTTGCATATGCGCCTATGAGGGTTTTCGGCCAGAACCATAACATTTGGAAAAAAATTGCACTCAATTTTTTTAATGTACATTTTGATTTTATACCAACGCTCCAAGTTTTGTACAATCTTTTATGATGCTAGCAAACAATGATGCGTCGGGATTTACATCTACAATTGCATTTGATTAAAATTTTGTTGATCTTTTTACAAGCTCCTTCTGTGCATATCCATAATTATTTGGATACTATGGAATCACATTTTGTTATTTATATAAAAGACACTTTGTTTATATATTACATTTTTAGATGGTAAACCAAGCTTGCTTAAATGATTGAAGGATTTGAACCCCCATTCACTGTTTGATGAATTTCAATTCCTCATTAGGAAATTGCACTAACCAAATATAAATAGTCTATCAATTAACTTCGAGACAAATGTGTTGGGATTCAACTTAGAATGTAATTTTTTGTACTACTATAAAAGTTAAAAATAACACATCTTCATCTTGCAAATAAAATTTAGTACAAGTAATCTTAGGCCCAAATGATAGATTAGACACAAGAAAAGGGTGCTAGTATTAGTCCATACACAAGAACATAGAAAATGGTGCAAGGTAGGTTTAATCAAGGTTAAAGAGGTGTTATTTTCATCGTATCAAAGTGTTTGATTTTACAAATGGTGACTGAGAATTTTTTTTGTTTTTATTCTTAGTATTGGTGTGTTGTGGAAACTTAGGGAGATGAGACTCCAAGACTTGTAAATGATGGTTGAATTTTGAAATGGATATAGATAACTCAGTACATTTTCAAGATGTTCGCCCACAACACATGCATACTTGTATAATATTAATGTAAATTTAGAGTAATTTTTAAATATTCTAAACTAATAAAAAGAGCATTAAGCTTATTTTTTTGGAATCTCAAGATTCCTTTTTTGGGCATGTCACGTCAACTTGTTATGATATGAACTAGTTCATTTTTCTATAGCAATGGATAAATTCTTGGTGGAACTTGATATATTTTAATTGCTCCTTTACTTTTACTAAGTCATATTTCAAATTAGTTGGTTGTGTTGCATGTAATATATCTCATTTGAGGTTTTCTTTTATTATGACTTCAACAATGAATTTGAATCAATGACTCGACATTATCCTCATTCATTCTAATTTCATGCATTAAATTAAATTCAATGCTTTGTGTAAATGAATTTACATCCATTGAAATTATTTTATTTTATATGTAAATGTATTTTTAATTAGGTATTTATATGGAAATATATTAATAGAATCCATGACTAAATAAATGATGAGTGTTAATATAAAAATAGACTTATCAGATCTTTATATCATAATGTACATCTATTTGAAAGACTTGAAAAGTGCAAGAGTGTGGTCACAAAATTAAATTATAATCTCTTATTGAATAAGGAAATATCAATTAGAATATTCTTAACTAGGAAATATTGAGATGCAAAGGGAACTTCTGATTTTTTCATTAACTAGATTGCGTATGCTTTTCATCTTAAATAATATTGTTTCACCATCTTAATTATTTGAAGAACGATAAATTATTAAAGAATAACATTAAAATAACTGGTAATAGGTTTTGACTGTATTCAAACCCACTATTTATAGAGAAGTTGTATTAAGAAAATAATATTTGAGTGAGAAATATGATATATATTCTATTTGACATATATGAGTAGAAATAAAAGGGGTAAATAAAATTGTAATGGAAAAATGGGTAAGTGAAAGGTACATGGAAAAAATAGGGGTATTTTCATTTAATAATATAACGGGAGGGGTATTATCAATTGAGTAAGTAGAGGTCAAAATTAAAATCAAGGGTATTCTTTAATACCCTCTAACGCATACGTCTATACCATAGTTTTACTAGGTGACCCCCCCATGCTCCTCATCTATGTATCCATTGGCTACCGTTTAGTGAAACTTGGATCCTTCAAGAAAGAAGGTTTGTGAAACCAAAGGCCTAGTAGAAGAATGCGAGAGACCGCTGCCACTAGAATGTCCACCCTCACCTCTTTGGCCATGTTGTCCCCTATTGCTATTTTCTCCTCTTTTCATGAGCATCAATCTTTTCCTGTGCTAATCTCTTAGTGAGCTGGCTCAAATAGAGATTGGTAGTCTCCTGTTGCTTTACCATGTTGGTGAACAATTGTTTCATCAAATCTACACCTATATCCTCACTGTCTTTGTCTCCCATCTTCAATCCCAACAGTTAGAGAAACAACTTATTGATACCACTTAAATATCCCTTGTAGGATACCACTTAAAATGGCACAAAATTTTGAAATGTTGCAGCCAAATAAAATTCTGATTTTGCAGATTTTACAGTTGATTAGGCAGCGAACTAAAGAAAATAAATATCACCCAAAATACCCACTCAAATCACTTGAAAATTTAAAGAGAGCTTGCTAAAATTATAAATAACACAAGGAAACTATTTTTGGATTTTTTCAGGATAATAAAATGCTGCGAGAAAATTACAAGTGTGCATTAGATAGTTGGAAAACTTCTAAAATTCAGTAACTCTCGAGATACAAGTGCAAAAATTATGGAACTTTGGAAATAAGATTTACAAATATATGAGATGATATTCTAACCTTCAAATCTAAATTATTACCACTAGAAACCCCTTAAATAAAACTTATAATATTCCAAACAAGTCGCCTAGCTTGGAAAAGGGTTGGAAATTAATGAAAATGCCTTTAGAGTGATGTTAATCCCTACCCAAATGGTTGTCATAAATGTGATCTGAAAACCCTCTCGATTATATTCCCCAAATGCCTCCAAAACCCTCAAAACCTTCCTCTGAAAATATCTACGTAAAACAACCCCGAAAGCAACTCCAAAATGACAAGCTAGGGTAAATCTTTCACTACTAAAGAATGCCTTGCTAGCTAGGGATGGATCTCTCACCACCAAAGCTAGGGTTCCTGTGGGATTTCACTCCACAAGCTATAGATTTGGAAACAGCAGTTACACATGAAAGGAAATAATTAGGTATGCAAAGAATCCTTTTCCTTTCTCCCCCAACTCCTTATATAACTTCTCCAAGGCAAAAGAGCCCCAATAAACCCTAGTCGCATTTTTTCCTTGGAAGGGCCAATAAAATAAAAGTAACTTAAGTTACTTTTCCCTTTTAAGTCGTCATGGTAAAAAAGTGACCCCCAAATGCAAAATTAGAATATTAGTACCATGTGGCCCCTTCCTAACGATAAAACATAACATCTAGTCCTTCCAAAACACCTTTTTGCATATGTCAATGAAGAATTATAACAAAATGGACTAGATATTCATACCCAATAGCTCCCAGCATTAACATCTGGGTATGACCAAGGCTTGGACTCGAATTGGCCATTAGGAATTTGGCGTAGGAAAGGGGACATTACAAATTACATCTACATGTTACTTATAAAATTGTGTATAATGATGTTTATGAATTGATACAATGAGAGTGTTAGGTGGCCCAAAAGAGCTAAATTGGCTATGACCCTCTCTTGAGCCTCATCGGCCTATGGACAACAAAGGAAGCACATGATTTATGGTTATGGTTGAAACACTTATTATAGTAAATGTGGACATATTCTAGTCCAGTGCAAGCAATGACTAAAAATATAGCTCTCATTAGAATCAATATTATTGATTTTGGAGTCCAAAAATGTTAAATATTAGTATTTGCTATTGTATAAGTTAAAAATATTAGTGAGTGGAATGTGAGAAAACAAACTTGCTTCCCTAATCTAATCTTCTCAACAAATACCTTTGATAGAGCAATGGATTGAAAGGGGGAGAGAGACAAATATATGCACTTACCTACAAGTTGTAAAGCTCCTCCTTTGATGTGTTGTATTTGCTCTTGATTGATTGTTGATTGCACTTGCTTTGCTTCATATTTGTGTGGACAAACTTGGACAACACCTCCCTTGATTGCTTTGGATTACTTGATGAAAGATGATGGATTGATTGTAGATGAATGGTGGATTGATTGAGTGTGGATGATTGACGAAAACAAATTGGCAAAGCTTTGTTATGGATTTGTGACTTAGCTCTCATAGAGGAGGAGAGCTTAATTTGATTGAAGGGTATAGGATTTTAATGGCTAAGATGAAGCCATGTTGGATTTGGATCAAGGGTGGAGAATGCATGTGAGGATTAGAGGATTATAGAGTGGAAGACTCTAGAATTTGAATTCAAAATTCATGGAGGAAGAAGCTTCTTGAGAAGGTTAGAGAGGCTTCTAGAAATAGAAGCCTCTAGATTTAGAGGTGGAGCATGTGATTAGGATTAGAATTAGATTAGGTTAATAAAGATGATTAGGGAGAGGTTACATGGAAAGGCTAGGTGTAGGGATGTGTAGGGTAGGTGAGTAGGTAGATGTAGGAATATTAAATTCCTATAAAATGTTAATATAGATTATTAGTGGGATAATAGGATGAATAATGAAATAAAAGGGATTAAGGATGAAATGGATATAATAATGATTTAAAAGGATTAAAGATGGAATGATAAATAATGATAAAGTGTAGATATGATAAAATGGATAATAATAATAATTAACCTTACGATTTATTATTATATGGATTTTAAATAATGATGATGCGAGAAAGATTAATCGTAATTAATCATGTCGAAATTTTAGATGTCTACATTTTCTCCCTCTTTGAATGGTTATTGCGGAATAATGACCGTTCAAAGAAAAAGAAAAGAAGATATTAAGATGGTGATAGGATGCCCCCTCGAGGGGTTAGGCGGGGAGGAATGAGGTGGGTAACCACTCAAAAAGAGAGAGACCCAAGTTAGTGGATGATGGAGGATTAGGGGATGAGAAGATTGGGGATGTAGAGGATTAGAAGATTGAATTTTTAAGACGATTATAAGATTGTGGATTTAAAGGATTATAAGGATTATAAGGATAGGATTGAGAGGATTATAATATTTGAGGATCCAGAGGATTAGAATATTTTAAGGATGCAAAGGATTAGGATTAGAAGATAAGATATAGGATTAGAGAGGTAGGAGATTAGAGGATTAGGAGATATCAGATTTTAGAGTAGAGGATTCCCCAGTTAACGATGTATGACAAGGGTGAAGATTTAGGATTGTGGGATTAGAAGGTGCCCTAGTCGAGGGGTTAGATTTGGAGGATTTTGGAGTATAGGATGCCCCGGTCAAGGGGTTAAGATGAAAGAGTCGGGGTTTAGATCTGAGGATGATAGATTTGATGATGTTAGATTTGAGGTTGATTGACTGGATAGGAAGATAGGGTATAGGATGTTGGATTTGGAGGATTAAAAGATTGAGGATGTTTGGATGAGAGAATAAGGATTAGTTTTTAGATCGATTTAGATGATAGGAAATTGATGAGGAGAGGATTGGGATGATGAGTGATGAAGTGATGAGTTTGAGTTTGATCGATGAGAGGATGTTAGAAGATGCCCCAGCTAGGGGTGAGGATTTTGGATGTTGGATGCAAGATGATAAGATTTGGATGTGGATATTGATTGATTAATAAAGGATTGATTGAATAAGGAGATGAGGAGGTTAGATAGTTAGTTGGATGATGATGAGGATCAAGTGTGGATGATGATAAGGCTAAAAGATGATGATAAAGGGGGTGTGCTACCATAAATTGCCCATTGTTATCATCATTAGCAATGTGATTAATTGTAACATGTAGCATAGAAAAATGCATCAAGGTATAAAGACCATGATGATTGAATTTCCAAATTCATGTTTGCGTCATATCATTGGACATATTAATATAAAAAAGATGGTCCTCATATCATTGGACCATGCAAAAGAAAAATAAACAAAAGGGGCCTCATATCATCGGCCGAAATGTAAATAATGAGACAAGCAAGAAAATACACAAACAAAAGCACACATATTGCCATTTTTGTTTTTTTTTTTTTTGAATTTTTTGAATGTTTTGATTTTTAGATGTTTGGATTTTGGATGTTTAGGATTTTGGATGTTTGATTTTTGTTGGATGTTGAGATTTTGGAATTGGGATGGGGGAATGGTTGAGATGAGGTAAGATGAAAGGATTCATGATGGGATAGCTCATGAGGGGATGAGAAGGGATGTAAGGTGGATGTGACTTTCTCCTATAAGTCCTAAATCATGTGTGGGTAGGATGAAAGGGAAGGATTGAGGGAAATTGGATAGGTTGGATAGGATAGGGATTGGTTGATAGGTTAGGATTAGATGGGATGTGGGATGGGAGATAGATAGGATGAGGGATGTGGTATAGGATAAGATGGGGGATATGGAAGATGATAAGATATGTCCTTCAAGGGTAGGGGAGATGGATTGAGGGATAGATATGGTGTGCCCCAAGTGTAAAGTAGGGTGGCTTATGTGGATGGATGGATGGGTTGATTTTCCCCAGCCATAGGGTAGGATGGGAAGTGAGGGGTATCTAAAATGGATGATGCCCCCAGCAGATGGTAGTAAGGCTTCCCCTAGTCATGATGATGAAAATTGAAAAGGGACATGAGGAGGATTTGATGAAAAGGAAAGGATCATCATGCCCACGTGTTACCCATGGATGTTCGATATAAGGGAAAAAGGATGTGATATGATGGATGGAAGGAAAATAACATCAGTGATGAAAAAAATATGAACCTAATGACACATGTTGTAAGGAAAGAGTTGGACTAAAACAAAAGTGTGACCAAGTTTTTTCTAGCTCTAAACAATTGGGTATTATACGAGAGGAAACATGCAAGCCTTTTGTCTATATGGGTGAGATAAAAGTGTGTGTGATTATAAGGGTTAATTACCACTTGAAGTGAAGACTTAATGGGTAGTGTGTGAAGAAAAACTAGCTAATGTATAGGGAGTGATTAAGTCAAATAGGTGGATGGAGGTGACCAAGGAATAATCGAAATGTGCATTGCTCCGCTATTGCTAGTACTCATTACAATCGGGTAGGTGTCCATAAATCCCCAATGGAGATGCATTTGATTCTTGTCAAAACATTTCTCTATATCTTTATTCATTAGCACTTATAGTGTCTATTGTAGAGATGTTGGAAATACCCCTAGAGAGAGTCTTGAGGTGGATTTTATTTGATATTTTTAATTTTGACATGATTTTGTTATTTTTTGATATTTGGATTTTTTTTACACAAAGAGCTTCCACTCTCTTGAAAATTTCCAATGCCATATTACATGGCCATTGGCAATGCATGGGACACATAATACATGGTGAGCTCAAAGTGACCTATTTCAACTAAACGGAGGGAAAAATGCCATATGTGGCCATGCAACCATGATAACATAGGCCAAACGACTTCTTTTTTAAATGCAAACCCGTCTCCCACGGGAACCATGTGGGATATTACCCACATTAAGAAAATATCTGCATATAGAAGAAAAAAGGAGGCTTGAGAAACTTGAACCCGTGACCTTTCCGTTCAAAACACACTACACACGGGTTGATTACGGAGTTCGGCAATAGCCTACATCTTTAGGTTCTTATAGAACCGTTCCACTAGTCAAAACTTGTAAGTACAATATAGTTTCTTACAATAAAACCTAATGGAACTTTAAACTTTCCTAAATAGCACTCCAGTCCTTTGAAGAACACCGATGATGAGTCGAGAATCATCCTCCACCTTCTTGGCGCACTTGCAAGTTGTGTGGCACTATGGGCCTATTGGGTAGTTTGAATAACTCCCAATAACAATAATATGCCTATTAAAAATAATAGGTCTTACACTCACAATTTAGCCTAAAAAGACTAATTAACTCTCCTTCACAAATGCCTAAAATAGGCTTGCTTAAAAAATCTCCCTTGGCTCTTATATGTCTCCTCAAGCTCTTGGATGGAGCTTGTGAGTGTTGTGTTTGAATGGAGGGAGGTTGGCTTTTATAGCTAAGGGCAGCCCAAGAAATCCACTTAAATACATTATCCACTTCCTTTATATAGTCTTAGAAGTGTGGTATACCAGTTCAGGCTCATACTTTTACTCGATGGGTCAAAGGTTCTAATCCCTTCCCCTTCATATTCATGGTCGACACACTATTTTTATAGTGGGTGGCTTGCACCACTCAACTATCCATGCTTGGTGGAATGGTGAGGCGCCCGTGCGTGGAGGTGGTAGGTAAGCGGTTTGAAACACATGATATACTCTTCACGTGGTCTTGTTTTACCATTCCACCTTCATTTTATGCATGGATTAGCATTTAAATGTTCCACATTCACGTGGCTTAGCTTATAAATAGGCTTATCCTCCACATAGCACATGATTATTTCTTTTTCACGTGGGTTAACATAAACCCACTTTTTAATGCCACGTGTCCAAATAATATATGCACTTGATCAAATGTAGATTTTTGACATTTCAAATGCATCTGTTCCATGTGTCACCATGCCATTTGTCCATTTGGTGCATCCTCCGTTGTTGACCAATTCGGACATACGCATAACTCAAATTTGGTCCATTAAAAATTCATTGAAAAGGTCTTGATGAGCTCTACGCAACATTTCTAACATCAGATGATTTCAAAATCATCCATTTTCTGTTGAACAATGTTGACCAAACTTTGACCTAGTCACCATTTGCACATACTAGAGAGACTCTAGGTTTTCGACGTTCAAATAGTTGGAAACTCTTGAGTCAACTGATGATCTTTTGATTTTTAATGATCGGGATAGGAGATTTAAGGAACATTATTCCTTCTATTGACCTCTGAATCATTAAGAATCACTAGTGGCTTGATGGGGGATACAAATGAGTGTGGTGATGACATTTGATAGAGTGCCAAAAGAGGCACCCAAGGGTCTTCACCACAAGTTGATTAAGTGTGTTGAATGTGTGGATATTTAGGAGAAATTGTGCTTGAATGTTGGAGGTAATGATAGACCAAGGTCACATGGTTGTAGTAGGTACTATTGACTTACAACATGTGTGAGAAAGCTGATCAATGTTCAAATGATGGATTGGAAGGATATGGAAGAGGATATAAGTGAAAGAATGGATTAGATGCCAAAGGATTTGGATGTTGGATGGAAGGAGGATGGGTGGGAGGAAAGAACATCATGTGCATGTGATGAATTATGTGCTCAATCCATTTTGAGGTGTTTGGTATTTGTAGGGGATTAAATGATTTGTGATTGGGTTGAGTGGTTGGGATGGTAGGATCAATAAGAGGAGTGGTAGAAATGGGTTGTGATGGAGTAGTGGGAGGGACATTGTTAGTGTTAGGTTTATACCCTAAGCCTAAATGACCTGGATTTTGATGAAGGGAGATGGGTTCGTGAATGCCTTGTTCATGGATGCCTAAGCCTTTGCCTTGATGTTTCATATTAACAAACATATTTTTGGCTATAGGATATGAAGTGGATGGGGAAGATGATGCCATGTGGTCATCATGAGACTCTGGGGGTTGTAGTTTTGTCATCCACTAAGAGGTCGGACTTAACAAAAGATGGGGTGAGATTTGTTTTGGTTGTTAGTCGGTGAGGGACGTTTGAATGTATGATGAGATTTACATGCCTAACGATGTTTGGATGTTGAGTGGGATTTGGATGGTGGGAGATGGTTAGGGAGAGGATTGGGATGAAAAGGTAGTGGATAGAGAGGTACAAGGATAAAATTCTTGGTTAATGAGGTTTTGGACATAACACCAAAATTGCAGGAAATGATTGGTCGAATGTCCATGGGTGTGATGGAAGTCACAATAATAGTGTTCCTGATACTAAGATGGTTTGGGAAGGTTTTGATCATGTGATTTGATTGGGGGATGGATGATCATGTTGAAGGTTTTTAGATGATGGAAGATGGTGGTCAAAGATTCTCTAAAGGAGTGAAATGGCTTAGGTTAAATGGTGTTGGGGGAGTAGGAAGTAAAGGTGCAAGAGTGGGTAGATTATGAGATGTTTTGGTTGATTTGGATTTAGGAGATTGGATTGGTTTTGGCTTAGAAGATGAAGGGGATAGGTTAGGCCTGGGGGCCAAAGTGGATGGTTTGGGCTTGGAGGCCGAAGTAGACTTGGTTGATTTTAGATTGGTTGGAGTATGTGGTTTTGAGGTAGATGGTTTTGGGCTTAGGATTAGATTGTTTAGATTAATAGATGTATATGAAAGGATGATGGGGTAGGTTTATGATGAGGGGGTCACATGATATGGGGGTCGATATTGGATTTGAGGAGATTTGGGGAGATGGATGTGGTGTAGGAACCACATTAGAGTTGGTTGATTTAGAGGATAAAGTAGATGAAGGTGGTATAGGATCCTTATTAGATTGGGTAGGAGATGGGGTGGGGAGAGGATTGGGATTGGATTTGTTAGGTTTAGGAGTTGGTGACTTAGGAGTCACGTTAAATGTTTTAGGATTGGGGGATGGTGGATTTGAAATAGGATTAGAGAATATGATAGTGTTAGGTTTAGGTGATGAAGGGGTAAGATAGGATTAGATGTGGATGAAGAGGATGAGGGTGGCGTAGGAGCCACATTAGATGGTTTAGGATTGGGGTAGAAGGGGATGAGGGTGACTTAGAGTCACGGTGGATGAGATAGTTTTGACATAGAGATTGGGCGTAGGTGATAGAGGGGATGAAATAGGCTTAGAGGTTGAATTTGATGGTGGATTAAGGGATGTGGGACTATCTAGGAGAAAGTTATAGGATTAGATTGGGGTGATGAAGATGACGAGGATGGAGGAATAAGATGTGATGTGGGTGATAATAATTTTGGGTTAAGTTGTTGGGATGGTTGTGGATATGTGAATGGGACTTGATGATAAGTTTTATGATGAATAGATTTAGAGTTAGAATTTTTGGATGGTGGTGGATTATTTGCATGAGTTTTGATGGTAGGAAGGTGTTGGGTATGATGATTGATAGGGGATTTTGAGGTTGGAATTTGGGATGGTTGTGTGGTTTTGGGATGGGTGGCTAGATTAGCAAGGACACAAAGGAGGTCCTCTTGGTCTAGGTCAAAGTTAGAGAGGTAGTCAAATTTGATGTAATTGGCTTGTGGGAATATGATTTATGTTGATTAGGTTGGGTATGGATTGGGATGATTTTTTTACTCAAAGAGGAAGTCAATGGGGTGAGAAGTAGGGATCTTAGAAAGGGAAATTTTGGATGGGGTTGGTTAGGAGATGATGGTCTAGGAGGTGATTGGTTGATACATGATTTAAGGTTGGATATTTGTTGATTAAGTTGTTGGATGGTTTTAGGATGTTAGGATCAATATGGGATGGTTGATTTGGATGATGAGGATGGGATTGGTTGAGGTAGGATGTTAAATTTGAAATTTGTTTGTTAAGGTGTTGGATGGTGTGTGGGACTTCATGGTCAAAGTGAGATGGTTGACTTTGATGGGTGGGGATGATGGGATAACTTGGTTGATGGATTTAGAAAAGAGGTAAGGGTTTGGATGTTGGTTTAGGGAAGATGGGGATTGAGGATCAAAGGCCATGGTTAGATAGGATGTGTGGGGGATTAGTTTTGGATTAGGATTGTGGATTAAGGATGGTGATGGGATTAAGATTGGGATTGTGTGATTAAGGATAATTAATTATGATGATGTTTGATTGATTAAAATTTTAATGTGATAAGATGGTTAAGGGTGTTCACAAGCACACAAAAAACATGCAACACACACCCTAACTAGTCAAGTGGGATTATAATCAATTTATAGCCCGCTTTCAATACCACACACCGATGGTGGTGCCAATTGGATCTCCACCTATGTGTCAATGTGGGGTTGGATAGTGAGTGATCTTAGGAAGTGTGGCCTCTCTTTCTGCACTATATCTTGATATGTGGCCAAAAAGGATACCTAGTCTAGGATAACATGTTTGTAAGGGAGTCCCCAATATACCTTGTGGTACGTGGGGCCCAAGTCCATGTTGTAAGGATATTTTCATCGAGGCTTAGGTATTGGGACGTAGAATCCCCTCATTCAAGCTGCTCTTTAAAAAAGTAAGCGCTTAGCCAATAATGTCATCTATGTCCAAGAATTTGTATACCCCGCGGAACACGGGGTGTGTCTACATGTGCGTGGAGATGAAGCCCACGGTCACGAGACCCCTAGAATATGAAAGTGTGTGGATATCACTTCCACATCATGTTTCCCCTACAAAATAAAAATGGGAAGGCTAGCCACTTTTGATCCTCAAGATCATCCTAGGATGCGAGAGGAGAGCATACACGGTTTTTCCTTTGAGATGAAAAAGAAACAAAGGAAAACACATAGAAAGGATGATAAATGAAAGATAATTAAATGTTAGATGATAAAATGAAATGATAAAGATTAGTAGTTTGATGATTGGGTCTTCAAGAGGAGTCCTACAAAACAAGGATTAGTAGTTTGATTTTTGAACCTAATATCTTGGACCAAATAAGTTGAAAAACAAAAGGATTAGTAGTTTTCAATCCTATAATAATAAAAATGTTAGAAAAATATCAAAATGGATGGAATATCCCCTTTTTTCTATAATAAATCCTATAAAAACTTAATAGAATGTTAGACCAGAAGTCAAAGGAAAGAACCACCGCATGAATGATAAAAACACTTGCTTTCTCGAGCCTTAAAGGAAACAAGATTAGTGGAATAAATAGAATCCATCTTCAATTAGTTGTAGCCATAAAAAATTTGTGATTAAAAAGGCATTTCATTGATACGCATTGAGAGGCAAGAAAATGCATAAAGTATGGAAAATCTATATGTAAAAACTCTAAAGTAAAAAAAAGGTGCCACTTTAGGGCATAAGCATGGCTCTTACTTTTCCAAAGGGGGAAAATGTGAGAAGGATTCGAGCAACATTTATGTCACTTATCATTTATCATACAAAAGACCAAAAAAGAGTCAAGGAAAAAAAAAAGATTTTTAGTTAGGTTTTAATCCCGTAAAAGCTAGATATCAAAAGCCTTATGCCCTGGGTTTTGTAATAGAAATCTTTCTATTTTCTAATGTAAATATGCATAAAAGGTGCCAATACTAGGTGAAAATGCACCATTTTAGGGAATATGCACCATCATAATGTAACATAGGTTCCATTTTGTGACAAAAGACGAAACATGCTAAAACAAGAAAGAAATTACAATTTCAAAGTTAAAAGCTAACAACCAAGCACTGAAGTATTACAAAAGACACTAAAGTTTGTGTGTAGGTGCTAAAAATTGCATGACAAAAGACCAAACAAAGTCAAAAATAGGTAAAAACAAGGTTTTAATGCTGTGAATGAAAGACGCTAAAATATATGAAAAGGTGCCACTTTTAGTGTAAAAGGAACCATTTGGCTGCATAGCATTCTAAATTACAGCTTAGGCCAATAACACAGAGAGAAAAGGCAAATTTTTAAAATTAGGATGAGCCTAAAAATTTTAAATTTTGAAGGGGTAAATGACAATGAAAATTGTTTAAACTTTGATATGCAAACCTTCAGATATGACATAAAATAGATCAAACAAGATTAGAAATGATGAAAAATGCCACTTTAGGGTAAGCTCCATTCTTACATGAGTACAAAAGACCAAAAAAATTTATAAGTTAAAATATTAGTGAGTGGAATGTGAGAAAACAAACAAACTTGCTTCCTAAAAATCTAATGGAGTTCTCAAGCAAATACCTAAGATAGAGCAAATGGATTGCTAAAAAATGGGAGGAGATAAAACACATACTTACCTACAAGAATTGCAAAGAAACAACATTTGAGCCGAAATTTCCTTTGACAATGTATTGTGCATTTTATCTTGATTGCAACTTGCTTTGCTTATAAGATTTGTGTGGAAAACTTGCTTCCCTAGACAATCCTCACAAATCATTGATTACAATGGATTTGGAGAGACTTGATGAAAGATGATGGATGGATTGATTACATAAATGAATGGTGGATTGATTGAGTGTGGATGATGATCGATGAAATTTTTTTGGAAAAGCTTTGTTATGGATTTGTGACTTAGCTCTCATGGAGGAGGAGAGCTCAATTTATAGTTGAGGGGTGGAGGATTCAATGGCTAAGATGAAGCCATGTTGGATTTGGATCAAGGGTGGAGAATGCATGTGAGGATTGGAGGATTCTAGAGTGGAAGACTCTAGAATTTGAATTCAAAATTCATGGAGGGAAGAAGCTTCTATTGAATTAAAAATTCAATAGAAGGAGAAGGTTAGAGAGGCTTCTAGAAATAGAAGCTTTAGATTTAGAGGTGGAGCATGTGATTAGGATTAGGATTAGGATTAGGATTAGATTAGATTAGGTTAATAAAGATGATTAGGGGTGAGGTTACATGGAAAGGCTAGGTGTAGGGATGTGTAGGGTAGGTGGGTAGGTAGATGTAGGAATATTAAATTCTAGAAAATGATAATAGGGATTATTAGTGGGATAATAGGATGAATAATGAAATAAAAGGGATTAAGGATGAAATGGGATATAATAATGATTTAAAAATATTAAAGATGGAATGATAAATAATGATAAAGGTAGATATGATAAAATGGATTAATAATAATTAACCTTATGATTAATTATTATATGGATTTTGAAATAGTTATGATCTTTGGACAAATTAATCGTAATTAATCATGTTGACATTTTAAATGTCTATAACTATACTCCAAAATTACAAATATTGGAATCTAAAAATTGAAATATTGGAATCCAATAATATCCTTATGTAACTTAGTGGCCACTAGACTTATGTAACTTAAAGACCGATAGCCTTATGGAACTTAGCGGCCCAGCCTTATATAACTTAGCAAAATTGGAATCCAATAATAGAAAAATTGGAATCCAAAAATTAAAATATTGGAACCCATTATACCTAAATCTAGGTGAAATCATTTAAAATTCTCACCTTTTTAGTAATAAAATGTCTTAGTGGCCACTAGCCTTATGTAACTTAGCAATGGTCGCTAGCCTTATGTAACTTACAGCCACCTGACCTTATGCACAACTTAGCGAATGTTAGTCTTATGTAACTTAGCGAAATTGGAATCTAAAAATAGTGAAATTGGAATCCAATAATAGTGAAATTAGAATCCAAAAATAGCAAAATTGGAATCCAAAAATAGTGAAATTGGAATTCATTACATCTAATAACAACAATATTGGAATCCAAAAATAGTGATATTGGAATTCATCGCATCCAATAACAACAATATTGGAATCCAATAATAAACAAAAATGGAATCCATTATACACAAAAGTGATAAATTTCTACCAAAATTTGTAATATTGGAGTCTAAATTCACTTAAATATGTCCAAATTTATTGAAATAATCATTTTGATTGAATGGTGTAAGAAATGTATTTGCATTCACTCTAGGTTTGAAATATGAAGACTTCATAAGGATGAGAACCACATTAACTTACTAAAGAACGTGATGAATGACATCCATAAGATTCAAAACATTATTGTAATTGTACATCATAACAATATCAAAATGAATACATTTTTCATGTGTTGCAAACCCAACAAACACAAGTAAATATTAAATTCCATATGACAAGATATGAATTGGAAAATCCGTTATCCATATTTCACCTCGGGAAAAATATTGGATCAGCCACGACCCCACATAGAAAGAACCATAGAAAACACGTTTAAATCTTGCAAACAGGTCACAGAAGGACTCAACAATGGAGTGGCGGGGCTGCGAAGACTAAGCGACTCTATCTGAAGAAAGAGAAGAAACAGCTCTGTCGAGTGAATCCGTGTCTTAAATCTATTTAACAAGTTACAGGTGGGATTAGAAATAGAATAGCAAGGTTAGAGAAGGAGGAGAAGTGTCACAGAGAAGCCAGGAGCAAGAAAAAGAAGAAACGATGAAGATCCAAAGTCTTCGGGCTCAAAACAGTTCAGAATGAGTCCAAAAATTGGCTAAGTATGGAGGAGGCAGCGGAGAGAGCCACGTGTCGGCACGGCGCTTCTCCAAAGTTGAATCCAAAAAAGAAGCTCAAACAAGCGCCAGGATTCCATGCGTCCAGAGCCCCAAAAGTTGACGGCCGTTGAAAATTCTTCGACTAGGCAAGAAGGTGTCAGTGTCGGCTCAACACAAATCTGAAATGGGAGCCCAATGCGGAGACTCAAACTCGTGCTAGTTCTCCATGTAGCAAATGGTCAACTAGAGGTCAAAAGGTGGATAGGTCGAGGGCTTCAAAAAAGGCTAAGTATAGAAGTACATGTGTGGTCGACATGTGTCCAGCGGTGCATCTCGAGGGTAGATCCAAAAGTAGAGGCTCGAGCAGTGCCGGATCGCCACGTAACCCAAGGACCGAAAAGGTAAGAGGGAGGTCATTGAAAATTCTAAATACTGCGGAGGCTTCCAGTGTCAACTCAACGCTCCTTCAAAGAAAAATCTCGATCGAGCTTTGAGCGGCGTGAAGCCTCACGCATCCGGTCTCAAAAAGGGGACATAGTCGGGTTGAACATTGATGTATTGAGCGAGGCCGACGGAGAATGTCAAGTGTCCAAACTATGCTAATTTAAGTGCGAATAAAGAGAGGGTTTCCGGATGAGTGCAGGGCGCCGTGTGTCCCCAGTCAAGAAATATGACCCCGCCGAGTAAAGGACTTAGCGAAAAACATAGAAATTGAGCGGGATGACGGAGGAAGCCACATGTCGACCCCATGCCATTGCAGAAGAGAAAAATACATAGGTCACCCTTGAACAAGCGTCAGCCCTCCACGTGTCCCATATTAAAAAGGGGCTTGTTTTCAAGTGGTTTTCCCGCCCTTTTATGCGGACCCATTACAAACTTCGAAGGGCATATCTTTCGACTAAGGGCTCGAACTATTACAAATCTAACACCATTAGAAATATCTCAGCCTCATCTACTCATGAAGATCTAAATCTTTAAGTTTGGGGGTTAGGTGGGAGAAAAATGGAGAAATTTCTTCATGGCCATTAATGCAAGATCTATTTTTGCCCCAACAACCCGGATCGGATTCGATCGACCCATCGTTTCCTCCTTGAGAGTGCCGAATAAGAAATCGCGCAATCAAGATAGATTTGGCGGTAGATTTTGTAGGAGGCATTAATAGTAGTGGTTGA
Source organism: Taxus wallichiana var. yunnanensis (assembly GCA_018340775.1). Taxonomy (NCBI): domain Eukaryota; kingdom Viridiplantae; phylum Streptophyta; class Pinopsida; order Cupressales; family Taxaceae; genus Taxus; species Taxus wallichiana. The sequence continues at coordinate 852,477,225 of CM031243.1, forward strand.
GCTTCGACTGTTTTCTGCTTCTCTCTCTTTCTCCCATACGTGTTGAATCTATAAAAGTGGGTCAAAACTCATTATAAAGGTTTGGACATTCTTGTATTCCTTTTATCCCTGTCTCCTTGGTAAAACTTATATTAGGTTTAGGAATAGGTCCTGCAGAGTTTCCACATATGCATCTAAATAGAGGAATAGGAACCAACCTTTAATGCGGAGAGTTTTCCCATTTACAAAGTCCCACACTTTGGGAAAAACTCAATGTTATGCGAATCACACCAAATGACTCTCCCTTAGAAAATCATATACGGCGAATCATTGGGGGTGTTTTGATTTTGTACTACTTGATTTTGGCATGCCTTGTGGGACTAATAAGTCTCCATCTTTATTATAGTAAGATTGATGTGCACTTGCTTTGATTCTAGCTTTTAAGAAGCTTTTAAGAACTACACATCTAGTGACTCCAAAAGGGACAGAATCCACTAGTTTCAGAGTCCAAGTTTCCCAAGTTCATGAGAAGGATATAAACAAGGTCAAGAACAAGAGAATAAGGATATTTTGTACACCTACACTTGTCTCCAGACAAAAGGAGAAGAGGAAGAAGATCCCTAGAGGTCTCTATCTCCACCAAATAGAGCCTTATCAACACCTCCTCCTAGTAGGTTGTTCTTTCAATCAAGAAGGGTGCTCGGGCCGATCAGGATGGCACAACCAAATCCTTATGTCAATTTCCTTTGGTAGCATCCCACTCGCTCTAAATGCACAAAACCTAGTCCCGATGGCGGCATTAAAGAGCATCCCATATTTTAGTGGAGAAAACTAGACTTCTCACAGTGACCACGTTCAAGATATTACAAATGTACGTATAATCCATGAGATCATTGAGATGGACATTACGGTAAATTTTTAATCCTCTTCACTCAAGGTAAAGCTTCACAATGGTTGAGGAGCTTAGCAAGCGCGCTCTATTCAATCTTGGGACCATTTGTGAAGAGCTCTTCATGACCGATTTGGAGAAAAAGGGGATAACCTATCCTTTTTGGAGCAGATGAAAACAATCAAGAGAGATTCAAGCGAGCGAGTTGATGGATTTCAACCTCATATTTCAACGGACCTGGGATAGGATTCTAGTAGCAGTAAAGCCCACTAATGAAGGTGCCTTCTTATACTTTCTTAGAGCTTTAAATTCTGATATTGCTTTAATGATTCAGTCAATGGGAGGCACAACCTTACTGTAACCTATAGCATTTCCATAGGAGCTGAGAATCATTTAATTCAATCTGGAAAACTTGCTCCTAGGCCATCCATGGCTCTACACCCCGAATTAGGAAACCCAAGTACTAGCCAAACACCCACATTAGCTGAAATACCTACTCACCAGAAGTCAAAGTTCATTGAAGCCTCCACCTCATCATCTAACACCTCAAAGGAGCTTCAGGAAGTTATGAAACAACTTCAAAACCTAGGGAATGAGTTAGTAACCATTAAAAGACAACATGCTCGAGTTATAGGCCATAATGAGGCTTAGGCTCGATGTGAGGCTAGACCCCGTATCGGTAAAATAGACCACCAACTCGGGATATAAATCGGAGTCAACACCAAGGAAACCTCAAGCTCTATACCTTTGAGGTCATATAATCCAAACACACGGCTTCAACATCAAGGGCATTGGTTCCATCACAAAATAACATGGCACATGAATATGATTGGTGTTTCCATGCAATCATCCACATAATCAATCAATGTGCTTGATGGTGCACTAAATCAAGCTTTGATGGTGCAAATCTTCGGTGTGCCACGGGAACCTAGCCAAGAAGAAAATCAGCAGCAAGGAGCTTAGCAAGAAGAGGGACCTCAGTGAAACTATGTTTGTCAATTGTGCAAGTGAAGACTTCTATGGAATGAATTAGGCTCCTTCTCAAGGTATAGCTGTCAATACACTTTGTCCAAGAAGAGAAATATGGGAGAAGGACATTCACCAAAATTAGGTGATCCTCAATCCTCTATTGCTCCACAAGGTATTGGCATTAAAAATACAACTCCCAATATGCAAAGCCAATATAAGCCACCTTCCAAATCCACTCAGGCACCGGTTGTAACAACCCATGCGCAAGAGAAAAATGTGCCAAAGAAGGGAAGCAAAAGGATAGCTCATTTAACATCATTGAGCAAATGAAGAAGACAAGTGTGAACATTTCACTATGGGAGTCACTGGCCATTCTAGGGTAGAGGGATCTATTGAAGAATGCCATGCAAAATTGGTCAAGCTCAAATCAACCCCCTAACAAGAAAGAGAAATTGCTTGCAGAAACAACTCAACACAGGGAAACCATCGAGAGTAACAAGGTAGGAACCTATGACCTCCTCCATTCTATGTTTCATTAATCATTGGGGATAAATTGGTGCATAATTACATGATTGATTAAGGGCAAGTAGTTACATGTAATGCCCAAACAAATAGGTGATCATTTGAGTCTCAATATGAAGTCATATCTATAGGGGGTAGTACAATTAGATGGGATAGTAGTGACAAGCTGTTGGAATCATCAAGGATCCGAGCCTCACTCTGTATGCCCGCCTTTGATGTGATTGTATTGTTGAACATATTAGTCATAGACTTACCACCACATTTTGTATTGTGTTTGTCAGGGACTTCTCTGCCAAAATTGGAGGCTATTTTTCTGTTGACTAGTTGCATATTCTCTTTAGAACAAGGTATGGATTGAAGGCCACAATCAGATCCGAGCCCATAGCATATTATCACATTGAGTCTTATGTGCCTAGCCTAATCAATGCAAATTGTTCGGATTTTTATCAGGAGGACCTCCTAAACACTTGTGAAGTAGATACCAAGGTGGGGTGTATCTCAGACCTAGCTCTCGACAAATGGGTGGTCAAAAGACATGTTTTTGATCCCTATAAGGAGATGGAAGAATATGAGCTAGGAGTCTACTACCTACATGAGGAGAATCATCCTCTTCTGACATCATTAAGCCGGAACACAAAGATGACAATGAAGTATGGAAATTTTTCTTTGATGGCTCGAGAAGTAGGCAAGGAGCCGGAGGAGGGGCTATGATTGTGTCACCCCAAGGTATGAAATATTACTTAGCTTTCCGTTTCCAATTTTCCTATTTCAAACAATACAGTAGAATATGAGGCTTTGGTTCATGGATTGCATTGGGCTAGAAGATGAGGAATCAAGAACCTATAAGTTTTTGGTGACAGTGAATTGGTTTCAATCAAGACAAAGGACAAAATGTTGTCAAGAATGACCTACTCAAAAGCTACAAGAGTAGGGTATGGGATCTCATTGAGGATTTTGAAGCCTTCAACATTGTGTCCATACCTAGGAAGGAGAACGAAGCTGTTGATAGCCTTGCAGCAAGTAAGGGATTGCATAAACTAATTTGAACCAAGTAAGGGATTGCATAAAATAATTTGAAGAATTATCCATAAAATCCATACTCCGGGAACACAATGACAAAGTTCATTCAATAGAAGTATCTACATCATTGCTTATTCCTCATCTAGAGTTCAAAGAGGATAAATATACCATTGAGGTAATAATTTGGCAAATTGGCAAGTTTTTAATAATGATTAGCATATAATTTCATTCGTGAAGAAGTATGATAACTCTAGTGATTTATATTTTGAGGGTAGTGACTCGATTTTTGTGAATCCATCTTAGATGCATGAGAAGAAGTGAGAAATAGGAGTTATTACAAATAAAAAAGTAATAATATCCATAAAGGGTTGGTATTCCTTGAGGGATTTTTTGATAAACATGATCGCTCTATCAAGAGAAAGCAATAAGATGAACTAGATTCCTCTGCATAGTTTTAATGTGTAAATTTAGGAACTACAGAGCATCCTAAAATCTTGAACATCGACAAGTGTTGTTCTCCGAGAGGAAGAGAAAATTTGAGGCATTTTTGAAGAAATATGTATAGATGTTCTATCCTAGTTGTATTCATACTTAAAGTCATTCAAACCCAAGGATGTTCATCATAACATCCCCTTGAAGTTTTTATGTGTAGCTACATAAGTAAAAAAATGTTACTATAATCAAAATATTTTAGGTATGATCCTTTCCTAAATACAAAAATTATATCAATGCAAGGATAAAATTTCCCATTCGCCATTCAACTTGGATTGTTAATATTGTTCCAATGCATAAAACATAATGGAGAGATCCGTATTTACGTTAATGTATGCAAATATAACCAAGCTTCATTGAAGGATAATTATCCTTTACCAATAATAGATCAAATTTTACAAATATTAATAGGTTCTAAAATGTTGTCTACGTCGGATGGATTTTATAGATGAAATCGAGCATAAGTTTCAAGGGATGATCAACACGATAGATTTCACCACTTCTTCGGGAACCTTTGTCTATTGAAGAATAAATTTTAAGTTGATTAATTTTGAAGTAATAGAATCTTGAAAATATTCTTTGAGATGTTGTATGGGCCATTTTGAAAATGGAAACAATTGAACTATCATGTGGATTAGGATTACTATTTCTTGTTGAGAGATGTTGGTTATATGGATTTTCTTGGTGTTTAATATAGTTGATTGAGTTGGAAGTTTTAGAATAAATTTATTATAATACATTTTATTTTCTTGGAGGTCCTTATGTTGAAACTAATTGGAAAGACTTACGTATTCATATCCTACTTATCTCTTGTGAGTATCTTAAGGTTGTAGGGTCTTTTATTGAAAATGTTTTTGAGATTTACACAGGAAATAACATAATAATATTATATCTTCTTTTCTATATCTTAAACATCCACATCATACAAATGATTATATAGGAATTATATTTCCTATAATATAGGAAACCACTCACCTAAATTATACAAGTTGTTTTAACAACTCGTAACAACTCTAAAACTAATACAATACAAATAACATTGCTCACACATTAATATAATGGAGCACTAATATAATTATTTCCTAACATTCCCCCCCTTAGTGCGAACATGGGAAAACCTGCTTTATCTTTTGCAACGTGCCGCTACATAGCATGCTCATGATCTAGATGGTTTGAGGACAATACCAACAACCTGCGGATGGTTTTCCAAGTGGTTAACCAACAACCACACAACAGATGGTTTTTGAGGACAGTACCAACAACCTCTGGATAGTTTTTCTGGATAACTAACAACCACAATATCATGATGATGCAGTAGTATCAACAACTCTCATCACTATCTCACTGCAGGGAATAACATAGGAAATCTCTTTGAAATCTGTTGCTCATACATACATACATGAAAAGTGACATCTTGGAAATGGAACATTGGATCATGTTCCCCCCCTCAATGTGAAATTTCCACTTATTGAAAACAGGATCACGCAAACCGAGGCAAACACACAGCTGAAAGCACTAAAATCAAACTACACACACACACATGCAACCAAAGCGATATGCGGCCCCGTCGTTGGCGGCCCGAGAGAGGTCGCTGAATGACCTCCAACCTCCGACATTTCGTCCATCCTCCGGTTTCATGCTCGAGCAACAAGAAGTCTTCAGAGCCACTGTCTTCATTTACTTATTCTTCCTCATAATCAGATTCATCGTCTATGCCCATATTTGCTTCTTCCATTTTGATTGTTCCATTTAGAAGATCACGAGCTCGATTTTTACAAAATGGAGCTTTATGCCCCTTTCTCTTGCAGTAAAAACATTCAATTTCCTCCTTATTTTTGGAGAAATTCTTGTACTTCTTTTTTAAGTACAATGCAGTTTCTTCTTCTACACCTTCTTTAGTCCTTTTTTCCTCAGCTAGAAGAGCTGATATCATATCTTCCAATGAGTTGGAAGGCATCTGACCAAGTGTGAAGACAATATTACTGTATTTGGGAGGAAAACTATTTAACAGAATAGCTTTTGCATCTTCATCGTCTACAGGAGCTTTTACTTCTGCTAGCTGTCGGAGAAGAGACCGTAAATCATTAATATGACTGGACATTGTAGTTCCTTCACCCATTTTTAACTTGAACAACTGCAATTTGAGAGAAAATTTTGTGTTCACTGCTTTAGCACCAAAGGTTTTGTTCAAGTTTTCCCACATTTCATGAGACGATTTCTCGAGATCAACATAGTGTAGCTCAGTATCTGAGAGAGCAAGACCAATAATGGCTTTGGCTTTATCATCTCTCGTTTCCCATTCTGCCAATTTGGTCAGATCTGTAGGTTTTGGTTCTTTTCCATCGACTATCCGCCAGAGATTTTTATTCATCAATTGCATCTGGATCTTGACTTTCCATGTGTGAAAATTGAGACCATTGAATTTTTCTAGTGGAATGTCCATTATATCTTAGAGCGTTGATTTCAACCGAAAATGCACTCTTAGGGGAGTCGGCTTCAACCGATATTGCTCCCAATTTACACTATATATTTAAATATTTTGATACACAAATTAAACTAAAAGACACATGACTATAAATTACAGATAACCTTATTCTAAGATCCTTGGCTTTTTCAAAAGAAACCGCACCTTTTTATTAGAATCCCATGCATATTTGCGAGCTTGAGCTGGAAGGATAAGCAAGCATTCACGTGGGCAACTTGCATGCCAAAAGGATCCACGTGTATAGTGTTTGGAGAGTCCACTAGTTGAGTTTACGGTGCTTGGAATGAATAGTGTAAATCAGATATGTCCATTTACATGAACGTTGAGTGGCGAGTCTCGGCTTGATCGTCCTCCTCGAGATATAAAATAACACAGCATTGTAACAAAATGACTATACTGTTTTAAAACACGACAATCTGGTGATCTCCACGAGGCTTCCATCAGAGCCAATCCAGCTTGTTCACATTAATATCTTCACACATGGAGTAAAAACCGGATCAGAGTTGAGGCATTTAGAAATACCATCGGTTTTACACATGTGGATTGATCGATTCGATGGTCTGTGGATCTGCGCAGTATGGCCTGCATCCTTCACAACACATCCTCCTCCACGCTCTTCAAAGTAGACCAGAAAGAAACACGTGCAGGTTGAAGCCGAATTAAATTGCCAAAGAAAAATGGTCCAACAAACCACAGATTTAATTAAAAAACAAACTAATCTGAATCAGAATAAGTATTCCTCATCCGCGGGGCTAATAATGAATGCCTCTAGATATGTTGAACAGATGCATCACATGGCCTGTACGCATATGCCTTCAGCTCAATAGCAGATTTAAATGCCTCTACAATACGCATGATAAGGATCAATATCACCACCCCTGCAAACAATTTATTGTTCCATTACACAAACCAAAGCTCGATACCAAATGAAAATGTTGTCCGAGATTTACACAGGAAATAACATAATAATATTATATCTTCTTTTCTATATCTTAAACATCCGCATCATACAAATTATTATATAGGAATTATATTTCGTATATATAGGAAACCACTCACCTAAATTATACAAATTGTTTTAACAAATCGTAACAACTCAAAAACTAATACAATACAAATAACATTGCTCACACATTAATATAATGGAGCACTAATATAATTATTTCCTAACATTTATTCATAAAAGAATATTGAAAACATAATAATATATCAAACATTCCCTCTTTTCAAATGGTTATGGATTTAGGTATATGAGGATTTCAATCAATAAATGATTGTTATGTTGGTCACATATTGTCTTGATGTTCAAAATACTAAAAGTGGTTTTTAGACAACCCTTCCTCAAATATACCCCAATAAGTGGGTTAATTAGTATTTTTCTTACTTAGGAATCATATGAATAGTAGTATGTGATCAAGAATAGATAGATACCAAAAGTGCATGATTTAGTGTCTATAGTGACCTATGACATCAAACATGCCATCATCCTCTTGACATCAATGAACAATTCTCGAAAAAAAAAAAAAAAGTCAACATGACCTATATCAAGTGAAGAATGATTTCTTGAAACATTATCATAACCAAGTAAGGGATTGCATAAAATAATTTGAAGAATTATCCATAAAATCCATACTCTGGGAACATAATGACAAAGTTAATTCAATAGAAGTATCTACATCATTGCTTATTCCTCATCTAGAGTTCAAAGAGGATAAATATACCATTGAGGTAATAATTTGGCAATTTGGCAAGTTTTTAATAATGATTAGCATATAATTTCATTCGTGAAGAAGTACGATAACCCTAGTGATTTATATTTTGAGGGTAGTGACTCTGATTTGTGTGAATCCATCTTAGATACGTGAGAAGAAGTGAGAAATAGGGAGTTGTTACAACTAAAAGGTAATAAGATCTATAAAGGGTTGGTATTCCTTAAGGGATTTTTTGATAAACACGATCGCTTTATCAACAAAAAGTAATAAGATGAACTAGATTCCTCTACATAGTTTTAATGGGTAAATTTAGGAACTGCAGAGCATCCTCAAATCTTGAACATCAACAAGTGTTGTTCTCTCAGGAAGAAGATAAATTTTATGGAATTGTTGAAGAAATATGTATAGATGTTCTATCCTATTCGTATTCATACTTGAAGTCATTCAAACCCAAGGATGTTCATCATAACATCCCCTTAAAATTTGATGTGTAGTTACATAAGAAAAACAATGTCACTAGAATCAAAATATTTTAGGTACAATCCTTTCCTAAGTACATAAAATTATATCTATGAAAGGATAAAATTTCCCATTCGCCATTCAACTTGGATTGTTAATATTTTTCCAATGCATAAAAATTAATGGAGAGATCGGTATTTACGTTAACCTCCGCAAATTTAACCAAGTTTTGTTGAATAATAATTATCCTTTACTGATAATAGATCAATTTTACAAATATTTCTTGGGGATGGGTCTATGCGGAAACATTTGCAACTATAGAATATCAAATCCAAAACATGCAAATACGAGATCTAACAATCCCCACAAAATCTACAACAATGGAATTATAAACAAGAATAATCCAAATCACACAAAAGTACACACACATAACACAACATGTACCGTGGTTCACCCAATGTGGGCTACGTCCACCAAAGATAGAGATCTCATATATATAATATAACAAGAGATTACAAACCAAATTTTCTGCACAAGATTACATGTATCTCTACAAGAGTATCTCTTTCTCCCAGATCTCCAACCGGATCTACTTAAGTACACTAAACTGTACCTCCATACCACCATATGTGTCTCCTACGGATATCTAACCGAGATCAATCACAGTGCACTACAACCATGCCTCTGAAACACCATCAAATCTCACATACCTAAAGCTACTCTACATCTGCCACTATGCAACTAAGCTCTCAGCGTCTTTGTGAATGTCAAACGAGACCTCTAGAAGGGTCTACTAATTTGTAACCGTAACAGTACACCAAGAGGTAAGTCTCTCCTCCATCACCGCATCAACATCGAAAACATGAAGACAACTTCCCTATAATACTATATTCCTATGAATCAACAATACATCATGATCTCATGGATCTGCAATAAAATATCTCACAACATTTGGATCTACAAGAATGAGTAATAACAATATCTCAAAAAAACATGTGGATCTAACAAGAAGAACACTAAGTGATTTGCATACTATTGAAGCCATTACATGAGACTAAATAATACAAAAAAAATACAATAGAAGATAATACCATCTTCTCACCAACAATGTACCTACACTTTCCTTTTGTTCAACTTCTCTCTATGAAAGCTCTTGTCTTCATGCAATCTACTTTTTCTTTTTCTTCTTCTTCTTCATCCTTTCAACCAAGGATAGCTCAATTCTTCTCTTTTCTTATTCCAACCTATCTAACCCTAGTTTTCAATCTTATATAGCCATATACAAACTTAGGGTACAATAGCCATGCAATTACATCCTTTAAAACAAAAGCTAGATAAAATCCGTGGGTAAAATAAAACATTCCAGGCACAAGTAATGGTGTCGGTTACCCTGATGCTAACCGACGCGGGTTAATGTGTAAACCAACAAGGTGTAAATCATGTTATCTGTGAAGAAATTCATATCCACAATCCTAACAATATTAATAGGTTCTAAAATGTTGTTTATGTCAGATGGATTTTCGAGATAAAATCGAGTATAAGTTTTAAGGGAAGATCAACACAAGATGGATTTCACCACTTCTTCGAGAACCTTCTTCTATTGAAGAATACCTTTTGGGTTGATTAATGTTGAAGTAATAGAATCTTGAGAAGATTCTTTGAGACGTTGTATGGGCCATTTTGAAAATGGAAATGGTTGAACCATCATGTGGATTAGGAGTACTATTTCTTGTTGAGAGATGTTGGTTATATGGATTTTCTTGGTGTTTAATATAATTGATTGAGTTGGAAGTTTTAGAATAAATTTATTATAATACATTTTATTTACTTGGAGGTTCTTAGGTTGAAACTAGTTGGAAAGACTTACGTATTCATATCCTACTTATCTCTTGTGAGTATCTTAAGGTTGTAGGGTCTTTTATTCGTAAAAGAATATTAAAAACATAGGAATATATCAAACATTCCATCTTTTCAAATGGTGATGGATTTAGGGATATGAGGATTTTATTCAATAAATAATTATTATGTTGGTCACATATTGTCATTGATGTTCAAAATACTAAAAGTGGTTTTTAGACAACCCTTCCTCAAATATACCCCAATAAGTAGTTATGAATAACTTTATCATCATTTATCCATGTTTTAGAATCTTAACCACATATGGTTTCTTCAATATTTTAAGCACATTTGGGGTATGAGGTATCATATATTATGGACTATTATTCTCGATAAAAAATGCTCATTTTTCCAATAATGTGTTTATCAAGATTTTTCCTTCAGTAACTACTTTTTGCATTTGATCATTCCACATACAAAATGTCCTTTTAAATCGATAACATGAGAATGTGCATTATTTTTGCTTTTTACCATAAGCTCAGTATGCTTAATCATGTAGACATGGTTTTTTCAAACCCTATAATCAATAGCCTTTCACATGGCATATTGTTCTTCTCAAGGATTCTTCATGTTACCTACAAAATGTACACAAATTTTCCATATTTTATGAGTGTAAATTCTCTATTTTATTTGTAAAGAAATAAATTCAATGGTTTTTCTAAAAAAATAGTTGACATATAATTTCCATATATAAAAAAGTTGTCGTTAAAACAATTGTGTAAATGCAATTCAATTTTAGGACAACAAAGTGACTCTTGAGGTGGTACATCTCCAAATTAGTAAGATCATTGAGAAATGATTCTTCTAGTATGCTCCATATTCCATCCACTACATCACTCCATGGTGGTTCTTAAAGGGGCATGGCCATTTCGGAGTTTTTCTTGTTTGATATCCACCACCTAAAAGGTTTCCTCCTTCATCACACTATGACATGATTTTGTTGTGCCAACCCATCACGATAATTTTCTTAGGTTGGATTTAACCATTTCTTCATGTGTAATAACATTTTTAGATTTGTATTTGTATTCATGTGATATCTATGTAATCATTGGTAAATAATGTTTGGATATGACTCTATAAGTAGGCTAGTTCCCGAGTGAATGTAAATTCTATAGACATAAAATGATGCAAACATATGTTGGGATCCCTTAGCTAAAGTTGATATCTTTCTTAGCTTTCAGTGGATTGGAAAATTGGAAGATCATGATTCATATGTGTTTGGGTTTTATTCTCATGTTTAGCTTGATGATCCATTTACAATCTTTGTTTAAGTCAGTTATCAATCATGTGAAACCACTTTTATAATGTTGAACTAATTTTTACAATTTAATGTTTTTAGAATGTGATATTTTTCCAACTGCTTCTTTTAATAGGTTGTAACATTTAGTTAACATAATATATTTATAGTGAAATTTTGTTGCTAATAAAATTTCTTGACTCTAACATGCCTAATACATCTTAAAGTGATATAAATGAGATACCAATTACATTCTATAAAAAAGTAATACCAACCTATATAATTTATTATTATTTTAAAAACATAATGATTAAAATACTCATATCTAGATTAAAAGTAAAATAATTTGAAAAATTAAACCTAATTTCCCAAAAGTAAAACAATGCCCAACTATTTAGTTTCTCCCAGCTTAAAATACTCAGTGATTTATACAGGTAAATAGATAAAACATTAGGTAGTGATAAAAATTTATATTAGCAGTTTGTAGACTTGGATTTTGTAAAAAACATCCCCTTTGTTATTAGTAATCTCTTGTCAAGAGATGTCATAGCTACAAATTGTTGTAAAAAACATGCATTGAATATGTTTCACAAAATGCAACCAACAATTGGTCAATCCGATCAGTTCACCTTTGTTGGCATATTCTTAGCCTATGAAAAAATATGAGTTTTGAAAATAGGGAGCGGACATCCACCAAATCATAATAGAGAAAGAACTTTCGTTAGATGTTGCAATTGTAAGTTCCTTCATAGATATGTAAGAAAAATGTAGAAGTATGCACAAGGTATGTAAATTGTTCAATAAAATGCCTAGAAAAAGGAGGTGGCCTCATGAACTGGCAATTATTGTAGGATACGCACAAGATGGGTTTGTTGAAAATGCCTTGGAAACTTTCACCTAAGTGCAATTGGCGGTGTACATCTAGACTCCATAACCTTTTCTAGCATCCTCCCAACCTGTGTTTAAATGAGAGCTTTAAAGAAGGGCATGGACATTCATCATAGTATAATGAAAAGATAATTTTTACGATGTAGTTGTAGGAACTCTATTAGAAATATATACAAAATGTGGAAACATATGTACAAGACACATGAACTATGCGAGAAAATGCTTCAAAAAGATGTGGTCTCATAGAAAACAAATATTTTAGGATATACACAAAAAGGATTGTTTGAAAAATCCTTTTAAAACTTTCAAGAAAAATCATTCACATGTGTAAATCCATACTATGCAACATTTCTGAGCATACTCCCAACGTGTGTCAAAATGGGAGCATTAAAGCAAGGTATGGACATGCATCAAACCATAATGGAAATGGATTTTTTTCATGTGTGATTTTAAATATGATAACAAATTCAAAGAATGAAATCAACTTTATAAAGGAAAAGATAATGTAGCACAACTACAACTTAAAAAAAAAACTTCCTATCATGACTTGATTGATGTTCATACCTTGCTACAATTTATTGTATTTGGTGAAACAATGTTTAATTTTAGTTTGTTTTTAATTTCAATGTCAACTAAAAATCTCCCACATTAGCACAAATGAGAGGATCTTTGGAAAGGAGTTCAAAGTCTTTCTTTATACCTTCCAAATGCATTCACTTACAATTTTACAAGGCCTTTTCAACAACCCCATTTTTAGAATATGATGGCAAAGGTGAATTGATCGGGAGGGCCATCACTGCTTTTTTACATTTGGTGAAACAATCTTAATGAATTTTGAGGATGACCATGTCTTTTGTAAGATGCAATTATGATAGGCCATGAAAAGATATAACATTTTGTCATTTGGTGAAACACCTGAAACTTAGAACAAAGAAATATATGAATTAGTAGTTATTTATAGTTAGAAACACATAAAAAATGTAAAAGGACGTCAATGCTAAACACATGCTAGAGTCACAACCACAAAGCCTCCCTCTTTAAAAACTGATGTCCAAGTAATTACACTGATGGCCATTGATACCTTTATTATGCAAAATATGTTGAAACATGTATAGTTAAATAGCTCTCTAAAAAATGCCCTAGGTAACTTGACTTGGAAGTTTTGATCATATTGAACATGAATGTCATTACAGTCTAAAGCGTCCTCTTGATTTTCTCAAAATTTGAATTTTCAAGCACAAATTCTTATTTTCTTGCACATTATTTTTGGAAAACCAAGAGGATGCTTCATATCTGTCAGAAATTTTGACGAATAGTTCATATGCTTATAGATTTTGTAGACATATTTGCTAGGGAACTTACAACGTTAACATCTACTGAAAGTCCCTTTTTCGTAATGCCTCGTGTCTAAGAAATCGATTGATTTCAAAAAAAAAAATTGTACATTATGGCAATGGTTGTGGAGTCTAGATTTACACCTAGTGATTGCAATTTATGGAAAGGTTTCAAGGCCTTTTTAGTAAACCCATGTGGTGCATATCCTTCTATTATACAACACATGAGCATGAAGATGCAAAAATGTGTAAAAAAAATACATCAATTCTTATTGATAATGGTGAGACAATTCGTGAAAGTAATGGTCAAGGGGATATCCACCTAATTCCACCCATTCAGAATCTTTAGTTAAAAAAGAAGCAATTTTTTCTGGTCTGATCACTCCCACGTAATTAGAACTTCAAATGATGTCACATTTGATGTGGATTATAAGAGTGTTAGAGGACTATGCGAAGACCGATCTCACCACTAACGAAAACGTACATTTAATGATGTAATTGTGTACATTTTATATTATATATTAAATTTTAAAGAACGTTCGTTAGATGTTGCGATAGTAAGCTCCTTCGTAGATATGTAAGAAAAATGTAGAATTATGCACAAGGTATGTAAACTATTCAATAAAATGCCCAGAAAAGAGGTGGTGTCATGGACAACAATGAATGTAGGATATACACAAGATGGATTTGTTGAAAAGGCCTTGGAAACTTTCACCTAAATGCAATTCATAGGTGTACATCTATGCTCCATAACCTTTTCCAACATCCTCCCAACCTTTGTTTAAATGGGAGCTTTAAAGAAGGGCATGGAGATCCATCATAGTATACTGAAAAAGATGATTTTTTAGATGTAGTTGCGGGAACTCTATTAGACGTATATGAAAAATGTGGAAACATATACAAGACACATGAACTGTGCGAAAAAATGCTTCAAAAAGATATGGTCTCATAGACAACAAATAATTAAGGATGTACATAATATATATTGTTTGAAAAAGCCTTCGAAAATTTCAAGCAAAAGCATTTGACATGTGTAAAGCCAAACTCTGCAACATTTGTGAGCATATTCCTAGCGTGTGTCAAAATGGGAGCATTAGAGGGTATGGACATGCATCAAACCATAATGGAAAGTGGATTTTTGTCATGTGTGAGTTTAAATATGATAGAAAATTCAAAAAATGAAATCAACTTTACAAAGGAAAAGATAATGTAGCGCAACTACAACATAAAAAAATCTTCCTATTATGAATTGATTGATGTTCATACCTTGCTACAAAGCTCTTTTTCTTCCATGGCCTACAAGTATGTTGAATATTTGTTTATTGTATTTGGTGAAACAATGTTTAATTTTTGTCTATTTTTAATTTCAATGTAAAATGAAAATCTCCCACATTAGCACAAACCGAGCTCGGACAATGGAAAGGAGTTTGGAGTCTTGCTTTATACCTTCCAAATGCATTCACTTACAATTTTACAAGGCCTTTTCAACAACCCCATTTTTAGAATATGATGGCAAAGGTGAATTGATCGGGATGGCCATTTGTTTGTTACATTTGGTGAAATAATCTCAATGGCTTTTGAGGATGACCATGTCTTTTATAAGCTGCAATTATGATATGCCATGAAAAGATATCATGTTTCGTCATTTGGTGAAACACTTGAAACTTATAACAAAGAAAGATATGAATTAGTAATTATTTATAGTTAGAAACACGTAAAAAATGTAAATGGACATCAATGTTCAACTCGTGTTGGATCCATGACCACAAAGCCTCCCTCTCTAAAAACCAATGTCCAAGTAATTACACTAATGGCCACTGATACCTTTATTAAGAAAAATATGTTGAAACATGATACATGTATACTTAAATAGCTCTATAAAAAATGCCCTAGTTGGTAACTTGACTTGGAAGTTGTGATCATCGAGAACATGAATGTCATTACTGTCTAAAGCATCCTCTTGGTTTTCTTAAAATCTGAATTTTCAGGCACAAATTCTTATTTTCCTGCACATTATTTTTGGCAAACCAAGAGGATACTTTATAACTATTAGACATTTTAATGAATAATTCACATGCTTATATATTTTGCAGATATATCTCGCAGAAACTCTAACGTGAACATTTGTTGAAAGCCCCATTTTCATAATGTCTCATGTCTAAGAACTCGATTAATTTCAAAAAAATAATTTTGTGTACATTCTGGCAATGGTTGTGGAGTACGGCTTTACACCTGGTGATTGCAATTTTTAGAAAGGGTCCAAGGCCTTTTAGTAAACCCATGTGGTGCATATCCTACAATCTATATAGCACATGAGCATGAAGATGCAAAAATGTGTAAAATATATAATAAATACATCATTTCCTATTGATAATGGTGAGACAATTCGTGAAGGTAATGGTCAAGGGGATATCCACCTAATTCTACCACGCATAATCTTTAGTAAAAAAAGAAGATTTTTTTTGGGTCCGATCACTCCCACGTAATTAGAACTTCAAATGATGCCACATGATGTGGATTATAGGAGTGTTAGAGGACTATACAAAGACCAACCTCACCACTAATAAAAACATACATTTAATGATGTAATTGTGGACATTTTAAATTATATACTAAATTTGGTGTTCCTTTGACCGTCACATAAAAGATTTTTGACTTTGAAAAGTCAATCAAAGAATAGTAATATCTTGAGTATACGACAAAGTTTAGGGCATTTTCTCTAGAAGATTTTGTCACCAACTACTAAGAAATATGAAGAGAATCAAACTCGGTTATGGTATCACCTAGCCATCCGCCAAAATCGAATCAATAAATGAAGCGTATGATGGCGAAAAAGGTATTGCCTAGCCATCCACCAAAGTTCTGATCCTAAAATATCAATAAATGAAAGATGAGATTGGAACCTTTCCTCAAAGCGAATTTTGTAAACAAAATTCTCTTAACTCATCATATTCTTCATAAAGTAAATTATAAACTTAAAAACGGAAAAAATTAATAAAACTATTAATCAATGTAAAATTATTAAAATCCAAAATATTTGCTTTAGTAAATATTTAGACTTACAAATACTATTGAAATATAGACTTTGTTAATGAAGTATTTAAAACGTAAGAAATAATAATAAGCTTTTCACAAACCTCCTACAATAGAGAGAGAGGAGGATTTCACGTGTGAGAAATTAGCCATACTCGACTTAGATAGCGGAGATAGCGGTTTCGACCAAAAAAACTTCAAATTAGCATTTCTCAGCATTTTTTAGCCCGAGCTTTTTAAATAGTATCAAGAAAGTTCGCGAGAGGCGCTGTCATCGGGACCACATATTATCGTTGGATGACATCTGGAAAGTTCGCGACAACTGTCATCGGGACCACATATTAACGTTGGCCTAGTCATCGAAGATAACATCTAGAAATTCGCGACAGGTGTCATCGGGACCACATATTATCGTTGGCCTAGTCATTGAAGATGACAGCTGGATTACAGGTGGACTAGCCGTTTGAGAATAGAAGCATAAAGGCTGCTCAGAGGAAGAATGTTTTTAGGCTTTGTGGTGTCACAGCTCGCAGATAGTTTTTTGTGGTTTGAATTCTTTGTGTTGTTTTATTGTACCCTTTTTAGGGGTTTTGTTCCTGGTTTTGTTCACGCATGGCCATGCTCTCTCTTCTTCTTTGTCTGTGTCTGCCATTCGAAAATTTGAGTTTGCAGTCCGATGTATATATTTTGGGTGTTTTCCTTTTGATTTTTCCTCTGTGCATTCTAGTTTTGAATTTCTATGTGCGGTTTTCTGTGGACGCCTTTGTATATGATTCTCAAATAACTTTGCAACATTTGCTGTTCTATACAAAATTTGGTGGAGCAAGCCCTGTCAGAATGAAACAGAGCAGGGAGGAGATAAAGGGGATAAAGGAAGATCTTCTGCTTTACTAAGTTTGGTAAGTGCTGTACAGTTTCTATATTTGTTACTGTTTGCCCTCAATTTTTCAGAACTAGAGGTTTTTAAGTTTTTATTTAAGATTTTGTACCTGCTTACAGTTTTTATACTTGTTTACAGTAGTTTTTTCTCGTGTTTTTCATTTCTCTTAATTTGTGGCTAGTAACTCAGTTTTTGATTCGATATTTTACATGTAATTAAATGTTTAAACATAGTTAGCGTGATATTGTGAAATGATTTTACAGGAGAGAAAATACTAGGCCTCTCCATTGGATGAAATTCACAATGATAAATATGAACTAATTTATGTTGCTCCCTGTGACATCAATTTTTTTGCTAGATTATTTTTTTAACCCTCGGTGAGAAAGGGATTTGTTCCCTAAAAAAGGGTTTAATTCCTATTTCTATTTCTGTTGATAATTTATGTTCATGTTCTGAACATATGTGTTCTGAGTCCTTTTACATGGCTACCTGAGAAAGCATAGAAATTGAAAACCTATAGACTTAAAAGAGATGAAAACCTAGGGACGACATAGACTTAAGAGATGAAAACCTATATTTTCGTTTGCCTCGAGAGATGAAAACTTACATTTCGTATGAACAAAGGAAACAATTAGTGTGAAAACATTCCTTCCTAGATTCAAATCTTCAAAACATAGTAGATAAAATAGTTTTCCATGTCTGCATTCGGTAACCCTCTTCGTAATCTTCTTGGTGTCATAACACTTTGAATTAATTGTCTATGTGTGCTAACTTGTGCTCCATCCTTCTGCAATGGTTTTAATCTTCCCCTGCTTTGAATCTGTAGTCTCAAATATCTCCTAAACAATGAAAGTGTTTTGTTTACATGGCAAATGCCATCTAATATGAGTTCCTTAAACTTTCAGAATGAGAGCTAGTTCACTTGTAATCCAGTTCCTTAAAATTTCAAAATGAGAGCTAGTTCCACTTGGGAGAGGGCTTACCTGCCCTGTATATTGTTAACATTAGTAGGAATACATGTTCTCCGCATGAGGGTACTCTTGGATGGGTAATTATAAAAGAAAGAAAATATTTTAGGTCAATAAAACTCATTGTTCTTTGTTAAGAAATTACTTGTTATGAACATCTGGGAGAGACATTTTACTCTCTCACACAGGAGGACTGGAAACCCAGTAGTCTCTAGATATGGGTTATATTCTTATATTATCAATATCAGATACTAATCTAGTGCCGCCACTGATTAAAATATCAGTATTATATAGCAAGTTTCTTATATAAGTGAAATCAAGGGCACTTGGGACCCCCTTGTTGAGCCTTTCATAAGTTCCAGGAGGAACACAGAGACACTTAGCTCAACATTTCTTGCAGAAAAACATGCAGGTCTTTTTGTGAGAAGTTACAGAACACCTGTAAGAACACCTTGGCCCAAAAACACTTTCATAAGACATGAACTTTAAGTTTAGTAATGCAAAGGTCCAGGAACAGCGAATAAACATTTCCCCTGTTC
Source organism: Taxus wallichiana var. yunnanensis (assembly GCA_018340775.1). Taxonomy (NCBI): domain Eukaryota; kingdom Viridiplantae; phylum Streptophyta; class Pinopsida; order Cupressales; family Taxaceae; genus Taxus; species Taxus wallichiana. Next base: position 852,496,527 of record CM031243.1, read on the forward strand.
TTCATCTGCACATAGATGCTTTGAACTCTGTATCTCTATTATGCTTCAAAGTTTTTAGTCACCAGCTTGTGTCTCCACATCTTGGATGGTTTCAAACACCAGTTGAGACCTTCAATATTGTGAGCTCAACCTGTGTCTATTTTTCCTACTAGCTTAGTTTCTCAGCCCTTCCTCGGCACTTTTCAATCATCATTCTGCGCACCTCTTCTTCACTTGGAATATGACTGCTCAAATCTTGTCTCAGAATCTTCTTCATTAATCTGAATTAGTTCACTTATTGCATACTGTGAATTTGGCTCAGATTTACCGTTGACGTTCCTTGTTTCACACCACCTTGCTTTTTCTTTCTAGATTTATTTGCATACACCCATTTGATTTTCCTTGTTTCACACCACCTTGCTTTTTTTTTCCTCTCCCCGCTCAACACCTCAAATTTGCACACTTTCACCTTGCGCCTTCATCCAGCTCAAATACCTCCCGAGTATTTGCATGATTTGATTTTAGGGATTTAGTGATTATATATGGAGCACCCTATATTTTTCTGATGTTAGCATATCTGCATAGTCATCGTATGACAGACACTGAGGTCGCATCCTGCTAGCTTCCTGAGCCTGCTGGGATGTAGTGTTTTTCCTAACACTTTGTTTGATGTAGTAAACATGGCTTGCTTTTAGTAGTAAAACATAGACGTTGGGGTGTAAGTATTACTGGGAATCCACATTATTTTGATCTTAGCGGTAAAATTTGTTTATACCATACGAAAAACATAGTTTCATTTTTTAGTGTCTTATCCTCTATTTGGAATATCATAATAAGTAAAAAGAGATATCTTAATTGACAAGTTCTATGTAATAACACTTCTTTATATTTTATTCAAACTCAGAAAATATAAGAGATTGTAATATACATATAAAAAATACCTTAATCTATTTACACCTAGGAATTCACCTTATTTTCTACTCACGGAATCAGTACTTTTTACCCACTTACTCCCACCTAATTATGTTTGAATTCCAGTTTTCTGTTTTGTACACTAATTAATCATTTTGTTTGAATTTATGTTTTCCACCAAATTTTACTGGAATGGTTATATTTGAGCACACAGAAAGCATCTAACTGTGTTATTTTGATTCTTGCTTTATGCAGTTTTCTATTTAATGTTTAGGACACAGAAAGCATCAACTGTGTATTTTTAATCTTACTTTATGATAAGTATTGAATTTTATTTAGTTTGGTTGATAATTTCTCACTTCTTTTAAAGTAGTAACCGTTAGTTTTTTTAGTGCCTTGCCCATACATAGCAATAGCCAATCCACTTATAAATGTCAAACATCACTAACTTTTCTTTCCTGTACTTTATCCGAAATCTGAAAATATAGGTGATGCTAATATATTACATTTGCATCCAAACCAAAAATAGTAGGTAGATGTAGATAAACCGATGCTTCAAAAAAGCCCTAGAAATTGACAGTCACCTCTGCATATATTGTATTATATCAATGAAACATCAATCAGGTGACAATTAAAAATTAAGTAAAACTTGGTGCCAAATACTCTGTTTTTAGACTGTTTGTTTCTTAATTTTCATTTACCTTACAATTCAACTTGGAGGGCATATTAAAAATCAAATACTTAAATCATAAATTGCAAATATTAGTTTTAAAAAACATGTTGTGAATAACTTTTATTTTAATAATTTATTGTTTAAAATGAATGCCATGCAGAACTTAAAATACATCAAAAACTGGCATGCATGTCCTCATTTGAGGTTGTCAAAAGATGGTAGAGGACATTAGTGAAAAAAGTCAATTTACGCAATTTATGAGTGAGTAAAGGTTTGATACTACCATTCAATTTGATTATGCTTCTAAACTGTTACAGTGGTTGTCTTAATAAGTTAGTCTTATTTTATATCTAAGTAGCTACAGTTAAGAGGCATGACAGTTACAGTTAAGTAGCAATTTTCTGTGGAAGAAACCTCCTCTACAGTCCTTATTAAGATCAAGGAAATTGCTGAAGTGTATTATGGAAGCACGGTGAAGAATGCTTTAGTTACAGTTCATGCATATTTGAATGATTCTCAGAGACAGAGGCTACAAAGAATGCTGGTGGCATTGCTAGGCTGAATGTAATGAGAATAATTAATGAACCAATTTGTAATGCCCACTTCCCTACGACACTTTGTTGATTATCATTTTGAGTTATGCGAGACTTTGGATATGGACATGACTTATACTTATGTTGATTAGCATGTGTAACGCCACTAAAAGTCGACGACACTACGACAACGCAGCGACGATGATGACGCTGCACCACAAACAAACGACCCGAAAATGCGACAATTTTTTTTTTTTTTTGTTTTTGCAAATTATTTACCTTTGTTTTCCACGAAACATGACAAGCATTCATTTGAGAAAAGTTTGCTAAACGCCTTCTTAGGTGTCATACCATATGATCCATCAAATTACAATTGTTCTGCATTCTTATCTGATGTCCTAAATTGTCGGGTGAACGAAACGTGCAATTTACTGGGAGGGTCCTTACCCCCGCTATTGGTTTATTCAAGTGCGGTTTTATTTATTTGCTCTACTAACTTTGCTAATTTATAATTGTGTTACATAAAGATAATATGCTACTATATATATACCCTCGTCATTTCTTACAAGCCCTACGCCAAGGAAAATCGTTTTAAGATCAAAGCTGAAGCGAATCGTTTTAGAAATCCTTCTATATGGGTTGTTAGGTATCCCTTAAAAGGGATTAAATACTTTTAATTAAGTGGTATATTTTAGATATATTTTCAAGTTTATACTCGTATAAACCTATGTTCTTATACGTACATCGAAATTTGAAGTTAAGGGAATTAGGAGTCCATTCGACCGGCATCTTAAATACGTATATTATCTGAATTTACACTTAACTGACTCTACATTGCCTTGCAAGGGTGTACAATAGGTGTAATGAATTAAAAACTACATATATTTAAACAACAAGTTGAGAGTAATATGATTTTTTTTTAATACAACTTCTTTCAAAAGAGCCTCTTCAAAAATCGGTGGTCAGACATTTAATGGATTAAGTTGGAAACAATTATGTTTGGTGGGGGGGTGGGCGACTCAACCACCAGCTGTCCCAATTAAACTCCCTGTCTGGCGTGCAGAACTGTTCCTACTGGCCACATCGCATTTACTCCCTAAGATTTTGCAAATCAAAAATCTCACAAGGTCGGCCTGCTGTTGGGATTTGTCCTGAGCCGCGTGAAAAGAGATGAGGAGTATTCTAAGCAAGATACACGCAATATACCAGGCGTTTTTCCCTGTTCTCCTCGTCCCTGGCCGCGCATGGTACAAGGAGGCAAATAAAAAGGGTCCTGGGCGCGTGGACAGTCAGGTAATGGGGCGCACAGCAGGCAGGTCATTCAACTACGTTGTTATCTATTCAGTATTGCATGCATCCTCAAAAAAACAGGTTTCACCTTCAAGATATTTTATCAAAATCGCTCAAGAGACATAGTGGGGAAGTCACACGGAGACCTGGCCTGCCTTGAGAGGGTTCGTGGAGAAGAATCTCCTAGAGGTGGACCTGTTTCATATCAGAGTATACAAGAAGCCCAATTTGTTATGCTATTACAAGAGCAATTCCGCGTGTGCTATTTGTATTACTGTCTTAATATACATCTAATGCTTGTCTACGTGCAACACTCTTAAGTAAATGACCACAAAACCCACTTTTGCAAGCACTGCAACAGTTTAAATATCCTCTATGTGAGCGAGCTTTGCGTATCAGCTGTCTATCAGGCATATCTACTGAAACGTTTCATCATTTTCTTTTATATTAGCAGTTATTCTCTTAGACACGATTTAAGGGTGATTGACTGGTCTTGATTTTGAGACTAACTTTACATTTTTGGGCGGTAGTTGCGAGGCCTGCCATGCTGCTTGATATTTGTGAAGCTAAGACCACTTGCAGTGTCCTAATCTGCAGCAAAAAAAACGTTTAAACTATTTGTAAGCTTTGCAACAATTTAAATATTCGCTGTGACAGTCAGCGCTTTGTGTATCAGGTTGTCTGTCAGGCATATCTACTGAAACGTATCATAGTATACAGAGGCGTAATTTGCTATGTTATAATAAGCATGGAGACTACATAGGTTTAAGTATGTAATTCATTGACATTATTAATTGGATGGTGGTTTATTTGCATATATGTTAGTGATAGTATGTTGTGGTAGATATGTAACAAAATAATAATTAATAGTACCTTAATATTATTATAATTTATTATTAATAGATTCATTAGTTTTAGTATTACTTAGATAAGAATGATATTCAAACCTATTAGTACTTTTGCTAGACATTAAGGGGTGTTGGGCATTGAACTTGATAAGTTTAGAGTATTTGCATTCACATTTATTTCTAGCCAACTCTAATAGACATGTAACAAAGTAATAATTAATAGTACCTTAATATTATTATAATTTATTATTAATAGATTCATTAGTTTTAGTATTACTTAGATAAGAATGATATTCAAACCTATTAGTACTTTTCTAGACATTAAGGGGTGTTGGGCATTGAACTTGATAAGTTTAGAGTATTTGCATTCACATTTATTTCTATCCAACTCTAATAGACATTACATGGAATTTTAAGCAAGTCGATTTCATTTCTTCTACAATTTGTCAATAATTTCACAACGGATGCTTAAAGGAAGGTAAACATAGTAGATCTAAGTCATGATTTACTTTATTGGCACAATGGAAAGTTCAATAAAACTTAACTCTACCTATCCATACTACAAGAAGAAAATGTACACTAATATTCTCTCTTTTCAATACCCTCTTTTTTTTTTTTGCAACAAAATGAGATCTAGTATGTATATATATATATATATATATATATATATATATATATATATATATTTGTAAATATCCTAACATTACACATAAGAGCCCAACAATATTTTCATTAATTTTTAAGCAAGATCTATCAACATTTCAACAAGAAGGTATATACAACAAGCTTTCCAATAGTATATTTACAAGATTATCACAAGCATTTTGTACATACCATTTCTTTATTTCTTTACAATCCTTTCAATAATGCAAACATCTTTCAAGTAAAATTTGCATTCAACCATGTGACTTTTGGTGCAACATAAATTACAATGTCCTTTATTTTGTAAAGCAAACAAGATGGTACAACTTTCCTTCTCATACAAATTTACAACAAAATATTGTCTATAAGGGAGATGGAAAGAGTCTTCACAAGCTCAAGGTGTTCTTCATCCATGCTCCAAGTTCCAAGTAGCTCAAATCACAACCAAGATAGGGGAGAGGCAACACTCTCCTCCCAACCAAAACTCAATGGAGAGAGAAGCAATCTCCTCCATTGACCCCCGAGCCCCAAACACAACACAATGAAGGGTGGTCTCCAACTCAAGGCAACAACACTTGCTTCCACAATATAATTTTCTTCACCACATTCAAGGTTTGAAAGAAGAAACAAAAAGGAAACACAAACTACACAATACTTTTCACAACAAGGCTTTCATCCAAGCCAACAAGAGAAGGAACTATGGGAAAGTTTTCCTTATGCCTCCCAATTGAGATGAGATGCCCATCCAAACCCTCCACAATAAAACTCAAGCCCCTATGACTCTTATGCCTCCCTCAAGTACCCCTTTTTCCTCCCATACTCTTATGCCTCCCTCCTCTTATGGCTCCCTCAAAGACAAGGTAAGAATGTGAACATTCTTACCCAAGATGGGCATCCCTCTCAAACTCCCTCCACAATATCCTAATCTACTCTTATGCCTCCCTCATGAGTATTCCCATAGACCTCTCCTATACTACACAATAAGCATTCTATCCATTTTTCACAATACACAAAAGTAAACATACATTATCCACAAATTTAAGCAAAGAAACAACAACAATAAGAAAGCAAAGAGGAAGAAGGTTTCCTACCTCTCCATTGGAGAAGCCTAAACCAAGAAATTTGTCCAAGCTCCCTCCAAAACAATCCAAGCATGCAAGTCCAAGCACTCTCTTTTTCTCTTTCTCCCAATTCTTTTCTCTCCCCAAAAATCACAAAAGAGAACTCTTCAACAAAACAAAAACAAAACTCCAACCCCCTCAACAAGAGAGGAAGTTTCAATAAATAGACAAAAGGAAGGAGTGAGGGTGATGTGGCTCCATGTAGGATGCCACATCACACATCCTCAAACCACCTCCCAAAGTCAACTCAAATCCCAAAACACCATAAATGGGTGGTTGGATTGATTGACATCTCTTTTCCACATCCATCCCTTCACATGTGCCTTAAGGCACAATTAAATGCAAAAAAGGAAGACAAGTCCACTCCAAAGTCACATTTCCCATCCCAAAACAATAAATAATACCCTTTTTGGATTCCCAACCCATAGATATGGTTGGTAAGGGGTTTTGGAAAGTGTGGGACAAGTTTAACTTGTCCCACAAGTCCCCAAAATTGCCCTCAATCTTAAATTCGAGATTCAAGGTATTTGGAGTGGTCAACACTCAAAACCAAGCATTCAAAACATGAGGAAACACAAGGCTCAAGGAGCCAACCATAAAAATTTATTACACCCACTAGACATCCCTCCAAAACTTAAAAATTACAAGGTGTTAAATTAATCTAAACATACTTAACAAAAGTAAATTAACAAAAAGACATCACAAAAGAAATCACCTACTAAAGCAAGTTAAAACAAGTAATTAAAATTCTTACCCCCTTGGTCACATTAGAAAATTTCCCCCTCATGGAAATTTTCTCAACACATAAAAGAACAAAGGTAACACAAAACAATTTACAGTTGCCTTGACGAATTAATTGTTGTAACCACCCGACATCCTGTTGTGTTTGGTTCCCAATCCCCCTCATGGTTGTGATCATGTTGTGTTTCCTGCAAAATACAAAATACCTCCTTCGGCCTTGCGGCCATGTCAAAATATCCAAAATAACACTAGATGCATTTGGATTATGATTGGATTTTGTTTTAGTATGATCTACACTGACTCATGGACAGACTATTGGATACCGATATTATTTTTATATGGATATATTGCATGTGTTCTAACATTGGATTTCTTCGCCATGATGAGTAGAATGTAGTTGTTGAATTTACATTACTATAATTTTGGATAATGATGAAATGCATAATTAAGTTGTGATTTAGACCTAGAAATAATGATTGATTGAATTACGTATAGATGTTAATAAATTTCATGCATATGGTTATTTTGGATATTTTGACATGGCCGCAAGGCCGAAGGAGGTATTTTGTATTTTGCAGGAAACACAACATGATCACAACCATAAAGGGGGATTGGGAACCAAACACAACAGGATGTCGGGTGGTTACAACATTTGGTCGTCAAGGCAACTAGTGAATTGTATTGTGTTACCTTTGTTCTTTTATGTGTTAAGAAAAATTTCCATGAGGGGGAAATTTTCTAATGTGACCAAGGGGGTAAGAATTTTATTTACTTGTTTTAACTTACTTTAGTAGGTGATTTTATTTGTGATATCTTTTTAAAAATTTCTTTTGCTAAGTATGTTTAGAATTAATTTAACACCTTGTTTTAAATTTTAAGTTTTGAGGGAAGTCTAGTGGATGTAATTAATTTTGATGGTTGGCTCTTGAGCCTTGTGTTTCCTCATGTTTGAATGCTTGGTTTTGAGTGTTGACCACTCCAAATCCTTTGAATCTCGAATTTGAGATTTAGGGCAATTTTGGGGACTTGTGGGACAAGTTGAACTTGTCCCACACTTCCCAAAACCCCTTACCAACCATATCTATGGGTTGGGAATCCAAAAAGGGGATTATTTATTGTTTTGGGAAGGGAAATGTGACTTTGGAGTGCACTTGTCTTCCTTTTTGCATTTAATTGTGCCTTAAGACACATGGGAAGGGATGGATGTGGAAAAGAGATGTCATTCAACCCAACCACCCATTTATGGTGTTTTGGGATTTGAGTTGACTAAAGGGAGGTGGTCTTGAGGATGTGTGATGTGGCATCCTACAAGGAGCCACATCACCCTCACTCTTTCCTTTTGTCTATTTATGGAAACTTCCTCTCTTGTTGAGGGGGTTGGAGGTTTTTGTTGAGGAGTTCTTTTCTTTTATTTTCTTTTGGGAGAGGAAAGAATTGGGAGAAAGAGAAAAGAAGGAGCTTGGACTTGCATGCTTGGATTGTTTTGGAGGGAGCTTGGACAAAGCTTCTTGGTTTAGGCTTCTCCAATGGAGAGGTAGGAAACCTTCTCCTTTTTGCTTTCATATTGTTGTTGCTTCTATGCTAAATTTGTGGATAATGTATGTTTACTTTTGTGTATTGTGAAAAATGGATAGAATGCTTAATGTGTAGTGTAGGAGAGGTCTATGGGAATACTCATGAGGGAGGCATAAGAGTAGAATAGGATATTGTGGAGGAGTTTGAGAGGGATGCCCATCTTGGGTAAGAATGTTCACATTCTTACCTTGTCCTTGAGGGAGCCATAAGAGGAGGGAGGCATAAGAGTATGGGAGGAAAAAGGGGTACTTGAGGGAGGCATAAGAGTCATAGGGGCTTGAGTTTTATTGTGGAGGGTTTGGATGGGCATCTCATCTCAATTGGGAGGTATAAGGAAAACTTTCCCATAGTTCCTTCTCTTGTTGGCTTGGATGAAAGCCTTGTTGTGCAAAGTATTGTGTTATTTGTGTTTCCTTTTTGTTTCCTCTTTTTACCTTGAATGTTGTGAAGAAAATTGTATTATGGAAGCAAGTGTTGTTGCCTTGAGTTGGAGACCACCCTTCATTGTGTTGTGTTTGGGGCTCGGGGGTCAATAGAGGAGATTGCTTCTCTTCTCCATTGAGTTTTGGTTGGGAGGAGAGTGTTGCCTCTCCCCCTATCTTGGTTGTGATTTGAAATACTTGGAACTTGGAGCATGGATGAAGAACACCTTGGAGCTTGGGAAGACTTCTTCCTTTTTCCTTTGCATGTATTATTTGGTTGTAAAATTTGTATGTGAAAGAAAGTTGTATCATCTTGTTTTCATTTCAAAAAAAAAAAAGGGACATTGTAATCTATATTTGCCCAAAAGTTCACATGGTTGAAATGTTGATAGATCTTGTTTAAAACTTAATAAAAATATTGTTGGACTCTTATGTTGAATGTTAGGATATTTACAAAAAAATACATACATACTAGATCTCATTTTGTTGCAAAAAAAAGGGGTATTGAAAAGTGAGAATATTAGTATCTATCTTCTTCTTGTAGTATGGATGGATAGAGTTAAGTTTTATTGAATTTCCATTGTGCCAATAAAGTGAATCATGTTCTAGATCTATTATGTTTACCTTCTTTTAGGTATCCATTGTAAAATTTTGACAAGTATAGAAGGAAACGAATGTTTAAATACTACTCCTATTAAATCAATGCTAAAATTTTGAAGTCATTATCAAGTCTTATTACGATCAACATATTATCAATCTTTCTTTTATATTGATAGGAGCATATTAAGATAAACATTCGCCAAGTAAGATGAAACATGAACCTCAATTTGTTGGTATAGGCGTATATTTAAATTTGTTGCATTTTTCTTTGTTTTGTTTAAATCATTGGCTTCACAAATATCAAGTCATTATGGCAGCCTCAACCGCCCAAACAAATGTAAAGTTAGTCTCAAAATCTCAATCACCCTTAAATCGTGCCTAAGAGAATAGCGCTAATATAAAAAGAAAAAAATGATAATACGTAAGATAGATATGCACGATAGACAACTTGAGGCGTATATTCTTTTGTTGCATTTTTCTTTTTTTTTTTTAGTAGTTGGCTTCACAAATATCAAGTTGCATGGTGAGCCTCGCAATATTGCCCAAATATGTAAAGTTAGTCTTGTCAATCACCCTTACAAAGATTTTGAAAAAAATGATGATACGTTTTTAGATTTGACTTGATACACAAAGCGCTACCGATCACAGGACAAAGATTTTGAACGCTTTTTTTTTTTTTAGAATAGGACACTCACGAGTGGTCTTAGCTTCACAAATATCAAGCCATGTGCATGGCAGCCCGCAACCGCCCAAACAAATGTGAAGTTAGTCTCAAAATCAAGACCGATCAATCACCCTTAAATCGTGTCTAAGAGAATAATCTGCTAATATAAAAAAAAATGATGATACGTTTGATAGATATGCCCGATAGACAACTTGATACACAAAGCACTGATTGTCACAGTGAATATTTAAATTGTTGCAATGCTTGCAAAAGTGAGTTTTGTGGTCGTCTATTTAAGAGTGTTGCAGATAGACAAGCAATAGTTGTTGGTATAAGAGATCCATAGTTGTGATGGCATACAACATTATACTGGAACCTATGGGCATTAAAACCGATCCACCCTTCACTTCCCCAATCAATTTTGGAGACGCCTTCACAGTTGTCCCAGTGATTTTGTTGTAAATCCTTTGAAGGCGGACCACTTTTTTTTGAGGATGCATCCGAAATATCGATCAATCTGAATAGCATAGTTTGAGTTGGTCGCTGATTTTGGGCGTCCCCATGCCTCTGTCCTCTTTGCAGGTGTGCTACGTGGATCCCCACCATGCACACACACAAATAAAAAAAAAAAATGAAAGTGGATATAACTTGCCTCTCCTGGCATGTGAAGACTAGAGCTTTCTCAATGCACCGATTTATTTCACGTCGATGCTTCTGCATTGGGACGTTGAGAAGTGATAACATGCCCGCACATGCACCGGTATCTTCTCCTTTCATTCTCCACATCCTACCCGCGTGGCATGTGAAGAGCATTGAGATTTGTTTGGACGGATGTATAGAGTAGGATTTACAAAATCTATTTGATTAAATGGATAGTGGCGGCAAAAGTTGTCTTCATACACGAATGGGAAGGGGTTATTATGGTTTCTCGGAGTTGGTTGGGTCGCCCATCGCTCCAACCGTAACATTTAAGCTAAGCTTGAAATGTTGGACCTTGCAAGTCAATGAAAAACAAGGATATCTAGTTAGGCCAAAGCAAAGTATTAAATACTATATAGATAATAAGTGATATGATTTGTAATAAACTACCATATAATAATCATTTAGGTAGTATGTATATCGAAATACACTAAAATATTATCAGAGATAAAATAAAATAGATAGGTGTAGTTTATACCGTAATGTGTAATTACTGTATAAATATGTATATATTTATATATCTATATTTACATATATTGTAATGTATAAATCAGAGGTGACGTAATTTAAATGAATAATAAAATTAAAAAAATGAATGAAACATGGGTTCTCTAGGTTCGACCCTTGTTCAAAAGACTAACTATTACTCTATACTCGCTTCTTAAAATATTCGTCTAATTCATAGTTATACATACAAAAGGATAGTTAGCAAGATTGAGGTCTTTCTTAATTCCAATTAATATTTCTTAATCTAAAAACACTTAACCCTCCCGAGAAACATCTAGGGACACACAATTATAGATTTCTAAAATAGTCAACACAATAGCAATAAATGTGTATTCTTTGTAACACACATCTGGATACGATTATATATATTAAAATATATATAAAAAAAGAACCATATTCGATTTAGTATCACCATGCATGAAGCGGAAATCCTCCGCTAAGGAAGAGACGAATGCAAAAATATTGAAGTAAGTCTCAAGTGAGTGGAATTGCAACAACCATGTAGCTCTAGATTTTCATGAGCGGAATACAAAGTAAAAGATGAAGCTTGTGCGGTCTCCCAATATTAAGCAGTCACAAAACTTCATGGATAAAAAAATTGTCAAGAACCATTACCTTTAAAAAAAAAAAAAATCGCATTTGTTTTCGGGTTGTCGTCGTCGTCGTGAGCGTCATCTTTTTGCGAGCGGCGTTACATTTTGGTATCGAGTCGGGGTTCAAGTCGGGACCCTTGGGCACACGCAGAAAAACGTGAAACAGAACATTTAACTTAATAGTGCGAGCTAATACTCTTTAAAATATAAAACCATAATGTTGATAATTATAGTAAACAACAAATTTTGAAAACTAGCACAAGACCTAGAACGATGAACTAACTCTCGCCTTGATCTGTGCAGGAGGCGCGGATTGGGCGAGGGGTCTCTTCACATAGACCTAGACATACCACCGCCAGAGCAGGCCGTAGCAGCCCTTCTGCCTCAGATCTTGCAGACACTCCAGGATGTCAATGCCGCTATACGCGGAGAGCCCTTGGGAGGACGACTTGCTAGACATAGTTTGGAGCCATCAGTAGATGCTCAGGCATCCCCTCGACACAGCGAGGAGCACAGAGCAGAGAATTTCCATGCAGAGTCGGCTAGGGCAGAGTCACCACAGAGAGGACATGGGGACAGGATCTCAGGACATAGGGACAGGTCTCGGAGCCCTAGACAGAGGGAGGAGCATACAGAGAGACCTAGGATTCATCATACATCAGCTGCAGACCATATCAGGGAGATCCTGAAGCTACGACCATCTCAGTATTCGGGTGATACAGGTAGTTTTCAGGCAGAGGCCTGGTTGGTGAGCTTGAGCGGATGCTTCAAGCTCTGTCCTTGTAGTAGCAACACGAAAGCTCGTGTTGCGATCCATCTTCTGAAGGATGGAGCAGGAGTCTGGTGGAGGACCGAGGAGCAGAAGCTCCATGTCGACTCAGAGACGATTACCTGGGAGTTGTTTGAGGAGCGTTTCAGGAGCAGGTATTTACCCAGGAGATTTATTCAGCAGCGCATAGACAAGTTTCATGACCTCCGTCAGGCATCGATGACAGTAGCTGAGTATGAGAGTCGATTTCTGGACCTACTCCAGTACGTCGACTATATGCAGGATGAGCAGGTATGGATTCACAGGTTCATCCGGGGCCTAAATTTGGATTTAGGAGGCGCAGTGCGCATTCACTGCCCACAGACATTAGCAGAGGCCGTGGAGAAGGCCTATATTGCAGAGGAGACACGGGGAAAGACACAGCATGCTAGAGATAGAGTTTGAGCCGAATCCAGCAGATGCAGGATAGTAGGTCGAAGGGGTTAGTTCCTCCTCCACGGGGTGGACAGAGTTCAGGGAAAGCTTCATTTAGGCCACCACCATGCAGCAGCAGCAGCAGCAGCAGACCCACCCACCTTACCGACCTCCTCAGAGATTTGATGCACAGAGAGGACGTAGTATGGGGCCTCCTCCTAGGGGTCCCATCAGGACACAGGGTGCACCGAGAGCTCAGTCAGTAGGAGCTCATCAGCAGAGACCTCAGCAGTCCATAGCCGGATCGTCAGATTTGTATCTCAGTCATCTAGAATACCAGTGAGCCGCTTCCCACTCAGAGAGGACAGCAAATTGTTATGGTTGCGTGTGTTTTGGACATCTTTGGAGAGATTGCCCACATAACCCTACCAAGGGTAAGACATGAGCTCAGAGCCTACTGTTGGAGATATGGCACGGAGTCATCGGATCTACGCAGCGGTCGAGAACCGCCAGGCTGAGCATCAGAGTACTGTGATTGAGACGACAGGTAGTGTTGGTGGTATTTCCACCTCTATATTATTTGATTCTGGTTCTTCTGATTCTTTTATTGCACCATCCTTAGTAGAGCATTGTAGGCTGGTGGCAATTAGGCAGGGCCGTAGTTGGGATGTTGAGATGGCTTCTGGAGCCAAAATTTCTGTAGACTCCTTAGTTAAGGAGTGTGTAGTGGATTTGGGACCCTTCACCACTACTTCTGATCTTCGGATCCTTCCATTAGGATCTTATGGCATCATTTTAGGCATGGATTGGTTGTCCGCTCACAGAGCTAGAGTGGATTATTACCATAAGACTATTGCTTGCATAGATGATCTTGGAGTAGAGTCAGTGATATCAGGAGTTAGAGACCCGTTTCCATTCGCACCATCTCCGCTATGCAGCTTAAGCGGTGTGCGTGACAGGGTTGTCAGATGTTTGCTATTACGGTCAGTGACAGATCAGAGGATGAGTCCAGAGGACCTTCCCTCGATGATCATCCCATCTTATCAGAGTTTGCCGATGTGTTCCCAGGGGAGCTACCGGGATTACCTCCCCCACGTGAGATCGATTTCCATATAGATCTAGTTCCAGCGCAGAGCCTATCTCACGAGCACCTTATCGGATGACTACTCCTGAGTTATGTGAGCTCAAGTTGCAGCTTGAGGACCTTCTGGAGAAAGGCCTAATCCGTCCTAGTGTATCCCCTTGGGGTGCACCAGTTATCTTCGTGAAGAAGAAGGATGGATCTCTTCGGTTGTGTATTGACTACCGTCAGCTGAATAAAGTAACGATCAAGAATCGTTACCCCCTTCCACGCATTGATGATTTATTTGATCAGATGAAGGGGGCTACAGTTTTCTCTAAGATAGATCTTAAGTCAGGGTACCATCAGCTCAGGATTGCGGAGACAGATATTCACAAGATAGCTTTCCGCACGAGATATGGCCACTACGAGTTCACAGTGGTACCTTTCGGTTTGACGAATGCCCCCGCAGTGTTTATGAGTTTGATGAATGGGGTATTCAGGACCTTCCTTGATCGCTTCATGCTTATCTTCCTTGATGACATTCTGATTTACTCACACACACGTGAGGAGCACGAGGAGCACCTTCGCCAAGTTCTTCAGTGTCTTCGCGAGCAGCGCCTTTACGGGAACTTGGAGAAGTGTGCGTTCTTTCAACTTGAGGTGCAGTATTTGGGCCACATCATTTCTGGGGAAGGTATCGCAGTCGATCCTTCCAAGATTCAAGCCATCATGGATTGGCCAGCACCCACTAGTGTGACCGAGGTGCGTAGTTTCATGGGTCTAGCAGGTACTATAGGAGGTTTGTTCAGGATTTTTCCCGGATTGCGCACCCCATCACTTCTCTTCAGCGGAAAGGGAAGAATTTTTTATGGTCAGATAGATGTGAGCAGGCCTTCAGTACACTGAAGGAATGCCTTACGAGAGCACCTATCCTTGCAGTGCCAGATCCTCATGGAGAGTTTTTCGTATGCACAGATGCTTCCTTGGTAGGACTTGGAGGAGTGTTAATGCAGGAGGGTAGAGTAGTTGCCTTTGAGTCTCGCAAACTCAAGGATTATGAGCTAAATTATCCAACCCATGACCTTGAGCTTGCAGCAGTGGTACATGCCTTAGTGCGGTGGAGACATTTTCTTCTCGGCCGAGAGATTTACACTCAGGACTGATCACTTGAGTCTTCGCCACCTCTTCACGCAGCCCAATCTCAACGCTCGTCGCGGCGTTGGATGGAGTTACTCGTGAGTATGACATGGAGATAGAGCATGTGAAAGGGAAGGAGAATGTGGTTGCGAGATGCCTTGAGTAGACGGAGACATGTGGCTATGGCCACCTCGGTGGCACTGCATTTGTGGAGTAGGATCTGCAGCAGGCTTCCTCGGGATAGTTTCTACCTTGCAGCCCAGTAGAGATTGAGTCTCAAAGACCCCTTGAGGGGAAATTTGAGGGATTTTCATTAGAGGTAGATGGTCTTCTCAGACACTAGAGGTCAAATTTATGTTCCTAGAGATGGAGGCTTGAGACATGATATTTTGACAGAGGCTCATCGTGCACCTTACTCACCCATCCGGGGTGAAGAAGATGCACGCCACCTTGAGACAATTGTATTTTGGAGAGGACTTGAGAGAGACATAGCCTCATTTGTATCCCACTGTTTAGAGTGCCAGAGGGTAAAGGCGAGCATCAACATCCAGTGGCCTCCTATCCTCACGCCATACCAGAGTGGAAGTGGGACACCATTTCTATGGATTTCATTGTTGGGTTGCCGACGTCGAGATACCACCACGACGCCATCATGGTCACAGTGGATAAATTGATGAAGGTAGCTCACTTTTCTCCAGTGAAGACCACCTATACAGCAAGTGCTGTGGCATGAGTATACCTTGATGAGATTGTCAGATTACATGGGATTCCGCGGAAGATCATTTGCGACCACGACCCTTTGTACACTTCCCATTTCTGGACCACCATGCAGTATGCCCTCGGGACGAGGATTAATTTCAGCACAGCTTATCACCCAGAGACCGATGGACAGACAGAGAGGGTGAATCAGATTTTGGAGGACATGCTCAGGATGTACGTGATGGATCATCAGTCGAGATGGGAGGAGTATCTGTATTTGGTGGAGTTTTCCTATAATAATAGTTTTCAGAGTTCTATAGGCATGGCTCCTTTTCAGGCATTATATGGTAGAGAGTGTAGGACACCTCTTAGCTGGGATAGGATTGAGGATAGGGTTTCTCTTGGGCCAGCATTATTACAGGACATGGAGCAGCAGTTACCTTGATTAGACAGAGATTACAGGAGGCACAGGATAGACAGAAGAAGTATGCAGACCAACATAGGACAGATCGCAGTTTTGAGGTAGGCACGAAGGTGTTTCTTCGTGTCAGACCGCATAAGAGCCCTATCCATTATGGAAAAGGTTCTAAGCTTGCTCCTAGATTTGTGGGTCCCTTTGAGATCTTGGAGCACCTCGGCCCCTTAGCCTATCGTCTAGCATTGCCACCTAGCTTATCGCGCATCCATGATGTATTTCACGTTTCTGTGCTTAGGAGATATGTTTCTGATCCTTCTCATGTGCTAGATTGGACTGCATTGCAGGTGCAGGATCAGGGGCAGGTGATGGTGGAGCCCGTGTGCATTTTAGATCGTAGGACCCTGGGCCTTCGGCAGAGAGATTGATCAAGTTCGGTTCCAATGGGACAGGTACAATGAGACTGCTGCTACTTGGGAGGATGCTACATCATTACGAGCTCAATTTCCACACTTATTTCAGTGACTTCCAGGAGGAAGTCTAGTCTAAGGGGAGGGGGATGTAATGCCCACTTCCCTACGACACTTAGTTGATTATCATTTTGAGTTATGCAGACTTTGGATATGGACATGACTTATACTTATGTTGATTAGCATGATGTTTTGTGACTAGATGCATTTGGATTATGATTGGATTTTGTTTTCAGTATGATCTACACTGACTCATGGACAGACTATTGGATACCGATATTATTTTTATATGGATATATTGCATGTGTTCTAACATTGGATTTCTTCGCCATGATGAGTAGAATGTAGTTGTTGAATTTACATTACTATAATTTTGGATAATGATGAAATGCATAATTAAGTTGTGATTTAGACCTAGAAATAATGATTGATTGAATTACGTATAGATGTTAATAAATTTCATGCATATGGTTATTTTGGATATTTTGACATGGCCGCAAGGCCGAAGGAGGTATTTTGTATTTTGCAGGAAACACAACATGATCACAACCTAAAGGGGGATTGGGAACCAAACACAACAGGATGTCGGGTGGTTACAACATTTGGTCGTCAAGGCAACTAGTGAATTGTATTGTGTTACCTTTGTTCTTTTATGTGTTAAGAAAAATTTCCATGAGGGGGAAATTTTCTAATGTGACCAAGGGGGTAAGAATTTTATTTACTTGTTTTAACTTACTTTAGTAGGTGATTTTATTTGTGATATCTTTTTAAAATTTCTTTTGCTAAGTATGTTTAGAATTAATTTAACACCTTGTTTTAAATTTTAAGTTTTGGAGGGAAGTCTAGTGGATGTAATTAATTTTGATGGTTGGCTCCTTGAGCCTTGTGTTTCCTCATGTATTGAATGCTTGGTTTTGAGTGTTGACCACTCCAAATCCTTTGAATCTCGAATTTGAGATTTAGGGCAATTTTGGGGGACTTGTGGGACAAGTTGAACTTGTCCCACACTTCCCAAAACCCCTTACCAACCATATCTATGGGTTGGGAATCCAAAAAGGGGATTATTTATTGTTTTGGGAAGGGAAATGTGACTTTGGAGTGCACTTTTCTTCCTTTTGCATTTAATTGTGCCTTAGACACATGGGAAGGGATGGATGTGGAAAAGAGATGTCATTCAACCCAACCACCCATTTATGGTGTTTTGGGATTTGAGTTGACTAAAGGGAGGTGGTCTTGAGGATGTGTGATGTGGCATCCTACAAGGAGCCACATCACCCTCACTCTTTCCTTTTGTCTATTTATGGAAACTTCCTCTCTTGTTGAGGGGGTTGGAGGTTTTTTGTTGAGGAGTTCTTTTCTTTTATTTTCTTTTGGGAGAGGAAAGAATTGGGAGAAAGAGAAAAGAAGGAGCTTGGACTTGCATGCTTGGATTGTTTTGGAGGGAGCTTGGACAAAGCTTCTTGGTTTAGGCTTCTCCAATGGAGAGGTAGGAAACCTTCTCTCTTTTTGCTTTCATATTGTTGTTGCTTCTATGCTAAATTTGTGGATAATGTATGTTTACTTTTGTGTATTGTGAAAAATGGATAGAATGCTTATTGTGTAGTATAGGAGAGGTCTATGGGAATACTCATGAGGGAGGCATAAGAGTAGAATAGGATATTGTGGAGGGAGTTTGAGAGGGATGCCCATCTTGGGTAAGAATGTTCACATTCTTACCTTGTCCTTGAGGGAGCCATAAGAGGAGGGAGGCATAAGAGTATGGGAGGAAAAAGGGGTACTTGAGGGAGGCATAAGAGTCATAGGGGCTTGAGTTTTATTGTGGAGGGTTTGGATGGGCATCTCATCTCAATTGGGAGGTATAAGGAAAACTTTCCCATAGTTCCTTCTCTTGTTGGCTTGGATGAAAGCCTTGTTGTGCAAAGTATTGTGTTATTTGTGTTTCCTTTTTGTTTCTCTTTTACCTTGAATGTTGTGAAGAAAATTGTATTGTGGAAGCAAGTGTTGTTGCCTTGAGTTGGAGACCACCCTTCATTGTGTTGTGTTTGGGGCTCGGGGGTCAATAGAGGAGATTGCTTCTCTTCTCCATTGAGTTTTGGTTGGGAGGAGAGTGTTGCCTCTCCCCCTATCTTGGTTGTGATTTGAAATACTTGGAACTTGGAGCATGGATGAAGAACACCTTGGAGCTTGGGAAGACTTCTTCCTTTTCCTTTGCATGTATTATTTGGTTGTAAAATTTGTATGTGAAAGAAAGTTGTATCATCTTGTTTTCATTTCAAAAAAAAAAGGGACATTGTAATCTATATTTGCCCAAAAGTTCACATGGTTGAAATGTTGATAGATCTTGTTTAAAACTTAATAAAAATATTGTTGGACTCTTATGTTGAATGTTAGGATATTTACAAAAAAAAATACATACATACTAGATCTCATTTTGTTGCAAAAAAAAGGGGTATTGAAAAGTGAGAATATTAGTATCTATCTTCTTCTTGTAGTATGGATGGATAGAGTTAAGTTTTATTGAATTTCCATGGTGCCAATAAAGTGAATCATGTTCTAGATCTATTATGTTTACCTTCTTTTAGGTATCCATTGTAAAATTTTGACAAGTATAGAAGGAAACGAATGTTTAAATACTACTCCTATTAAATCAATGCTAAAATTTTGAAGTCATTATCAAGTCTTATTACGATCAACATATTATCAATCTTTCCTTTATATTGATAGGAGCATATTAAGATAAACATTCGCCAAGTAAGATGAAACTGAACCGTCGCTGTTGGTACAGGCGTATATTCTGTTTTGTTGCATTTTTCTTTGTTTTGTTTAGCAGTTGGCTTCACAAATATCAAGCTGCATGGCAGGCCTCGCAACTGCCCAAACAAATGTAAAGTTAGTCTCAAAATCAAGACCAGTCAATCACCCTTAAATCGTGCCTAAGAGAATAACTGCTAATATAAAAAGAAAAAAAAATGATGATACGTTTCAGTAGATATGCCTGATAGACAACTTGATACACAAAGCGCTGACTGTCACAGTGAATATTTAAATTGTTGCAATGCTTACAAAGATTTTGAACATTTTTTTTTTTTACAGATTAGGACACTGCGAGTGGTCTTAGCTTCACAAATATCAAGCTGCATGGTAGGCCTCACAACTGCCCAAACAAATGTAAAGTTAGTCTCAAAATCAAGACCAGTCAATCACCCTTAAATCGTGTCTAAGAGAATAAGCGCTAATAAAAAAAAAGATGATACGTTTAAGAGATATGCCTGATAGACAACTTGATACACAAAGCGCTGACTGTCACAGAGTGAATATTTAAATTGCTGCAATGCTTGCAAAAGCGAGTTCTGTGGTCGTCTATTTTAGAGTGTTGCAATAGACAAGCAATAGTTGCTGGTATAAGAGATCCATAGTTGATGAGATAACAACATGGACAGACAGGTGCTGTCCAAAACGCCCTTCACTTCCCCAATCAATTTTGGAGACGCCTTCACTGTCCCTTAAGTGATTTTGTTGTAAATCCTTTGAAGGCGGACCACTTTTTTTTTGAGGATGCATCCGATACTGAACAGACAGCAGCATAGTTTGAGACGGTCGCTGATTTTGGGTGTCCCCACTGCCTGTCCCTCTTTGCAGGTGCTACTGTGGATCCCCACCATGCACACACCTTGCAGCACCCAATGAAAGTGGATATAACTTGCCTCCTCGCGCGCCGAAGACCCTGCTGTGCACCAGATTTATTTCACGCGGCCAGGGGCGGTTGAGAAGTGATAACATGCCTGCCACATGCACCGGTATCTTCTCCTTTCATTCTCCACACTCCTACCCGCACAGGCCAGCAGTTGAGATTTGTTTCCAGACGGATGTATAGAGTAGGATTTACAAAATCTATTTGATTAAATGGATAGTGGCGGCCAAATTGTCTTCATGCACGAATGGGAAGGGGTTATTATGGTTGCCTGGAGTTGGTTGGGTCACCCATCGCTCCAACCGTAACACTTAAGCTAAGCTTGCAATGCTGGACCTTGCAAGTCAATGAAAACAAGGATATCTAGTTAGGCCAAAGCAAAGTATTAAATACTATATAAGATAGTAAGTGATATGATTTGTAACCAAACTACCATATAATAATCATACTAGGTAGTATGTATATCGAAATACACTAAAATCATACCATGCAATAAAATAAATCAGTGCAGGA
Organism: Taxus wallichiana var. yunnanensis; assembly: GCA_018340775.1. Classification (NCBI taxonomy): domain Eukaryota; kingdom Viridiplantae; phylum Streptophyta; class Pinopsida; order Cupressales; family Taxaceae; genus Taxus; species Taxus wallichiana. Next base: position 852,517,497 of record CM031243.1, read on the forward strand.
GTTTATACAAAGTAATGTGTAATTCCCTGTATAAATATGTATATATTTATATATCTATATTTACATATATTGTAATGTATTAAATCAGGAGGTGACGTAATTTAAATGAATAATAAAAAAAAAAAAAAAGAATGAAACATAGGTTCTTTAGGTTCGACCCTTGTTCAAAAGACTAACTATTACTCTATTACTCGCTTCTTAAAATATTCGTCTAATTCATAGTTATACATACAAAAGGATAGTGAGCAAGATTGAGGCCTTTCTTAATTCCAATTAATATTTCTTAACTTAAAACACTTAACCTTTCCGAGAAACATCTAGGAACACACATTTACAGATTTCTAAAATAGTCAACACAATAGCAATAAATGTGTATTCTTTGTAACACATTTCTACGATTATATATATTAAAATATATAAAAAAAAAGAACCATATTCGATTTAGTATCACCATGCGTGAAGCTGGAAATCCTCCGCTAAGGAAGAGACGAATGCAACAAATATTGAAGTAAGTCTCGAGTGAGTGGAATTACGACAACCATGTAGCTCTAGGTTTGTGAGCGGAATACAAAGTAAAAGATTGAAGCTTGTCAGTCCCAATATAAAGCAGGTCACAAAACTTGCGGATAAAATAAATCAAACAAGAACCACTACCTTTTAAAAAAAAAAAAATTATCGCATTTGGGTTGTCTATTCATCGAGCGTAGCATCGTCGTCTTTTTACGGCGTTACATTTTGTCTTTCATTAATCCTATTTGTTCCCGAAAATCTACATTTCCTATACCCATTAGAAACTAAGCTACCGACAGGCCTATGGCCAACACCCACATTGGAACCCAAATGATTTTGCTAGACCCTGAGGCTTTTGCAGCCTGTGGAAATACTGAATGTGGCTAAATTAGCGGATGGGTTGTAAGTTTGTGAGAGCGTGGAAGATAACGATCCATGCCCCATTGGCGCCTCTACTCGACAACTTCAGTCAATGATCTCTGAACTAAACGCCTTTAATTCAACACTGGATGAATAACCTGAGCGATGGAATTCCACATACTAAAAATGCCCTGTAGCTGCTGCATATAGCCAATTAATTCCTCACGGCACTTTCCTAGGAGAATTTCAGTTCTACGCTCCACGTTTGGTATAAGGCACAGGCTAGGAGTGTACTGGTCATTGTTTATTGCATTTGGTGAGACTGTGACAGCTATTGAGGGCGCCCCAGCCAAACTGACCCAACTCTCACCCACCTGTCTTCAATTCTCTCAGAAAAGTTGTCCCATTCTTTCATTTGGTCAAACACTTAATTTCATTCACCAAATTTCTGCGCCTTGCCAAGAAAGCACGTGCCTTCCCACGCCCTCCACTCCATTTCCTTTTTTTTTTAAATTTATTTGTTTCAAAATTTTACTTTCATTATTATTGTTATTCTATTTTTATTTATTTTATTCTAAAACTCATTCTATTTATATCGTTATTCTATTTTATTTTTATTTTTCTGGATCTCAGGTATGCCCCAGCGGTAAAAGGAAAGGGGCACCACAATAAGCGAATGGTTACACGAGCCTTAATACTGCTTGTGTAGTCTTGAAGCCTAAAACGCCCAGTCAAGCTAACTAGCCATGCGTCGGCTCGTGACCATGTTGTATCTCCTGAAAAAGTGGGTGGGTTGAGCGATTAAAAGAAATATTTACGCGAACGCCACTCCCAAACCGTGGCGCCACCACAAAACCTACTCTTCCTCATTTGCGCAACGAGGCTCGATCAGCGGGAGCGACAAACAAATCAAGAGGATAGTTTAACGATAACAGAGGATGATATCGATAACAATCGATATAAAGAAGGTAATAATAAAATACAATCGTTGATCGATAATACAATCATAATGGTCGTGAAACGAGGTCGACGAAGGCACAACGACACTCCATGCTTAGCACTCGATCGCCACAGGATGAATAGGTGTAATGTAGAACAAGGCATTACATTCTCCTCCCCTTAAGAAAGCATCGTCCTCGATGTGACATAACACAGAGGAAAGGAAAAAGGTACGTAACCAAGAACAGGTAAAGGAGAAAGTACACCCTATGGTTTAAAATTTTAGTTGATTAAAGCACGGTCACAAGGTAGCCTTAGGAACATTTGGTAGAATTTTTAACTTTCAATGTTCTGTGAAGATTGGCAGTTCTTTCTTGTTCATCATTTCATTAGTCTCTTTCCATTATCATTATTTCTAGTTTTAGTCTCTTTTAAAAAATATCATCATTGAAGAGTTTTGATTTATTCCTTATTGTGGGTGCCCAACATGAGCTGCTAACACAACACCCTATCAGGTTCACAAGACCCTACGGATTCACAAGTACACAAGTATATACTTCAAGATTGTATTACACCACAAAAGGTTACACAAATACGAGAATAGAATAGGCACACTCCACATAACATAGTACTCGTCACACATCAATGACTGTCATACAAAATACTCAAACAAAAGAGTACTACAATCCACCAGACATTCCCTCAATTTGCATCAGTGAAAAACTCACATAACACCAAACCATGCTACAGGTACATAGTGTCCACAAGGAAATCAATGACATAACCACAACATCACAACACATATCCATCTGACATGAGTAGCACATACATCAAAAGACCACTACCAAACAGCACAATAACTCAACATATATCCTGAAACATCAACCATACACACAAATATCATAAGCCTCCCTCAAACTCTTATGCTTCCCTCAAGTCTCTTATGCCTCCCTCAAACTCTTATGCCTCCCTCAAGTCTCTTATGCCTCCCTCAAACTCTTATGCCTCCCTAAAACTCTTATGCCTCCCTCAAGGAGGCCGGTTGACACTATGGTCCAAGACACATAGAGTTCGAACACTCCTAACCCAAGTGACATAATAACGCGTGGTTCAACAACCCGCTAGTTATATGTACTCCTTGGGGCATACCCCCATACAACGAAGCGGGTCCATAGGTCCAACCAATCCATGGTGCATCCTATGACCCTATTCCACACATCACGACAATAGGACCAGCACAACAATCCAATTCAAAGTGCCAAGTGACAAAGTACAAGCCTTGGGCAAGGCGGTAAAAATTCCAAATTTAAAAGAAGACCCCAAATCAAGCTAAAATAAATGGCCAAATAGCCAAAGTTAGTATCAAAATCCCCATGTTAGTGCCACAAACCAAGGAAATGCCCAAAATTGTAAAGCATTGCAATCAAGAAAAGTTGTTGGTCCTTACAAAATTAAGAAAAAAAAATCAATTACGAATAAAATCAACTTATAATGATGTCACATTACGATAACTGTGTGGCCTTATCTAGCCACCAAAGGGGTACTCAACGAGTTGCTAGCACTCAGAACCTCGAGCCTCAGCTCGTAAAATACATATCAATAATACCACTATCATCACCTCCATCTGAAACATCCCGCCACCACTTCGACAAGGCTAAACATAGTCATAGTTGCACTTAGGTTGTGTACATACAACCACATATGGAGAGAGGAAAGAATCACATGTAATCTACTAAACCGAGTTTTGACTCGAGTTATTGACCCATGGTACACCATTCCTCACTCTCAACATACACTTCTACCGATTTCCCTCAGGATCGGTTAGCGTAGGGTTCACAACATAACATACAACAACATCACTAACATAACGGTGGCACACACATAACTACCATAACATCTTACATATGGTACATATACAAGGTAGATCACGATCATTCATTCACAGGGTGCAATACATCAGTTTACCACATTCCGCACCCAAAGTGCAATCACAATACGATAGGGTTCATACACTCACCGCATGACCCTAAATCACGACATGAATCATTACATATCACACAACTCAGATATACGATGAACATAATAACATCACAACATAACATCCATTGCTACATAACAAGGTGGTACACACATTTCTCCAAAACATGGTAAAAACATCATGATACAACTCATCTCTTTTAACATCAATCTAGTCATACAACACATTGATATACCTACATAGCACAATATGTCACAAAGCTCTAACACTATGTCATCCACTATATAATTCTTTTCACATGCCACATACAGTAATTCACACGTGAACTCTTCATAGAATCCACAAGAAGGAGAGAGAATACTCCCATCCCCATCATATCAACATGATTACAAACATGCACAAGGTGACATACACATCATGTGCGTTCACAATATCACAATTACGACAATAATCACATCACGCTTGAAGCACATTACTCTTCCAATATCTACCGCCATCATGCAACATCATCATCATCATGCAGTATCATCATGTAACGCCACCACCACCATGTAACATCATCATACAACACCAATCTGGCCCATAGGTTCGAGAGCATGAACCTACGCTCTGATACCAAGTGTAACGACCCAAAATTGTATGCACAAGAACAACATAGTGAAATACAGGATAACTTCTTTTTGACTTTCTTGACACATAACACGACGTAACATGTCGTCACCAAGGATACAACTAACACTGTGAACAACTTGATACAAGGATGGCCATAAAGGCAGCACGGAGACGTTCACACCTATCAAGGACAATTTACTCTTTATAGAAGTCCAACCACATGACACACTCACAGCTAGGGCATCCCATGAGGAATTTCTTGTTAAATTTTCTTGTTTACTAAAGTGTCTCTTAATTCTTAACTTACGTTCTTATAAAATTTCATGTAACGATTCACACAATTCTTTTCACAAGGGAGAACTTCTTTCTTTTCAACTGTTGACTAAATAGCTTAAGGCCAAGCTTTCTAAACTAGGATCATCAATTTTATGTCCAAATCTTTCTTATTCATTTGATTTTAGAACATTTTCCATTTCTTACAAGGTTAATTAATCTTACACAAGCCACTAACACATGTTCCACAACTCTATTGCATAGGTGAAGACATAAGCTCCGATTGAGTGGAAAGTACCGCTTAGGGTTCATAACAATAGCCTTCTTGTTTAAGGATCAAATTTTGACCTTGATTGAGGTTAAGAGTTTATCAAGATTGGTTAAATGTTCCATCTAGACTTTACTTAATTAAGTTTGACAAAGGAGAACATTTCAAACGATAGAGAGAGATTTAAGGTTTAATGAATCAATTTCCCTCCTACTTATTAAATCCTATCATCTTCTAAAATTTAACCATTGATTTCACCATGAGATCATTTAAGGTTTCACCGTAAAAGGATAATGTTTATTAGTTTGGCCCGGGAAAAAAAAATAATAAGTAATCATATTTCGTTACAAAAGATAGTTTCCTCTTAATTGTTCCAGGTCTCAAAGGTTATCAAGTAGATCACATCTACATTAATATGTTCATATACATGAATTTTCGTTTAACTTTTATAAGGACTATCCAGTCCACTTTATAGTGCTTACAAACTCATTGCTACTATGCCTTAGAAGGATTTACAACTCAACATTTTAACCCAAGAGCAAAGTTTAACAGTACTCGTTTGCGAAAACAAAACAAGGTTACATCAATTCATTCCAACACGATGCACAAACCAAAGGGACATACTATCTCTATTAACCCATGACTAGGGAACAAGAGCGTAATAACATGGAACATGCCACGCTACTATTCTAAGGATTTAAAAATACACTAGAATATCCCATAACCAAGCGGTAATCAAGTTTCATCTTTCACATGATAACCAAACAAGCCAAAGTTTCAACAGTTACAACAACAATACTCTACAATACATTCGACATTTTTTACAAGGAACTTCATAAATTGTACAGATGAACCTTTAACACTCTTTTCCTCTAGTCTACTCGCATAATCCATCTGCACAAATATTAACTAAAGTCAGTTCGCAAGAACTGAGCATGTTAAGACTACCCATTGCAACAGTAAGCTAACATTTTATAATATCATGAAAGTAAAATTCTAAACTCAAGAATGGATCAAATCACAAACCACTAAACAATATGTTTCACAAGATGACGAGATTTATACCAGCCAACAAGGAGGAATCCCAATATTCAAGTGAGAGAGATATTCCAAAGATAATCAAGATGAGACCTTATTGGTGAAGACAACAAGGCTGAGAGTATTGAGATTTCAGTCAAGTAATCCTATAGATTACGTGATTGAAATCTAACACCCAAACATCATTCTAATATTATTAACCAAAAAGATAAAGATCAGTCAAATGACTTAACATATTCAAAATTACTTGTTAACAAGACTGCATTAACGCACATCCATGTTTTAGGAAGAATATAGGCCCCAACCATAAATAAACACAAATCAGTCAAAGATTAAAGTTAACTTCACTCGGCTGAATAAACCAACATACATATAATACTCACAACACTATAACTAAATCTGAAGGTTCAATATACCAAGCAATTCTCACCGAACCTAATTATTTTTCATCAAGAAGTTAAATAAATTAGATTCTATCCAACTAAAATTACATACAACAACTATAGTTGGATTACACAGGCAAGGATCAAGAAGAAGTCTTTTCACCAAAGGTTGTTATTATCTTACATCACATAATCAGCAATAAACCCGTAATCCACCCCTCGTATGATCATTGTAAGAGTTAAGGACTTAGCTCACTAAACTATGTAACTGAGTCGATTCATATTTTTTTCATTTTCATACAAGTCTAACCCAATTCGAAGAAAGATAACCATTCTAATTTCACACATGCCGCAGTCAACACTTACTCAGAAAGTCCCTACCTGAATTATTGAAGGTTTGCTAAGCTACAAAATGGATTTAATAGAAACCCATTTCATTCGATACTTGAATTTAAACAAGCAAGGGATAGTCTGTTGAAAATATAAGTGAATCGACACAAGATCCTCTACCGTGACCCAACTCGAGTCACCAATCACAAGGTTAACAGTCAGCGAAGGGGAAAAGTACAAGGCAAAATACTCTTCCTACGAACTATGCCTTCTCTTCCGTCTCAAAAACAACATATGAATAGCTTGGGTATACCCATCTATCTCACGACAGTCTACTCGACCTATCCTCATAGTCGCTCCAAAGAAAACATCTGCTACTACAGAGTTCGATTCACAAGGAAGATAATTTACATAGAATGTCTATAACATCATACACTTTACCAAGAAAGAGAAAACTCTACAATTTTAATTTCTGCCTTTCACTATTACATCCATTTAGAATAAAAGCATTATCAGGCAGTCATAAAGCAACCTAGCCAAAAAAAAAAAAAAAATTATTAAAACGGAATTAGAATTGTAATCGGTTTGAGATAGCTTTTCATAAATTACCATTATTGATCAGACAATTGCAGTAACTAATAACATAAACAAAGGTTAAGTTTTACTGTTTACCTAGTTCATTCATTTTGTCCATTATGAGATGATTTTATGCTACAAAAACCATTTTCGAAGCCAGAGAGAAATTAATTGAGGAGCAAGGAAAAAGCAGAAGCCCATTCTAAATGCCATAACAGATAAAAGAAAATAGAAGGACATTCAATTCATGACATAATAAAAGGGTAGCAGAAGATTGCAAGGGCAAGTTTAACATGCCTGGTTTAAAACGCCATCTCAATGCATCTGATTGTTTCAATGCAGCGGCTTGCCCTTAACCCGAAGTGCTCTGCGAGCTCGTGCTAGCGCCCCAAACACGCGGTGAAAAACAGCTACAAGGACAACCCCATGATTTGAAGCTCGGACACAAGACATAATGATAACATCACGCTCCTGGATCTGAAAGGCATCAACCGTAATGATATATAAACCTTTTTCTTCATCAGATTTGGGGACAACATAAAAACTGTGGTAGTTCCAAAAGAAGAGCGTTGTTCCAAAGTAGATTTCGCCAGCAAAATTTCTGTATGATATTGCATTTTGGTATGCCAAACAAACTTCAATCTTGGATTTCAAAGCATCTGATATTGATAAAAACCTTTTCAGACTTGTTTTCATATATGGATGCCTTCTCTTGCATAGGCAATAAAAACCTTTTCAGACTTGTTTTCATATATGGATGCCTTCTCTTGCATAGGCAATAGTAACTTTGATATTGTAATCAAACTAGCGTCTAATGTTTCAGAAAACTCTTGCTTAGTTAGTCCATTTGATGAAACTTGTTGCAAAGGTACGTTTCACCTCCCAAACAAGGCATTTCTACTTCAGTCTTTTGCAGAGGATTCCATCACTCCAATATTTTTCATAAGATTAGCAATTGAATGTCTTCTCGCCAAACTGCTGGATCCACTGAAGATGTGAATTCCACTTTTTCATTTGCTTCAATATGAGAACGTGCTTTCATCACATTGTGTGCTACTCTCAAATCAAATGTAGCTGTCATCTCTGAGACATCCTTCGAAGAACTTCGCAGTTTTGTTGCCTATAGTTTTGAGCTTCGGATTTATTATTATCAAAAGGTCAAATGAAGTCCGTTGATGAGCTTCTACTTCCTCCTTTGGCGCGTAGCTGATATATTGCTTTGTATCTTCTAGGGAAACTATCTGCAATGGTACACCTATTTGAGGTGCAGCGATCCCAACACCGGGTGCATCCCTCATGCTAGCAACCATGCCATCTATAATCTTTGAATCCTCTCTCCCCCAATCTCTTCCACTGGTACTTCGCTTGCAGTTCATGCAGCACAGGGTCACCTGCTTGCACTGTATCTGGCAACTTAGAAGTCTTTTTCTTTCCAAATCCGAAAAACCCACCAGCCAAAGCCACTGTAGGCATTCTCTTGTTTTGTCTTTCATTAATCCTATTTGTTCCCGACAATCTACATTTCCTATACCCATTAGAAACTAAGCTACCGACAGGCCTATGGCCAACACCCACATTGGAACCCAAATGATTTTGCTGGACCCTGAGGCTTTCACTGTGGAAATACTGAATGTGGCTAAATTAGCGGATGGGTTGTAAGTTCGACAGTAGACTGTGGAAGATAACGATCCATGCCCCATTGGCGCCTCTACTCGACAACTTCAGTCAATGATCTCTGAACTAAACGCCTTTAATTCAACACTGGATGAATAACCTGAGCGATGGAATTCCACATACTAAAAATGCCCTGTAGCTGCTGCATATAGCCAATTAATTCCTCACGGCACTTTCCTAGGAGAATTTCAGTTCTACGCTCCACGTTTGGTATAGGCACAGGCTAGGAGTGTACTGGTCATTGTTTATTGCATTTGGTGAGACCTGTGACAAATGCTATTGAGGCGCCCCGCCAAATTGACCCAACTCTCACCCACCGTCTTCAATTCTCTCGGAAAAGTTGTCCCATTCTTTCATTTGGTCAAACACTTAATTTCATTCACCAAATTTCTGCACTTGCCAAGAAAGCACGTGCCTTCCCATGCCCTCCACTCCATTTCCTTTTTTTTCTTTTAAATTTATTTGTTTCAAAAATTTTACTTTCATTATTATTGTTATTCTATTTTTATTTATTTTATTCTAAAACTCATTCTATTTATATCGTTATTCTATTTTATTTTTGTTTTTCTAGATCTTAGGTATGCCCCAATGGTAAAAGGAAAGGGGCACCACAATAAGTGAATGGTTACACGAGCCTTAATACTGCTTGTGTAGTCTTGAAGCCTAAAACACCCAGTCAAGCTAACTAGCCATGCGTCGGCTCGTGACCATGTTGTATCTCCTGAAAAAGTGGGTGGGTTGAGCGATTAAAAGAAATATTTACACGAACGCCACTCCCAAACCATGGCGCCACCACAAAACCTACTCTTCCTCATTTGCGCAACGAGGCTCGATCAGCGGGAGCGACAAACAAATCAAGAGGATAGTTTAACGATAACAGAGGATGATATCGATAACAATCGATATAAAGAAGGTAATAATAAAATACAATCGTTGATCGATAATACAATCATAATGGTCAGCAAACGAGGTCGATGAAGGCACAACGACACTCCATGTTTAGCACTCGATCGCCACCGGATGAATAGGTGTAATGTAGAACAGGCATTACAACAAGATTTATAAGTTGTTTGTGGGTTCATAATGTTTACAATGCAATTTAATGAATGTTTTAATAATTTTTGACCCGTACATTGACTCATGAAATTCACTCAATATCATACTCTTTTTATACATCACAAACGGTCCACTTGCTTTCTCTCTCTATATTTCAAAACCAAATGTATTTATCTGCATGACATGTATAGTTTGTAACTTTATTCAATGGAGAGACAATTTTATTACTTTTGACATTGATGTTGCCAATGTATGAATGTAGATGTCATTTCTCTGCTAGACTTGTCTTTGGGGATTTGAATTCCAATAAGAGTAAGATCAAAATTGATTTACAATAGTTAAAAATATATTGCTCTATCTATATATAATTGAAGTTATGGATGGCATAAAGATTTTCTTTTGAGTTTATGGGCTTTTGTAATTTTGATTTTGAGCTATTTTTTAAGATTAAAAATGAGTATATATTATTAAATTTTTGTTTTTTAAGATATGAGGTACGCACCTGGCTTCCCGCATGTAGCCTTGTGCAGATGTTGATGATCTTGGGTATAAAGTTTTTGTTTGTTTGATTGATTGGAATTTGGTAATATGCAATATTTATGTGTACGGATGTACGTCATCTCATTGTCAGATCTGTAATTTTGTGTGGACAATTTTGTGTATCATTGGTTGTTGCGGTGACTATTGTGATATGCACTGCCTCTGTGGCTTCCAGCATACAAGGTTTTGAAGAATGTAACACATTTTTTTTGGTATTTGGTATTAATTTTCGAACTTTCCTTTTACTGGCTTTTAAGGGCATGTCAGATATGTTTTGTTTCCCTGCTGCTTCATTGGTTAGAGTTATTGACATGAAAAAGAAGATCAACTATTTGCCAAAGTTTTGTTGGTTCCAAATTATATTGAGAAGGAAAATGTTGATGTTGTAGTGTTGACCATAAAAAGTAACATGGCATGGTTAGAAGATGAAGTGTTGAATAACAATGCTATGCTTTATAGAAAATTTGTTGTGAGGTCTTCTATTGATTTCAAGGTGGTTGTTCACGCCTTTGTATGGGGAAAACCTTACTTAAACATGACCTCTTGTTTTTGTATCATTGATGCAAAGAAATTTTTATGGTCGTTGCCATAAATGTATAGAAAAAGCCTTATCGTTAACCTGTTAGCTATATATAATAAAACATTTCTTTGTCTTATCTATTGAATTGAAAACCACCCATTTGTGATCCTTGACATCGACACTCATAGATGGATGACACCATTAGGACCGTCTATGGCTCGAGATAATGCCACCTTTTCTAGAAATGTTTTCCTTTGAAGTTTTCTTTCTAATCATCTTCGTTAACTACACAGTTACATTATGGAGGAGACTCATGACCACCTAATACCATGTTTTCACATTCACCTATCAACTGTCGACAAGAATTGTAAGTTTTAATCATAAATAGTTGTTTTAATATTTCTTTCTTTCCTACATTTACTCCACCTTGCAATTGAAAGGGGGGAAACTAAGGAGCAAACATTTTTGTGGGGTTTTGAATGAGTAAGCTATTACATTTCCCACATTTTCTATTTTAAATCTTTAAACCCAACTTGCATTCACATAAATGATGCAAGCAGTCTAAAAACAATAATGTGAACCACAAATAACAAATAGTGCTTTGGTAAGAATAATTCAGCCATGGAATAGGTGTGGGACATGTAGGTATTTAATTACCACCTTATTTCTAACTTTTCATTCTTGTCTTTGTCTTATCTAAGAAATTGAACACCATCTGATTGCAATCCTTGACTCTGATGTCTGTTGATTGATGAAACCATCAAAACTATTGATGGGGGAACTCTTAATCATTACCCTTATAGCTAGAAAGAAGTCGTAATGTCAAATGTGTATGAAATGTCGATCCTCACATGTCCTGTATGGTCAACATCTCTCAGTCTCTAAATTGTCCCTTGAGACAAACATGTAAATTGCCCTTACATAATTGTGTGTTCTAACTACCCATAAAAGAAAAGGTCTGAAATTGCAAAAACTATTCACCTCATCATTTTTATCAAACACTCTTTATTTTTTCAAATATTTCCACATTACATTGCCTTTATGACTACACAATTGGTCCTCACCCCTTTAGAAGATTCACAAATATGTCTTGTGATTTTAGTGACCTAGGGTTTCACAATAGTTCCCTAAACTCCTCTTCCTAGTACAAGTGGATGCCTATAGATCTAGAAGAGAGCATACCACACACACCCTCCCTCGTCTCCCACTTTTGATCCTATTTCACATCCCTATTGTAAAGATGTTTTTCTTGGTGTCCAAATCATGTCCATTTGTTGCTCTTGTACCCCATCATTTTTTATTCTTTACATACAACTATTCTTCATGTCAACTACATTTTCTCACTGCACCCGCTGAGATATTTAAGGAGCCCCCTTCCATGGGACCATGCCCTTATTGGCCGAAGCGGAAGGCTTTGATTTGTGTTTTACCTTAGACGTACAAGAATTGCTGCTTGTAGTCGTGAAATTATGCTTGTAGATTTTCGTGAGAGGCTGAGTAATAACTCTCTGTTTGTGAATCCGTTCTCCATGATCGCACCTTGTCATTTAAATGAAGCACATTTTCCAGGCGTGATTTGGATTTATTGTATGGAAAATGTGACAGAGGAAGGAGTTGGCCTTGATGAAACAGATCATCTTCCAAGCCAATGTTATACGTCGATGAGCTAGAAAGGTCGAGGTCAAAGTTGAAGTCGAAATGCTAACGGTGTGAAGATCCAGTGTGTTATTTGAAAAGCGTGGAAAGATGGTTGATAGTTACTCCAGACGGATGTCAAAGTGCATGAAACCAAAATCGCCGATCCACTGACACATGTAAGATCAGGGTTCCACTCTTTTGCAAAAATCATTTTGGGAAATGCTTCTCGACATTCGTAATTTTGTCCCTTTTTCCAGATTGGAAGCTACTTATGTCAAGAACAAATTCTTTCCTTTCTGAACAAGAAATCATTCAATTCAAAGATGTGTGCCATCTCTTTTCTAGACATGACCAGGTGGGCTACCACAACCTTCAAATGCTAAAGTCCCTCAACTGTCTAATTTCCAGATCTATTTCTCAAAACACCAGGGATGATGACTTAGGGGAGGAAGATGATGATCAATTTCAACACAAAGCTCTTCTCGGCATCAATTAGAAAGTAATGCTTCTTGCAAATTTGTGGGTCGAAACAGATCTTGTGAGTGGTGCTACCAGAACCGACATCGAAATTGCTTACAAAAGCTCCTTCGTTCCACATGCATTGCCTTCATTTTTTGTTGTCAGATTTGACCGATACATGGGACCTCGTTGGGATGCACACAACCCCCTTGTCATGCCCATTCCACCGATTTCCATAGGCATCCGAAGGCAGTTGCTGCTTAATATGGATTGGGCATTTTCCACTCACAGATCTCAAGGCCTTACTATGCAACGAGCCACTGCTTTCATTGGGGGTAAAGAGAAAAAAGGCTTGACCTTCAAGGCCATTTCGTGGGTTCCCTTGTTATCATCCCTTCTTATATCTCCTCCTTTTTCATTCACCCGGTATTCCAGAATGTCTTCCAATCCTCTCCTTTAGTCACACTTGCTAGAGGAATCCTATCTGCGTTCACTCCCTTCCTCACTATTAACCTCCCACTAATAGTTGGTACGCTTTCCTCACACTCCTCTTCGTTTAATTTATTTTCTGCTCCTACTTTTCACAAAAGTTCATGCTTTATCTACTTCATCAAGTACTTTCAAATTACTCCATTCCACTCCATTTTGATTTCCTTCCTTCTCTTACTTTTCCTTTGTTTCGGCATTTTCATCGCACACCTCACGTGCGATTGCTAGTTATTTCATATAGTCTATACAATAATTTCAAATAATATATATTTTTTATGCGAAAGGTGCTACTAATTGAGAAGAGGCCTGCCCAATCTGACACCTTTGTTTATGTGTATGGTGGAGATGAATATACGTTGAAATATGACGACTATGAGCAACAGCAATGCGGAAAAATTCGGTGGTGCCCAGTGGCGTTTCCTGTCCTATGAAACCTAGGCATGGGGAGGGGCGACCTAATTTTCAAAAAAATATTAAGTCGGCTAAGGCTTTCCAACGGACCAATAGTCGGCTCTGTCAGTGGCATGTTAAAAGGGTGCCATTGCATTTGCTTTGCCCATTAACATGTGACTATTGGCATATATATAAACAACGATGAAGCTTGACTCTTGAGTGATGGGGATATATCATATGGATTGCTTTGCAATTTTAATTTTTAATCATTCATACATTGCAGAATAATTCAAATTTAAGTTGACTGTTGGCGTCTGAGTCTGCCAGTGGCCGGAATCTATTCTCCTCATACAAATGCCAAGTCTGTAATGTAATCACAAAAGAACATTTTTCTGGATTAGACACCGATATTATTTCTGTTGCAATTTGTTTTCTAGGCATTATCAGAAATTAAAAATTGTAGTCTGATAAAACAGTTTCCTACAGCTACACTTCATTAACTGAAAAATCTTTGTTCTTTTTTAAAACTCTCTAGAATTGCTTCTGAACAGGCTACAACCGCGAATCCAGTCATATGCCCTCTTTCCTGTGAAGGTAAATTTGAGGGTATATTTTTTCATTGGATTGGTTTTTAATTGTGTATGATAAAGCTCTAAAATGTCTAATTTAAATCTTGCGCTATGACCGTTCTTGCCTTCCATTAACTTGTTTTCTGTATTTTACAACTTCTGTAGGCTTAAAATACAACCGCAACTCTACCTCCAGTGCACCAGGTTTCCACGATTCATAATATATTATATAAATGGTAAATGTTGCACAACCGTAATACAAAACAACAGTAAGTATTTTGCTAAGAAAAGATAGTAGAAGATCAACTTTACATTAAAAAAAGAAAAAGATAAACTTGCACGAGTGCTCTGTGAAACACAGGAACAACAGGACTGGAATAAGTACCACAATGCAGAAGGGATTATATCTGGAGGATCATGCGACTATTTTCAAGTAAATCTATCAGGTCTAAACCGCCCATTTGCATTGTCATCCAAGATTACCCAACTCTGGCCCAGTCTGGACAATATATTGTTTTCAAATTTCATCTCAATCAATTATTTTATCAATTGTCTACTATTTTTTACCTGTAGCAGACAGAGACTAGCAGTAGTGTAGGCGGCCATTGATTTCATTTTAACGTTGGAGCTTTACTATTTAGAATTTTAGCCTTAATTAAAAATACCTTATTCTTGTACAGGCAGCTGCCAGCAGTGTGCTCCTCAGAGTCATTCGACCCTGTTTAAATCTTTATCCAGCCATCTTGGCCGCACACTCAGGAGTTAGGTGAGTTTGTAATTTATTGTTATTATTATTTCAATTTGTTGCTGAGATCCGGATCTAGTCTCTAGAGGCTAGCCTATTTGATTGAAGCCGTGAGAAATTGTTTTAAAAACATGCACAGGCACTGGGCTGGTGGGTGGCAAGGGGGCATACGTTCCAAGTATTGCCTAGTCTCAAGTTAGGAGGGTGTACATTCCAGTATTGTTTAGGCGCTCTGAAACCTTAATTCGGTCCTGCTATACATATAAGCAAAAATAGGTATTTTGTGATTCATACAGGTCTGGAAACCAACTATGCACATATGGCCACGCCTTTATGGTTTCATCTCGTTATAGGGTTTTTCTCATCTACGGCTGCAAAGACTATAGGAAGAATGCGATGACAAATTTCGTAGATTTTAGCTGTGGTGTCGATGTTGTGTATGGCTTGTAATCTCAGGAAATATGGCCTTAGAAAGTTTATGGGCTGCCAACCCTTCCCTGATATGGCCTTCACCAAAGCGGCGGGTTCAGCAAACAGAAAACCAAATGCATAGATATTAGCGTTTTCCTAGATTTAACAATTCATAACTAAGTAGAAAACAGGAAAACCCTTCATGGTGAATTCAAAACAATGTCATTTCTTTCTATGCAGGCCTACAACGCGTACAATATGCACATCCTTGGATTATTGTTTTTATCAAACCTTACGGTAAATTGTCACCTTATTTAAGTCTGAAGCTGCTATACTAATGCTCAACTTCTCTTCAAGATCTCCCATATTATTACATAGAATACATTGATTCTAATCAGGTTGGCACCGCTGAATGTGTAGAAGCAGCTTGAACAGATCTTTGCCTCCTCTCACAATACATTGCACAACACAATTTTAAAAATACAATTGTTTTAAATTAAAAAAACACATATTTAAACAAACATGTGGAGCTCATGACACTGAAAGAAAAGAGGGAAAAAACATCATTTTGGGTAGTAACAACGATCTTCTTTATCGTGGAAAACTGCCTGCAACTGAAGAGAAGAACCAATTTTGGTGAGTGCGTTCGCTGCCACCTCCAAGTATATAGATAGGGAACCTTACTTATCCTACTCCTCTGTGGTAGGAAAAGAGGCACATGCATTATTGCCTATATTTTGAGGACGAAGAAAACTCCAGCTGAAGAGAGGATATTCTACTATAGTTTTCTCCACCTCGAAAATGTTGTTTCTATTGCTAATGCCAAATCTAGTCGCTGCTCTAAAGTGGAAGTTATGTCCGACATTGCCATTACCATCCACTGTCATTACGTTTTCAAAATCCAAACTCGTGGAAAATTCGTCAATCATTTTTAAGCATGTTTTCAAATCCACAATGCAAATTCCCAAAATAAACTCCAACTCCGACAGGTTTGAAAAAGATGACAAATGACAGATGGTTTGGTGGGCTTTAAAGAAAAATTGTACCATACTCGAGCTTACGTAATGTTCACTGCTCTAAAAGGTACTAAAAAACATTGCACAAATATCCAAACACCCGCTGAACACCAGCTCTTCAGACTTGGGAGGGTCGTTTCCAATTGCATCTGACGGTGGAAGTGCATCCGTGCGACGTTAATTCAGGATGAATTTCTGGCCACTGTTCAGCCCTAGGAGGATCATTCTCAATTTCTCATTTAAGGGACGCCTTTTCGCGTAATTAACCTTGTATTTTTTATTTTATAAAGGCTCAAAATCGGCAAGTGATCTCGGGGATTTGTGGTTGTTTGATGTAGATAAACATTGAAAAATTAATAAGAATAAAAAATAGTTAGTATAAAGATTTCTGTAAATTATGTGAAGCAATCAACGTGTCTTTAGGTGGCATTTCTTTAAAATATTTTAAGCAAACAAAGGTTGCGCTCAAGAAGACCGCATCAGTAAATTAAGGTTTGACAATGTTGTTGAGACAAGTTTCTTCCAGTAATCTTGAATGTTGAAAATTCATAAATTTTATAGATATGTCCAAATTTTCGAATCCCACTCCACTTTTGTTGGATGTATTTATTTTTCCTTCTTCTAAAAATTTGGGTAATAGTTAAGTGCTTAGACAAAACGAAGACGGAGATTTTCTTTTGATCATGCATAAAATATATTATATTGAGACCTAATTTGTAGAACCTCACATTCTTCACGTCATGCAATGATGGTGTTCCAAGAGGCCGCATTCCATTGGGAAACTATATGAATGGTATACAAACTCTTATTATGGTTTCCAATCTATGTATAACCTGATATCATAACATTGTATGAGACCATGTTGAGATGAGACATTTCGTCAAACACTTGTCATGCAACCTCACTTTTCCCACAATTAGCATATGTGTCTATGAGGGTGCTTGCTATAAAAATGTCACATTGAAACCCACTTCACATTACTTGTTGGTGGATTGTCATGCGATCTCCTTCATCCATTTGATATGTCGTATCAACAACATCAAATGAATCTCGGTCATTTTTCCATGCTCTATTTATTTCTTGGTTTTGCCCCTTGTTCCACGCTAATATGTTTTACAGTAAAGCATTTCACCAAATGAAATAACGAGACAACTTGTCATGGAAATAATTATGGCAGTGTACAGAAGAGATGTGTAAGGCCCTTTGAAACTCCCACTTGAGACCCAAGAACAACCTAGGTTTAGTTAGAAGAATTATGGAATAATTTTTTTAAAGTGTTCACAACAAAATTCCTAAAGTCCATTACAACAATTATCAAATCACCTTAAAAAACACTAAGAGAGTGAAAGTTATCCCGAGCACAGTTAGATTATCTTCTTGTGGGGCGTGGGAAGAAATTTCTCCGGGCTTGGAAGGAAACTTTTTATCGGGTACTAAGGCGGGCGTGGGAAGAATTTTTCTTGGGCGCGGAAGAGGGGTGCGGGAATAATTTTCTCTCGGGCACGTAAGAGGGGCACCTTTGGAAGAAACTTTTTTCTTTTTCGAACTTAGATTATTTTCAAAGCCCAATGAAGTAAAAACTTTTGAAGGCCATAACTTTTGATAGGGAACTCGGTTTTTGGAAAACGGGACTTTATGGAAAGCTCTCGTCGTCCCTTTACATAGCGACCTTAAAAATTTAATTTGGAGAAATTTTTAAGGGTCTATTTTGAGAAAACTTTTTCTGTCACTAAACAGGTGAACTGATATTTTAAACTTACACAATTTTGTTCAAATTCGCCATTAATTCTTTCTCAACATGCCAAATGACATGGAGGATTTCACTTGGGAGAATTTAGGATGGATTGCAAGGGTTAAGCTATTTGATTGATTATCATTTCAAAATTCCCAATTTTGATAAATCGACTGAGATTTTGGCTATGCCCGATTTGTAAAGTTTTATAAAAATTCCTTAAGAGTTACAGTGAAACAAAATAGGATCTATACTTGAACACAAATAGATCTATTTCTATTTACCAAACTTTAATATATGCATTCATTTCCAACTCAAATCTAAAATGTTAAGTTTGTTTCAAATCAAGTTGTGCAAAAAGCCGAGTGCAGTTCTAATTTTCAAATCATACATTCCAAAGGAAAAGAGTAATATATTCTCTTCATACGTATTCCCTTTTCAATTTTCCAAACAGAGATTTCATACTTGTATTTCAAACACAGATTCCCAATGAAAACAATATCATTTTTGGTAAATAAAGCAATTCCATTGACTTGGATGATTCTTTTACAACTTCCTTTTTCATTTCATTCCAAAAGACATAATACAAATCTTTGTTTTCTTTTCACAGAATAAAATTACAGAGTATGTATCTTTCTCATTTAAACATAAAATTTCATTTCCAAAATAGAATAACTATCCAATACAAATAATATTACGAGTCCTCCACTTGAAGTGGGAAAAAGGTTCACAAAAAGAAGTCTCACAAAGGACTGCCAAAACTATCTTCTTTCTCAGCTCCAAAACAACAGTATGAGTTTCCATCATTCTCCAATTTGATCACAATAGAATAGGGGAAAGGAAATGCTCTCCACCCAACCAAGACATCCAATAAAAAGGAGAAGCCGCCCTCTTCATTGGCCCCGAGCCCCAACCACATTGCAATAAGGAATGCGACTCAACACATGGAAAAAACAGGCTTCCACAACACAAAGGAAATCTTTCACATGTAAAAATCATATTTAAAACATAGTCCAAAACAAAACAACAGTTTTAGCAACCACAAGATAAACACACAACAATACTCAGGCTTCATCAAGCAAGCCAAAGGAGCAAGAAACTATGGGGATGTTGCTTATGCCTCCCTAGGGGAAATGGGTATCACCACCTAAGAACAAACCACCAAAATATATATCATTTCAAATCCCTAACATGCCCTTATGCCTCCCCCAAGTACCCCTTATTCCTCACAATTTCTTATACCTCCCCAACCTCTTATGACACCCCATAACGAGTAAAGAAATGCAAGCTATTTATTTTTACAAGGTGGAACCCAAATCCCCACTCCCTCCACACTTATACCTCCCCAAGGCACTTATGCCTCCTACAAGAATACCCCATAGTCTTCTCCTACACCATCCCTAAGCCATCTACCCAACCAACCAACAAATAAAACAACACATTCAAACATTCAACCATTCACATATGCATAAAATAAAAGAAGAGCATTTTAAGAGCCAAGCTCCTACCTCTCCATGATGGAGTTTGTTCCAAGGCTCTAAAATAGCAAGCTTTCTAATTGAAACTGTCTAGATCAGCTATCCACAAGCATTCAACAATCTCCAACTTTCTCCAAATTTGCAAGAGCTCAAACACCCCAAGAGAATTCACCAAAATGAAGTGATAAAAGGGAAGCAACCAAGCACAAGTATTCAAAAATAATCCCCCATGTCTTCCAAAAGCAAGGGCTCAAAACATCAAAAGAATTCACCCCAAAATGATGCATCCACAAGTGAAGCAACCCAAAACAAGGTAAGGAATTCAAATTTTATAGAAGAGGGAAGAGAAGAGGATGAGGTGGATCCATGTAGGATGCCACATCACACATCCTCAACCCCAACACAAAAGTCAACTTCATTCTCCAATGCATATTAAATAGGTGGGTGAATAATATGATAGTTTTACTTACACACTCAAATCAAACCCACACCCAAAAGGATTGAAATTAAAACATGAAAGAAAAGTGCAATTAAAACATTCAACTTGACTTTCAAAAATGCATAATGAAGGTCTAAATTTAACCCTCCAACCATAGGTATGGTTGGTAAATAAATTTAAGAGGTGTGGGACAAGTTTAACTTGTCCCACAAGCCTCCAAAATCAGCCTCCAAGGACAAATTCGAATTTCAAAAGAAGGTGGAGTGTTTCATACTCCAAAAATAACTTACATATCTCTTACACATTACTACAACATTTAAAACAAGAGCCAACAACCCTAATAATTACTTTCTTATGTCCCAATTGATTTATTAATCTTTTAACAATATGTTTTCTCACATACTTTACCATAATTTATTTGATTAAATAGAAAGGGGAAACACATCACTTTTAAAACACATACTAACTTAAACAAAGGAACCAAATAAAAGAAAATACACAAAGTCCCTTAGTCACATTTAAAGGTGATCCCCCCATGGGAATCCCTAACACAATAAAACACACACAAACAATTACAAGTTGCCATGGTGACCTTGTTGAATTCATCTAGAATTCCAAAGTGGTTGGTCTCCAATCCCCCGATGTTTGTTGTGATATTTTTAACCTGCAAAATACAAATACCTCCCTCAGCCTCGTGGCCATATCAAAACATCCAAATGAATATAAATATAATTTCAAGGTCATTGATATATATGTGAATCACAACAATCATCAAGACAATCAACAATATCACTCATAGTTTCATCAACAACTATATCATCATCAATTTTAATTCAATTTTCTCAGTCTACTCAATCTATCCAAATATCACATGTCCTAACCACATCCATAAATATATATAACCATGTCCAAAATCATGTTAACATCTATATAAAAATGTCTCTAATGATTATCATGCATCATATGTGAATCAGAGTCGATAATAGTCCATGCTCTAACATCTAATCATCATACTGAATCAAAAGTCACAATAATGTCCATAATATAGTCCACATGGTCAAAATCCATAATAAAAGGTGTCGAAGGGAAGTGGGCACTACAAGATGGGAATTCTCTCAAAACATACATTATTTCGTTGTATGCAACAAAAAAATCTCCTAACCGGTAAGTTTATATTTCTCGGTGGACTCCTTGCTTGTATCAAAATACAAGATCTGAAATAGGGTATGGAAAGGTGTGGGCACTCAATATATAAAAATTATTATTTTTTATATAACTATTGTTAATATATATTAGTATATTTTACATATAAATGTATTTTAAAAATGTCAGTCATACTTAAACTATGAAAGTCATGTGTGATAGTAAATTCAAATATTTGTAAATATTTAATGCCTAAAACCATTTTAAAAAGTCTAAATGACTATCTAAATTAACCCCTTCCATTGGCAATATTGTCGGTCAAATTGCCCATTGTGGAAGTGTGGAAGGTTTTTGAAATATCTTTGTTTTCACACTAATGTTTTATATATTAAAACTTTTTGGGCATTAGTTGTGTTTTTTTTTCATACGATGTTAATAACATGGTGAGAACTCATAAGACCCTGCTATTATATACAAGATCCTATAATAAAAACTTATAGCTTTGACTTGTATCAATCCTTCCGACGAAAAGAAGCATCTGTGAATCCTTTCTACAAACACTCATACGACCAACTGTAAAGGGTGGGTGCAAAGTGTGACAAGAAGTTAACATTGTAGTATATTTTCCATATATTTTAATTTGTTTTTAAGGGTGAATTGCGACAATGTTGTTGAGACAAGTTACTTCTGGTAATCTCGAATGTTAAAAAGTCATCAATTTTATACATGTGTCCAAATTTTCAAATCCCGCTCCACTTTCTTCCCATGTAAAAATTTGGGGGTAGTTAAGTGCGTAGAAAACACAAAGATGGAGATTTTATTTTGATGGTGGGATAAAATATATTATATTGAGGCTATTTCACGAGACCCTCATTCATTCTTCACTTCATGCAATGATGGCATTCCAAGAGGCCACATTCCATTGGGAAATTATATGAATGGTATATAGACCCTCATCAAGGTTTCCAATATGTGCATAACCTGATATCATAGCATTGCACGAGACCATGTCATGATGAGAAATTTCATCAAACATTTGTCATGCAACCTCACTCTTTCCACAATTAGCATGTGTCAATGAGGGTGTTTCTTTATAAAAATATCAAATGAAACCCACTTCACATTACTTTTTGGTGGATTTTCATTTGATCTCCTTCATCTAATTAGTACGCCATATTAACAACTTCAAATAAATCTTGCTCATTTTTCCATGCTTTATTTCTTAGTTTCGCCCCGTGTTCCAAGTTAATAGGTTTTACGGTAAAACATTTCACCAAATGAAATAATGAGACAACTTGTCATGGAAACAACTATGGTAGTGTACAAAAGCAGATGGGATTTCTCTCGAAACATACATTGTTTCATTGTAAGCAACAAAAAAACTTGAAACCTATCAGTTTATATTTCTCGATGGACTCCTAACCTCTATCAAAATACGAGCTCGAAATAGGGTATGGAAAGGTGTGAGCACTCAATATATAGATTTTTTTATATATAAAT
Organism: Taxus wallichiana var. yunnanensis; assembly: GCA_018340775.1. Classification (NCBI taxonomy): domain Eukaryota; kingdom Viridiplantae; phylum Streptophyta; class Pinopsida; order Cupressales; family Taxaceae; genus Taxus; species Taxus wallichiana. The sequence continues at coordinate 852,540,566 of CM031243.1, forward strand.
ATTGTTAATATGCATTAGTATATTTTACATATCAATGTATTTTTATAAATGTCAATCATAGTTAAACTATGAAATTCACATGTCATAGTAAATTCAAGTATTTATAAATATTTAATTCCTAAAACCATTTTAAAAACTCTAAATGTCTATCTAAATTAACCCTTGTCGTTGGCGATATTGTAGGTCAAACAACCCATTGTGGAAGTTTGGAATTTTTTTTAAATATCTTAGTTTTCACACAAGTGTCATATATATTAAAACTCATTGTGCATTAGTTGTGTTTTTTCTCCCTTAGTGTTCATAACATTGTGATATCTCATAAGACCCTATTATTATATACAAGAGCCTAAAATAAAAGCTTATAGCTCTAAATTGTATCAAGCTCCCATTGCGAGAAATGAAGCGTTTGCGAATCATTTCATGCAAACACTCATATGACCATCTGTAAAGGGTCGGTGAAAAATGTGATAAGAAGATAAAATTATGATATATTTTCCCTATATTTTAATTTTTCTTTTTGAGGTGAATTGCATTCACGTAAATAATGCGAGTGGCGAGGTGATGAATTCTAGCAAAAAAACAAAACACTTTGTTTGGTAGGGAACAATATGAGCCATGTAATAGATGTGGGACATGCATGCATTTAAAACCCATATTTTTTTCTCCAAATTTTTATTCACCACTTGATCTTATGTAACAAATTAAAAAACATCAAATCTTATACTTTCACACATTAAGAAACAAAACAAAATATTGAAAAAACCCATTTTCTCCATATTTATTTAATACTATTTGATTTTATATTTTTGTGTTTGGCCTAGTTGTTAGTGTCCTAAAACCATAGAATTTTTTATTTCATCGACTCAATGAACCCTCCATACTGACTTAAAATGGATGGAATTCTTAAGCTCAATACTTTTTCGATATGGTAAGCTCATGTTATTCAATACTTAATTCATTATGTCCCACCTTTGATCTATAGATAAAGTGGAATTTTGATGAGGGGAAGCCCTAATCAGTATCTTATTAGCTAAAAATAAACCATACATCAAAGCATAAAGGATAGATTATTTTTCCTTGAAGTTGTTATTGCGAACGTTTTGGTAAACATGTTTACACAATGTCGAACCTTACATTTGAATAAAAAATAAAACAAAATACTATGAAAAGCCCATTTTTCCCACATGTCCCACAAAATCAATCTCAATTTAGACTTCCCTTCGGCGTTCAAATCACACATTTCACATGCAATTGCTAGTTGATATGGTTAGTTGAATCTGCATTTGTAGTATTGAAAATCTCATCTTATTAGTATGTTGGGGCTAATATTGTCTATAGTCATTGCATGTATTTTTGTGAAAACCCGGGAAAAGTCAACACCAACAAGATACACTTAGTGCTTCAATTCTCTCTAATTTCATAGATTCTTGATTAGGAAACAAAAAGAGTTCACCATCCTTGAAAAATTGTTCTTATTTATTTATGGATTATATGAAGGAATTTGTTAATAATATGCATGGTTTCTTCAATTATTTAGGAGCTTTATATTTGTACCGTAGTGAGAAAAAAACAAGAGTCTTTCAAATAGAAGGCACATACTCTATGACCTCTTTTTGAATCAATTTTTTCTTCATATATATATATATATATATATGAATATGAATGTTATAATTGAATTAAGTTTAATTTATAAAATATAATTATTATAGTTAAAAATATTAATTTAAATTAATTATATTATAAATATATTTTTAATATATTATATTATAGTTCTAAGTTTTGTATAAAGAATCTTTAATACAATATATAGTTAAAATAAGGAATGAGACAATTCATTTTAATCAAATGATTTATATAAATATAATTATTATATAGCAAGATCGTCTATACATGTTTGTTGCGAGAAGGCAACATCCATAGGTGTTTCTAGAAGTTTGGACTATGAAAATAGACTTTATATATTTTTATCGGAAAATAAACTTCACAAAAATATATATGCAATTTCGTAAGATTTAATCCAAGATTCACAAACTACTTTAAATCTAGAACTATATTAAAATACTTTAATATAAATCAGTTTTTATTTCAATTGGATTGCTTTTAATTAAATATACGTCGGTGTATGTTATTTGTTTTAGAGGGATAGTTATTACTTTTGTAGTTGATGTTGATAATGGGTGTGATTGATTTTGTAAGTGTAGATATATAGATGAACCACTTCATTTAAAGGTTCCATCTCTACATTTCAAACTTGTTACAAATTCATACATATACATTTGCAAATCTCATATCATGAGTGGTAGCATTTTGTTGACTATTTTATTTGAACTAAACATGTTACATGAAGACTTCCGTACATGTGCAAATTTTATATCATGAGTGGTAGCCTTTTGTGGCCAATTTTTTTGCACTAAACATGAATACATTTGATACCATTTTGGATAGTTAATTACTTTTGTAGTTGATGTGGTTTGTAATTATTTTGGGAAATTGTGTTAGTGTTGCATCGGTTGTTTGGTTGGTCTTTTGTTGGAAAAACTTTTTTTTTTTTTGTATAGTCGAAAAGTGGTGGGATTGATAGTGGTACTGTAGGAATATAGATGAAACATTACATTGATTTTTTTTCTTATGTGTACATTTAAATTTGTTACAAATTTGTACATATACAGTTGCAAATATTATATCACAACATCTGAACTAAACATGTATACATGAAGATCTTTGTACGTTTGCATATTTTATATCATGAATGGTAGCCTTGTGTGGGCAATTTTATTTTCACTAAACATTAATACATTTGATACCCCTTGAACGACACTGCCGCTTTGGATACAAGAAGTGTTGAGTAAAGTAGTAGTGGAGGTGCTATCAAAGTAGAGAGTAGTATTGACTCCTTTCTTCTTGCTCCAAGTGTTGTTACGTGCGCCATTTTTTAGTACCTTTCAAATGAAAAAGGAGGTGAAATGCGTAAATTTGCAAGCGAGGGAGCTCTGGAGAAAGTTGTGAATGTCAGACCCTGCCTTTCAGTGGTTCCAATGTTGACAGTTTCTCTATGCAAAGTAAGTCCCGGGACTTGTGGATAGTTAATCCCCAGGCCATTTTAATCGCTAAAAATAATTGGAAATTTACTCTTCAGCAGCAAGAAATAATTACATATTAAGATTGCAGTTATTTGAAAGCTACAAAACAAACTTGAAACCACAAATCACAAATTGTAGTGATAGCACAGGAGACAATACAAACATTATAACGATTAAGCAAGCAAAAAGAATGAACAATAAGTTAGATTAGTAAAAATTCAGTAAAATGCTTTGGTATGAAGAGAAAAAGAAAATATGAAAATTAGCAATGGTGAATCCCCTTAGGTTAACAAAGCCCACTTTTCTGCTTGCTATTTGCATTTTCCACTTGCATTTAGAACACAATCTAGACATGCATTTTTGAAAGAGCAAGGGTGCATGAATAAGCTTAACTATAAGGTCAATTGGCTTTTCCACTCTTCATGAATGAATTTATTTACACTATAATGGTTCATTATGCTTGGCGAATGGAAAGTGTCAGACTAGAGGTCTTCGTGTATTTAGAAAATAAAACTATGTATATTTTTCATTCTACTCTTTTAATGGGCGATGAAATTCAAGGATTTAAACCTGATATGACCAATGGGTAGATAGGATTTCCCACGTAGGGTAGGTTAAAATCTCCTGAAAAGAATATGAAGTATCAAAAGGAATTTCAATTCAATAAAACACATAATATCAATAGAGAAGCAATATGAAATTATAAAATTGTAGTAAGACTAAAATAAAAATGACTTATTTTCCTTAAATAGATCTATCAAGATAGAAGCAAAACATAGACATTTGGATTTCATCTACACTAGAAGATGGAAAACTATCATTGGATGATGGTACCAAAATGTCATCCAAACTTTACAGTCTCGTAGCAAGCCAAAGTACACTAAATTCAGACACCTAGTGTAAAGAAATACCCTTTAATAGTCTCTTGTGCTAATATTGTACCATTATTCCAACTGACAATTGAGATAGGTGATTTTTTAGATCACCATTAAAGGATAGATGCCCTTGTACATAACAACTACAAATGGTAACCTGAAAATGATTAACAAACTATTATCTTTGATTGCTCATAACTCCTCTCATGTCCACAAATACATACAACAAGCTGACAGCTTCAGCAGGACCACCCTGCAATTAGCAGTACTAGGAGGCCACAACAAATTGTGCAGTTGTTTCTACATAAGGACTACGACCCTTTAGAAGTGTGGGATATCCGTGGAAGGATAGCATTGGCGCACCATCCCACTCAAGCGAAAGATGCAAAAATTGTAGTAGTCATATCCGAGCGTCTTGTTAAACAAATGTGGGTATTCAGCTGATAACAAATCACTTTTATTGTGGGCTTTCAGCAGCCGACATTGGCACTGCAGAGGAGAGAGAAGACGTGGATCCATTTGTTAAAGAATTTCTATTACGAGAGAAGGAAAGATAAAAAGGAAGATTTGTTAAGAGCAAGCGACAATTAAAAACAATGTGGAAATGGCATGGGAGCTTCTAAATAGAGGAGTAAATATCGCACATATTTACGATCCCAAATGGAGACAGAGATTGGACCCCGAAGCAATGAAGAATGTACATAGGGGTAGGTGTGCATGAAAAATGTGGAACCATGAACAAGGAAAGTGCATTGTTTGATACAATGCCTCATTGAGATATTTTGAAAAAGTAAAAAAATACTTGTATATATAAATTTAAAGAAAACAACATGATTATAGTCATGTATAGATTTGGGAAGTGGATGGAATACACAGACCATAAAGCTTTCTATAAGCTTCCTCAATCTCTATTTAGAATGTATCAAAAAAATCCCAAGGATCACACATCTTCTATTTGTAGTGTCTGCATATGTGTGTCCCAAATCTGAATAAGAAATGAGAGATATAGAATAAGTACCTTCTAATAATGCCATTAAACCACAAAATCATAGAAGTTTCAAAGTTCAAGCATTAAACCGAATAAGAATGATGGCTACGACAGTGATAAATGTGAATTTGTGGACAAGATAAAAGATTTTTATTGGTTTTCAAGCAAGAGAATGATTCTATAACTGTTTAAGATATGGGCTCAATGACTAATTTGAATGACTCTATAGATGCTTTCACAAACAATGATAACTAATCGGAATGATACTCTGGGGAAAGGATGGTTACACAAACAATTTTTAGGGAGAATATCCACTAGATGAAATTTCAACCGTCATAGACATGGACCATATTAAGGCATCATGCGCATCAGATTATGGTTTGGCGCCCTATTGTTGTAAGTTTTTGAACCATAACATCCATGTCACAGATCAAAAGAGTCCCGTGCAACAATGCAAGCTCAACTATTAAAAGGATGGCATAAATCCTAGAGTATGTTGACACAACATATTTACGTAAAATGTTTACATGAATCCCCTGAGTCTCCTACATACATGAGAATTTATTTTCATCACAACACCTTCCTTTATTTGTTGCATCTATATTTGAGAATTTATTTTCATACATTAGAATTTATTTTCTTCATAATCATCTGTCATGCATCTATGTTTCAAAAATTATAGTTATAACATGTTTCATTGTATTTATTTGATTGAGGATTCCAAAGGAAAATACTATTCTACAAAGTAATAATATACTGAGTCAAAACTTGCTTTCTAACCTAGTATTTCTTGGTTTATGCTAGATTCTTCCTACTTTCTTTGGATTACTATTCTAACCCAAACTATCTTTAGGCTTGTCTAATGTGCCTCCTTGTTGGTGTAGTTTTAATGTTATAAGAAAACCAAGCAAATTGTAACTTATTCCTCGGGAGTCTAGCATGTGTGTCTCTACACTTTTTTGGGCCCTTTACACAAACCACATTTGTTAATAAAATCATGCCTTGTATTTTGCAATCCTTTCCGTTTCTCAATAAAACCCTTTACAAACAAGTAATGTATATAGCAATAACATATCAAACTACAGTTGCATGCACTTGCATATATGGAAAAGGGATTTTTAAATATTAAAGAATTTAACCAGCACTCACTATAAAATAATTAAACAGTATTCAAGCTCTCAAGGACAGAATACCTCTAAATGAAAAATACCGTGGTGTGGTAATTGAAATTCAATACCAATCTTACTCTAAAGATATCAAGTAACCACATGACGTGCACTATGTAGATTGACATCTAACTTAGCTCGTTTTGTACCAACAAGATATAAGAACATGTTAGAAATTCACCTTGCACTCAACCAAACCCTGTTCAGGTGAATTTCAAAATGTGATTAAGCCTACTTAGTGTTATTGAAGGTTGATTGATATTGATTTCAGATGAAATAATATTATTTGACCTTTAAATATAAGGGAAAAGTTACAAACATGACATTGTAAGAAATAATTTATAGGTAAGATGCAATAAGTAAGAAATAATATTTTGATGTCCAATGAACTTGAGAAGCTTTGCATCAACATATCCAACAAACAGGTCCAAGAACGGTGGGAAAGGAAGGCATATTCTTCATAAAACCATTTCCTTGTGGGTTTATGACCTATTAGAAAGGGTGGAGCACATAAAATCTGGCATTATATGAATGCCTTGTAGATAAGACACCTATGCAAGCAGACAATTTACATTAGTTTGTTTGAGATTCAAGATTTTCCAAGACTCTAATTCAACAAGAACATTTGAGGATAGTTCATTTTAAGGCCTTTTCAGCTCCAGACTAACATGAGCAATCATAACTACTTTATCTAATAAAAATATGCTTTCATCGATTTTCTATGCTCTAAGACTCCCATTTTGGCATATACAACAAGAATGTTGGGAAAAGTTGTTGAAATTTCCTTTTCATAGGTCAACTATATTGGCTAAAGTGGTGCTTGATTTGTGTCTAGTTTAGTTTTCACTTTTCAGTCTTTGTGGGTTTCATATCTAAAGACATCCTGTTCCTTTTGACATTCTGCTAGAAGTAGAGGACAACTATTCAATCTTTGATAGCTATATCACAATTTTTTTCTCTACTCAGGATGGGGAAGGGGGAGTCGAATGAACCTCATTGATTCAGTAAAAACAAAAAATGGCCCTATTCAGAAGTTGCTCTTTCTGTTCTTTGAGAAAATTAGTAAAATTGATCGACAATATAGAAATAACATAAAGAACGACTAAGATAACAATTTAGAGCATTTATAATAGAGAATGCACTGGATCAATTCACATACCTTATTATCAAACTTTTCTTTAGTAGAGGAAGAAAAGGGCTCAGCTTGCCATAAGTGTTAAATTCTACTCCTCCCTCTGGGGAATCGGCAACAGAAGGAGAATGCAATCCCTTTGTTATTGCAACAGGTCTTTGAGATGTTCATGGCCAAGAAAAGAAGTTGAGCAATGACATTTCACCATGATCTTGGTAAGATTATAGTTTTACAAAAAAGAAATTTCCTCATAACCATGTGAATTGGGGGTAAAGTGAAGGGTTCAAATTTCAAACACTTCACATGCAAATGGAATTTATAAATGCGATGGTTTCATAGATAGCATATGAAGCTTCTGAAAACTGAAATTTTACTTCTTTGTTGGGGGCATCTTGGTCCTATTTTCAGTGCAAGTTTGATAATTTTTGGCCTGCACAAAATAAATCTTAGTAGGTTAGAACAACAAACTCAAACAAAAACAATACAAAACATAGAAGGCTAAATATTTAGGTCTACGTTTTTACATGTAACTAAATGCTGAAGAAATCTGAAGAGGCAAAGTGTGGCCATGGTGGTAAGAACCCAAACAATAGCCAGTGGAGGGTAACTATTTTGCAAAGGTGATTGCTATGTATCTCCTTCACGTTACAACTCTTTCAATGAGAACTTGAGTGCGTATATTAACCACAAAAAATTTCGTTCTTCTCATGCCCATCCACTGCGATTCCAATAAGATAATCCACCGCAGAACCAAGCAGTGTCCATGAGGGAGATAATATACCAACCTTCGCGGAAAACAAATGGCTCTGTAATGGCTATTAACAAGCCAGTCTTCATTATATTTCGACGGAAGACATGAATCGACAATCATGTTCTCAAAACCTTAAAAGGTCAACTCTTGAGCTCAATTTTTTTGTTTAAAATACAAAAGGTGATTTGGTAAAAATATATGCACTGTACTAGAATCATCAGGGAAAAAACATTTTTGTGGAGGTGATCGGATCTAAATATCTCCTCTACCAGAACACTAGAAGTGAGATCACGAGATTGAACCATCGACCTTTGAATCCCCCCTCCCCCCGAAACCATTAAAATTTTGTGACTTCCAATCTGAAGTGAATGACAAGCTACAACCATACGAAACAGAGTAGCAGGAAGAGAGTTCCAAAACCTTGGTTGCCTCCTCAATGTACAACACCAGATTGTTGCTCAAATAAAGTGCACTGGTTGATCTAGAGGCACAAAACAAAACATAGCTCAATGCCTACATTCAACATGCACGAACATAACAAAAAAATGAAAAATGCTTAAAAAGCTGGAAAAATCACAAAGGACGGAAAGAAGGGGATGTCTTCTCCACATATGTCTCAAGAGGGGCATGATGAGGTGCCTAAGGATGGGTTTCATCAAGAAACGGGATTTTCTACCCTTGATGGACACTTATCTAAACTCAAATCATCAATAAGTTTAAAAGGGGCACTAACATTGAAGTGAGAAGGGAGATAATCCTTCCACCAGTCCTTATTCACTACGCTTTTTCTCTTAGAGTACCCACCGATTCATAAAAATCTATATATTTTATTAACATTTGAGTTTAGAAACTGGTATAATGATATACAATAATATACAAATGCTAAGCAAATTTTTTAGATGTACCTATGCAATAAAATGAGAGAGATAGGGAACTTATCTTGTTTTCTCTAACTCGAAGTATCTATGAACTTGACAAACTAATAAAACAGTAACTTAGAGTGTCGCAAAGGCACTGAAAAAATGCAAAAGTGTCGGGACTAAGGAATTTGAGGCTCCAGAGATCTCTCTTGGGTGTTAGAGTATGTAGAAGAGTTGAGAACCTAATTTCTTGAAGTTATTAGGGTTTCACACTTGTTTGCCGACAATCACCTATATTTCACACTTGTATTGCTGAGGTACCTGTGAATCTATAGCACAAGTAATCTTCTACAAAACGCTCAATCCACATCAACTATTAAAATATAAAGCTAATGTAAAATTAGGCATAAGACTTTCCTCAATGTTAACAAAGTGAAATTATAAGCGAATGTTGTCCGCATCTCGGACCAATGTAGTTTTAGGTGCTTGTGCATGCAATAGTGCTCTTAGGTTGCCCTTGTGCCGATGAGTCCAAGATATCAAAGCGGTAGCTATATAGAATGCAAATGTGTGGATGGAAAAATTAAATTCTCATTCCTATGCGGTGTGTATGTAGAGTAATGAACCCAAGATGTATTCCCTTTTATATATAGAAAGATAGTCCTTGATATAAATTTGCCACTATTACAATGGTATGTATGTTGTGTTTGTATAGGGGTCTCTTGATTGAATTTATACACGACATTGGGATAAGGGTAAGAAACTAAAAAGGCCGACCACAAATGTCAAAAATGTGAAAAAGAAATGAAGAGGACTACAACACCCCGAGTTGAGGCGTTCTGGGAACTAGTGTCTAATCTTGAGTGCTAGTGCCATGAGACAACTGACAACACATGTGAGAATCGACGTGACAGAGGGATCTCTATGAACTTACTAAGAGTGGTTGAAAAAGTGAGAGGGGGAGAGATAAAATCAATAGAGACACTCAAAGGAAGAAGATGGACTAAGTAGTGTGTGACCGGTGAATAATTTTACTACGCAAGATCCACATATAACACAACATACTTGGTGGTATAGTAAAATAATAGTATGTGGGTGATTTTGTGTGTAAATTTCCCCCCTTTATGTTATTTGAATGAAATTCAAGGAGTGTAAAGGAAGTAAGGAACATACCTTTGAGAAGTCTAGAGAAGCCTCATTGCAGAAGTATGCGTAGAATATGAGAACATATAGCATGGCGAACCATATATCAACATTTTTATCCATGCGGCGTAAATAGAGATGGAGAACCATTGTAAGGAGCACTTAGAGAAATTGATTATTTTATTTCAAGTTATTTAGAGATTTTGAACTTGCCACGATGGATATTTTGATGGGGTAGGGAGTGATCAGTTCCCAACCCGATTTTGTATGTGTGAAAAATGGAACGATTTGGTGTCATGCTATTAGAGGAAGAGTGTTATGGAGAGAGGTCTATTTTTACCCTCCAACTATGAATACATACTCAAAAGGTATAGTCACTACAGATGGTCAAAAGACAAAATTTTGTTCATTTTGGTGCAACAAGAATAACCCATATAAGAGTAGTATAGGAAAGGAAATGACGTCTCATTGCCCCCAATCCACAGGTGTCACAATGTATATGATGCTAGATGGCTTCCATGTTAGGTCATCTAGAAGTGATAGAGTATAGAGTAGCTTCCCATGTTAGGTCATCTAGGAAAGTAGTGATGCAACTCCCAAGTTAGGTCATCTAGGAGGAGTAGTAAAATATGTTGTGTTGTGTTGATTGATTGATTTGATTTGAGTAGTAGAAAATTTTGTTGAGATTGAATGTGTATGGTAGATTAATCATGGAGATATTGTTTTCTTATTGCCCTTAGATCAAGCCATTAGGGGGAGTTGATAGATGGTGATGGAAAATGTTGCATGATGTATGCGAATTTTCTCCATAATGATGACCTAGAAATGTGTAACAATTGCATATCAGTGATAGGGAATCATAGGGTGATCTTGATTATATATCCCCATTTTGGTGAAAGGGTTGGTGATAGTAAGAATGGACATTGATCTGAAAGTACATTTGTAATGATGTGATGTTGAGTAAAGTGTAGTGTAGTAGATGTCACAAAATAGTGTGTATATCGAGTTCAAGAAGTGTCCGAGTGGAATACAACCATTTGGAATGTCTATAATATGATAGTAAGAGAAATTTTGAACTGAATGGATTAGATGGGGAAGAAAATGGAGTAGTGTAACACAAGATATTGGTGAAAATGTGTGGCATGTATTATTTGGAAGGATATCCGTAAATAGTAACTATTTAAGTAAGTGAGAAATTGAAACTTACTATAAATAGTTATAGTAAAAGGTGAATATTGAATTCATTTGAACCTTGAGTGCATGTGATTTGGATATCTAGGCTTGTGATGATGCTAAAAATTAGAGCAGCGAGACCGATTTGATTCGATATGTTAAAGAAAGATATTGATTTCGACTAGAGAAAGAATTTCCAAAAACCCTTTTCTCAACTCAATTTTTTTTTTGAAAATCCTCCTATTCTTGTACCACCAACCCCAAGTGAACCTTTGTTATACATATATGTTACTCAATTTAATATTGGTATCTTGTTAGCATAGTATGATGAACAACACAAGGAAAGAGTCTTTCTACTACCTTAGCCACACCTTGATCTCATATGAGATTAATTATACATACATTGAAAAATCATACTTGGTTGTTGTCGTCAGTTTTAAAAAACTATGCCATTAACTATTAAATAACCATACCAAGATAATATCTAAAGTTGACCCTCTCAAATATGTTTTTTCAAAACATTCACTTACATAAAGGATGGTAGTTTGGATTATTTTTACGAGCGATATTTCCATTGAGTATGTCAATCAAAATGTAGTCAAAGGATAAGTGTTTGCTGAAAAAATGGACAAAGCACCACTTCAAGGAATAAAACCATTAAGTCTATATCTATCAGATTCTTTTGTTTTATATATTGAAGAAATATCAACCTAGAAAGTTTATTTTGATGATTCATTCACAATTAATGGATTGGGAGTAGGAGTAGTCCTTATTACCTCTAGGGGAGATATCACCATGTAAGCATTTAGACTCATCTTCCCATGTACTAATAACATTTCCAAACATGAAGCTCTCATTGCAGGTCTTAAATTTTCTATCAAATGTAACATCAAACAACTTGAGGTTATCGACAATTTCGAATTATCATCAAATAGGTGAATGAGAAATACAAAGTCAAAGATTATAAGATTATCCCATATCAACACATGATGGACATCCCAAAGAGTATTTTCTTCTGATTTCCTTACATCAAGTTTCACACATGCAGAATTGATCGATCGATGATGTAATTACCGCCAAATCCTTGCTACACTTAACTCCAAATACAAGACACTTTCAATTCCTTATAGATCATCTCACACTACTAGCCTATGACATGCCAGAATCATGTTTGGTATGTGAAGTTTTGATCCCTTTTCCCTTGGATATGTGTTTATTTATAACTACCTAAATAATGGTACCTTCCCACCCAATCTCTCCCACTCCCAAAAGAGAACCCTTATCCAACATATAGCTTGTTATACCCTACTTTGGGGAACTCTCTATCATCAAGGTTATGATGGGACTCTATTACATTTCCTTAATTTTGAAGAAGCTATCCAAGAAAAGAATAGGTGCACAAAGGCATCGTGGTGCTCATATAAGTAGCATGGTCCTTGCAAAGAAAATTTTATGCATTGGTGTTTGACAATATTTCCTGCTCTTGTCTCGAGTTAGTGAAATGGATACACGAAATCAAGAAACTTAGAACTATGGGAGGGTTTAAGGACACCTCTTGATATGGGTGACAATTTTAAGGATGAGGGTATGGGAAAAAAATATCCTCTTCTCTACAAGATTGATAACCTTCAAGACAAAGAGAAGCTAAAAAAATGATTAGTACATAAGATGGTGGGTTTCTTGAAAAGGGAAGTCTCGAGAAGTGATAATTTCCTAGGATGGATGTTATCCCACAATGATAAAAATGATACATAAATGATCATGGATAAAGGATACATATAAAAATCTAAAACATAGATCTGATATGCTTTGAAACAAAAGTTTTGATAATGTAAAATTATTATAAACAAACCAAACCTAAGTGGGTCGATGGTGACTCGAGACTAATTGGTAAAGTTGATGAAGATCGGTGTAGAGCTTAATAAAAGATGATCAAAAATAGAGATGGAACCTATTTTGGAATGTTGGATTTTATGTCGGGATGATGGGAAGAAAAAAAGATGTGGAGGATGAAAAATATGGTAAGGAAATGGATTGGGTCGAGGGTGACTAGGAGGGGTCGACAAAGTGAATGTGATAGAGAAAACATAATTAGGGCTATTAAGTAGATGGGTGGAAGAAATATAGTGTTCGAATGACGGATAAGGTGTGAAAGCAGAGTGAGATGCGTGATGCGAGTTAAAAATAAGGTACACAAAATTCATGTCAATGGCGACCGAGATGGGTCGACGGTGATCGGGGTAGGATTTGGGATTTTGAAGAGATGAATGGATGGTAGAAGGGATATGCAAAGGATTAGGAAATGGTGATGAATGGGCAAAGCTTCAAGATGACCGAAGACCTACAAGAAAGATATATAAAGGCGAGAGGACTCTAATTGAAATTCAAACCTTCAAACCTCCATGGATCACATACGAATTATGTCAAGGTTACTTCAAGTTGATGATAATAGCTTCTAAGAAGAGGAAGAAGACAACAAGCTTGCAAGATATCAAAGATGTTGAAAAACATTTCAGAATTTTGAGAGGAGTGGAGGTGAATATATAGGGTCGACGGAGCTGTGCATGAGTCATGAAAACTATAGTAGACTACATGCTTGAGAGGTGGAGGTGATGTGAATCTCAAAAGTGGAGGTCTAAAAAAGTGATAAGATTAGGCATTTGACTATTTTGGGTGAGTTCTTGGCATAAGGGGGAATAAATGGTTAGTGGGAGGATATGGGGGAATAAATAGGTGGTGGGAATTTTAGGATCCATAAATGGGGAGGAATCTAATGGGTAAATCCTAAGAAAGTGGATAGGTTTTAGGGAGATTAAATATAATTAGGGGTGTGCACATAATAATAATAGGATGTGAATTAGGGATGAATAATGTGGTGATTTATTAAGATAATGGGAGGAATTAAGATAATGTATAAGTTAATGGATGAGTATATATAATTAGGGATGGATTGAGAGGGTTTATGGGATTTTGAGAGGGAAATAGAAATTTAGGAGGGAACATAGAAATTTAAAATGGGAAGGGAAATATGAATGTGCAAGGTAACAATGAAGGAGAGAAAATGTGGGATGGGGAAAAAGACTATTGAAAATTGGTATCTATATTTTCCCCTTTTCGTCATGTGGTTTGTGTTAATCAAGTCTACAAGACAAAAAATTGAAGTGATGAAGGATGATGGCTGAGGTGCTCCCCCTCAAACTAGGGATCGATGACACAAAGGGAATCGATTAAAAGTTTGAAGAAGATAGATGGAGAAAGGAGGGAATGAATAAAATGGGGATGACCATTGATAGGATAAAAATAAAAATAAAAATAAAAATATGGTGATGACCTTGGAAACACATTGGTAGGGATAACATGGCCAGCGGTGATAGAGGCAATGCTAATGGCTCTACAAAACCTATGAGTCAAGTAAAGATCAATGTGAAATGGAGGGAATCCACTCGGATGGATGTCTGTGTGGGACCAATGGGTCAAAGGCATAAATCGAAAGTATGTGCAAGTGGATAAGAGGATGGTCAAGATGGTGGTCGACAAATGGTCGAGAAATAAAGCAGGGGAAAAGAGGGTATGCATTGTCCTAAAAATGCAAGGAAGATAAAATATGCATCCTAGGGTGTAGGGACAAGAAACATGGCCAAAACAATGGGATTTAAGATGAGAAAAAATGCCTAAGAGGGACAAAAATATGGCCACGAGATGGGGATCTAAGATGCAATATAGATGGGAAAAAATAAATAGATAGGTGAAAAGATGACAAGATGAACCATGCAGAATAAGGAAAGGTGTGTTATAGGTGGCTCAAAAAGGGAATCGAGTTGATGATGACTTGATTTGGGTTGATGGTGATCAAGACGATTGGGTGGCGATTGGGGCATCATGGCTATATAAGCGTCGAGAGATGTTATATAAGGCTTATCGGACGATGTGAGTTGTAACAATTGAGATGTATGAGAGAGAAAATTTTGTGATTTGAGTGAGATAGAGGCCAATGGAGGAGGGAGGAAGCACAAGCGGAGTTAAAGGATGGTAAGATTAAAAACCCTAGCTTGGTTTTAAATTTTAAGTTTTTTTAATATATTTTTCTAGATTTTGGATGGGCACTAACGGGTGATTTCGGGAACTAAAAGCGATCACCATTAACCATGGAAAAAATGGCATGAACTCGAGATGGGCGGCATTGACCAGTGGAATAGAGGCATCACACAGGTTGGGTTGGCATTGAATGGATAGATAGTCACTTTTATTGATTAGAGTAGATAGAAAAATAATTTTATTTGATGATTAGATGCTTAATGTGTTACTAGTTGATGGATTTACAAGAAATGGACACATTATATCTAAGAGAAAAATTCCTCATGATGTTTGATAGGATTAGGGGTATTGCATGTTTAGAATGAGATCACCTAGAGGAAGTCATATTGGATGGATTCTTCCACTATCATAGGGTGTTTAGAGATATAGGGTTGATGATAGAACTAATTGATATGTGGGATCCGAGGACTAGTACATTATAGTTCTAGACATGATAGATGATAGTTATACTAGAAGACATGTACCATATTTTGAGATTACCTATTAAGGGGCCCAAAGATACGAGAAGAGGGAGGTTGGCTGCATTGAAATAATTGTTTAGAGCCAATGCTCCACATATTGCTTTTATTTTAGGGGGATTTCATATAGAGGCATGATATGAGCAATCGACACTTGGGCACCAATTAATTTGTTTGCATATGATGGATATTTCATGTTATGCATTACTGGATTAAGGAGCTAGGTTCCCATGGACTTTATTAGGGTTCCTAGTATATATAGTGGAGCACGAGATAATATTTTAATTTGGTATAACTCTCTGGCTCGGGTATACCATGAGATGTCTATGTACATCATTGAGAGGAGGTATGGATTGGATGTGGGATTTTTACTTCACTACTAGGTGTATGAACATGTAGTTATGTTGAGGCTGTCAAGGCTTCCATGGGTGACTGGGGATCACAAAAATTTAGTTGTGATATTCTGAGATGGAGGGACAACAAGGATCACATTGACAAGGAAGATTCGGGGAGGATTGGTATAAAGAGAGGATGGAGAGACTAGATGTGGAGGAGGTGAGATGAAGGCATCGGGTAAGTGAAACAAGTTGGGGGACAACTAAGTGGACATCAAATCCCAAATTTTACATCAAAAACAACAAAACATCAAATTTAGTCTTCCGCAGACTTGAACCATGCCGAGAAGTCAAAAATATGTCATAAAAATGGTACCATAATGTAGGGGATCTTGTTAGATTTGTAAAAATATTGATTTTAAAGTGAATAGAATAGGATGAATATCATTTTATAATTTTTTACTAATAGTATGTCTTTAAGACACTTTTTCTCGTGAATGTTTATGTCTACGTTTAAGACTGAAAATTTTGTTTCACTTGTTAGAATTTGATAAAATTTATAGCATCCCAACCATGGTGAAATTATATACATGTTCAAAAAAAATTATTTGATTTCAATATTTTTTTATGAAGTTATGGCGAGAAAACGGAAAGTGCTCTGTTTTCTTTATGTTTCTAGACCATTTTCACAGAAAAAATCATAAAAATTAAAATATTGCTCAAAAAATACAAAATAAAATCTATCCCAAGATAGATAGTGGCATATAAATTTTCACCAAAGGAAAAAAATATATATCAATTTTTCGTCATCCAAATCACGGGAAAACGGACTATAATCTTATAGGTGTTTTAAAATATATATATACCAAGTCATTGAATTTTGAGTGTTTAATATAGCTGAACTTGTCCATTTTTAAAAAAATTAGTAGTTTAGAAACTAGATTCCGGATGCTACGATTTATATTGCTATAAGTTTTTTTGATTTTGAGTGTATGCATTGCTAATAATCCATACAAGTTGATATTATGTTGTTATTTGCAATATGACGTCCACTTACGCCCCCTTTTTGTCCCCCAACTTGCTGCACTTACCCCATTACAAAGGGTTACCAACATGGATAGGGGAAGATATCTAGTTATTTTTCATGAGAAGATTAAAATGGGTACAAATGAAAAGGATAGAGATAGTGCGGGCGAGTCCAATTTCAATGAGTGATGAGACAATTTGGGTTCGATCGAATAGTTCGGGGGCACAAATTAGATACAAGCGAGAGGATACAAATAGGGATTTTCCTATTCTAGTGATGATATATGCATTATAGGAGGTAGGGAGTCATGTGATAGTGATGATGATGTGGGAATTGGAGCGAGGTTTATAGAGTGGGTGGTAGAGTCATAGGTGGCCTAGGCAGGATGAGGAGAGCGCACATGTAGGAGGGGAGGAGGTTCTAACATTAGGTGAAGAGGCACCACTTAGAGGAGAGGAGGGTGGAGATGGAGGAGTGACAACCAATATATCTCACCGACATGTGGATTAGATGCTACCCACCAAGATAGGAAACAACATGTTATAAATAATCAAGGATGCGCTAGAGAGTGACATCGGTAGGGAAAATCCAAGAAATACGAGCATGGCCAAGATGAAGTTTCATTTCATTTCATTAAATGATATTATTTTATTAAATCAATTTTTTTAAATTATTTTATTTGTGATCGTTGAGAAAATTCTACACCTTCTCATAACACAATAATATTATCCAAAATATATTAATCTTTGCATAGAACATTTTTTCTCGGTATTAATAATTACTGAGGAACAAATTACAAATGATTAAGTCCAAAGCTTTGGAAATAATTTTATAAGACAAATTGACAAGAGTAATTGAATACCAATTGGGAATGAGCTCTATATCCACCATATTGAGAATGAACTTGACGTTTCCTTGGTTGATGAATTGACAAAGTGAATTAGAATGAAATGCCTCAAGATAAACCTAAAAGGTCATTTCCAAACATTTCGAAAAGGATTTTTCAAAATTCATAAAGGAAACCATCATTCCCTAGGGTCTTATCATTATCCATTTGATTAACTACCTCAAAAGATACTCATAAGTTAACTTTCTATCGCAATAAATCCTTTGTGATTGAGAGAGATTATAAGGGACTAATGTTATGCATTGATCGAAATGATTATTTACTAAAGAGAAAGATATCAAGCTTTAAAAACTTATTAATAATGGCACACAACAACCTATACTATCTCTCGAATCTTCAAACAAATGAAGTGAGCCTTATCAAATAGATTTTTTTTTTGTGGGAATATTTTTCTTTGAGAAAATGAAATAATTCAATAGAAACACAATCACCCTTTTTGTGCAAATGTAATCTTTCTTTGATTTGAGAGGGTCTATGAAATTATAAGCATCTACAATTTGTATGTGTTGCAAAAGTTTTGCCACATGTATTTGTAAAGGTTCATCAAAGGGATGTTTTTCTAGATAAGATAAATAGTTTCTCAACTTGGAGGTTATGGAAAAGCAAGAGTTACACTAAATTTGGACTAGATGATTTTTAAAGTTGTAAAAAAACATGCCAACCACCAAGTGGCATCTTACTACTATGGAGTCCATCATGTCCTGCTAGTTCCACGGGTCATGAGGCCCGAAAACCTGCTTGATATGGTGAAGGGTGGACCCATTATGCAAAAGAGTAGTATTAAAATGAAATTGAGTGGTGTGAACATGTATCTATCGAGTTCTATTAGATCCTGAAGAGATAGGCTAGTGATAGGAAAGTACAAAATCTAACATGACTTCTACCTATAACTAAAAATCACTAACGAAGGAGAAAAATAGTCACACTAGCACCATGATATGATCAAGGTGGTTAAATCTACATGATTAGATCTTTGGCATAAATTAGATCAAGTGTGTTAAATTCCAGTCAAAATTAACGAAACATTGGGGTGATAAAACCCATGTTTATTATTTATATATATGAAGGCTTCCCTTTTTCAAGAAATCCAATGCATGAATAAATTGCCAATCTTATCAATAGGTAACTCTATCATATTAAGGTCTCCAAAATAAACCAATTGGCATTAGGGAGCTCGTTCATAGTCTAGCGATCTCCTTTCAAATACATCATTATATGGATAATGCTACACCCTTAACCTATTGCTTGTATTAGGATATGAGTAGCTGACTTGTGGCTTACCATATCATTTTATTATATCATTTATACTTTCTCATGCTTATTACGCGAGCCTTCATAATGGTCATAAGATATGAATAGTATATATATGGGATTGTAGGCGGTAATTCATCATCATTGGAGCATTTGAGTATTATTATACGGTTTGAGGTTTCCCCCTCGAAGTGGCGAAGCTATTCTAATTGCATATTGAGAACATTATTCTGGAATATTGTGTTATTTGGTGTTATATTTCTGCTCATGATCTGAATTATACAAGTAATTTTATTACAAGTGGTATCGAGTGCGATCTAGGCAAAATTAGGGCAAAAACCACGATTTTTGTTTCCACCATATATTGCGAACCAGAGTGAATTGGTCAGAGATATTTTTACCAGAGTTGAGAAACATTTCAAGTAAGGTTCCTGAAAATTGTAGAATTTTTTGATTTATTTTGCAAAATTTATTACAAATTTAGGGTTTTTCATAAAATTGCCCCCTAGGGTGTAAATTGTGAAATTTTTTCAAATTCGTTAAATTTTTGGAAAGAAAAGAAAATTTTATTTTGGGTTTGTTCTTAAAGTTTCTTTATATTTGGCCGAATTCTTATCAAAATCCAAAACCCTAAAATTTGACCGTGATCCCTACATCCTACTATTTTGGGGCATCATGGCGGGGCCTTCCACAAGGGGAAAAAAGAATTGCATCACTCTAGGTAAAACATCAAAAATGATGTGATAGTAGTTGAGGAGTTAGAGGTAGAGGATATAACTATATATTCCTTAGGGTTAGGGTTTACTTTGACAGGACCATAAACTAAGCCAACTTGAGTTTAACCCGAGAGACCTCGAATCTAGGGTGGCCAAAGAAAGAAGATGTGGATAGGATTGGACATAGATTGGAGGATTTCACGAAAAAATTTAGTACACATATGATGGGTAATCATACTTATGTCGATCAAGGTGGAACCTCGAAGTCAACATAATAGACACATGAGCGAGTGGATCTTCGAGTGTGCACAATCCAAATACGAGCACTCTATAGGCCCGTCTTATGTTTCCAAAAGTGGAGATGTGCAATTTTGATGGAAAGTATCCACTCAATTGGGTTAACCAAATGGAGAATGTATTTGAACTACATCATATTCCATCGGGACAAAAGGTGACTATGGCATCTCTCGTATCTCGAACCCGACCAATTCATATGGTATTGATTGTTATGTGCTCAAAGGTAGAAGAGTGGTCTTAATGTTACATGGATAGTCTTCTTTGAAGAGTTGCAATTACACTATAGTTCTATTGTGTCGAGATAATTACTTGACCCAATCAAAGAAAGTTGAGGCAGACAAGATCTATTAAGGATTACATTCATTACTTTCAAAACCTTTCTGTGGGTGGAAAATATTACTGAAGAGAATATAAATGACCTATTTCTTGGGGGTCTTAAGGATCACATTGAGCTTGAGGTGCGTATGTTTAATCCTCATAAGGTTTATGATTCGATGATTATCGCAAGAAGGGAAAAGGAGAAAAAAATTTCAAGTAGGAGACAACATTTCACTTTTACTAGAGATCACAACACCTTGGCCCCAATACTCCCTTGGCCATTAGATTGACACCTCAACAAATTGAAGAAAAAAGAGAAAAAGGGTTATGTTTTAACTGTGACAATAAATTTGGACCCTGACATAAATGTGCTGAAAAGAAGTTGTTCTACATTGATGGGCCTAGTGAAGATGTAGAGTCAGAGGTCTTGGTTGAGCCAGAGGAGGAGTCAGGAGATCCTCAGCCAACGATCTCATACGATGGAATTTCAGGTATCAGCACCCCCAAACCCTAAATGTGGTTGGATTCCTAAAAAAATAGAGGGTCGCAGTGTTGATTGATTCGAGAAGTACTCACAACTTTATCAATCATAAGTTAGCAGTGTGCCTCAACTATTTCATTTATCCAACCACGAATGTCAAGTAATGATTCTTTGATGGAGGTACTATTACTTGTTCTAGAAAATGCCATAGCATTAATCTTTCCATGGGAAATTACATACTAAATAGTCCCATGTATGCCATTTCTATGGGAGGAGCATGAGACATTGTGTTAGGGGTTCGATGGCTTACCACTTTGGGAACCATTGAGATGAACTTCCAAGACTTGTTCATGTGATTTCATTCTGAGGGAAGGACTTTTGAACTAAGAGGCTTAAGAGAAAAGTCTCCACAAATAGTAAGTTCTCATCAGATGCACAAAATTCTAAAAAAGGGTGCAAAGGGATTTGTGACACAACTCTTTTCATTGGAGGCTCATCATTCTAAGGACATTATACCATCAGATATGCAAGCAATGTTGGATGCACACTCTGTTGTATTTGAAAATATACCAAAGGGCTTACCTCCAAAGAGATATCATGATCATGCTATTCGTTATTGGGAAGTCAACCGCCTAACATCAGACCTTATAGGTACTCATATGTCCAAAAGAGTGAAATCGAGAAGATTGTACAAGAGATTTTGGAAGCGAGGAATCATCCGCCATATTCAAAGTGCTTATTCTTCTCCAGTAGTAATGGTACGGAAGAAATATGAAATGTGGTGCATGTGTCCTGATTATAGGGAACTTAATAAGTACACAATCAAATATAAGTTTCCTATTCCTGTTATTGATGATTTGCTTGATGAGTTGCATGGTGCTATTTATTTTACAAAGCTTGATCTTCGTTCGAGATACCACCAAATCAGAATCAAGGATGAGGATGTTCATAAAACCACCTTTTAGACACATGAAGGCCATTATGAATTCCTGGTAATGCCTTTTGGACTCACAAATGCACCTTCTACATTTCAAAGTTTGATGAATTCTATTTTTAAGTCATTCCTACGGAAGTTTGTCTTAGTGTTTTTCGATGATATATTAATTTATAGCAAAACATGGGAGGAACATTTACATCATGTAAATAATGTTTTGGAAACCCTTGAGCAACATCAAATTTATGAAAATCCCTCTAAGTGTTATTTTGGACTCAAGGAGGTTGAATATTGTTAGAAGTTAATACATTTGTTTATTTTTGTTTATGGTCGGTTGAATAACCGTCTCTTCCACCGCTGCCTCCCTATGAGCCTATATAAAGGCGTGCATTGTATTCATTTGATATAGCAATACATTCTATCATTTGCAGCGCCCATCATTGGTATCAGAGCAGGTCCCGCGAGGAGAGGAGACTGGTGCCGCGTGAGGAGGGAGCAAAGTTGCCTGTTCCCGCGTGGAGGAGACTGGTGCCGCGTGAGGAGGGAGCAAGGAGTGCCTGTCCCGTCCCGTTTTATTTTGCTTCGCCATTTCTCGGACGTGAATGCGTGAAGAGGAGAGAGGACTGTCCGTTTGTGCTGTGCGTGGCGCTGGAGGTGCGTGAGTTCCCATTTGCTGTGCGTGCGCTGTACGTTGGTGCGTGAAGAAGGAGAGGCGAGGAGACTGGTGCTTGCCTGTCCCGTTTTCATTTTGCTGTGCGTGAGGAGGCGAGGAAACTGTTGCCTGTCCCGCGTGCTTGAGTGCCTGTCCCGCTCATTGTCCCGCGTTTCTTTGCTGCGTGCGTGAAGGGAGAAGAAGATTGAGCCGAAGTTGCCTGTCCCTGCGTGCCTGTCCCTGCGTGAAAGGAAGAATTGCCATTTCTTTTGCTGAGAGGAGACTGAGCCTGTCCCTGCGTGAAGGAGGAGAGGGTGTTAAGAGTTGCCTTTTCTTTTGCTGAGAGGAGACTGAGCCTGTCCCTGCGTGAAGGAGGAGAGGGTGTTCCTTGCCGAGAGTTATAACCCTTGCGTGAACTCTGCCTGTCTCTGTTTGCTGTTGGCTGTGCGTGGAGATTCGGAGAAGATTCATTGCTGGTGCGCCTTCTTTGTTGGCTGTGCATGGAGAGAAGAAATCTGTGCGTGGAGGGAGACTCGTGCATTTGCTGGCGTGGAGGTGAATCCAACGTGAAACCCCTGTATGTGTGAGCAAAGCCGGGAAATTACAAAACTGCATTTTTGAGTTTTTTGAAAATGTCTGCTCCAAAAATATTGCTATCCGATGCCCAACTCTTGAAAGGGCCAAATTTCGCCACATGGAAAACCAAAATGCGGACGATTCTTCAATTCGAAGATCTTTGGGGGATTGTCTCTGGCAAAGACGCCCCTCCCTGAGACGATGATCTGTTGGAAAAATATGAAAAGGCTGATGCGAAAGCACTCATGCTCATCACCCTCAGTCTTTCTGATGAGGTGCAGCCATACATTCGGGAAGCAACTGCTTCTTCTCAGGCATGGAGCGCATTGTGTACCATCTACGAAGCTAAGAATCTGACGTCAAAGTTGCAACTTCAGACAAAGCTTCATACGATGAGTATGCATGAAGGCGAATCAGTAGAGGCCTTCTTGCGGCGTGTAGCTGAGTTACGTGCAGAACTCTCTGCACTCGGTGAACCAGTGGACGACAAGTTGCTTGTCCCGCTCACCCTGCGAGCTCTTCCGTCACGGTTTCGGACACTGATCACCACGTTGACAATTACTCAACAGGAGGTGAGTTTTGCAACCCTGGTGAATTATCTCCAGCAGGAAGAAGCCATGCAAAATGTACAAGAAGCCTTCGAAGACAAGGCTCTCATCACGAGGCAAAAACATAAGCCTCGGAAAGGGCAATCTGCCCCCCAAAATCAGAAGCAGCATGTTCAGCAGCCATCTTCACGGCCACCACGGCCACCCCAGAAGCAGCATAATCACAAGGCGGATCGGTGGTGCCACATTTGCTCCACGGATACGCACACGACTGCGAACTGTTATTACAACGGTCGCAAGTATGGAAATTCTGGCGAAGAGAGCACTTCTGGCCGCGGATATTCTAAGAAATCCCGATGGCATGCTCGTAATCAGAGGCAGAAGGGCCACATTGCTGCTCAGCAGGATGCCACCTCCGATGAAGAGGTACCAGATACAACTCATTCTGACATTGTTCTAGTCTCACAGACTTCGCAGCCGTCAGAAGATGTCTGGTTGATTGATTCAGGTGCCAGCAAACACATGACTGGCAACAAGAAGTTGTTCCATACTCTGAGTGACCGGCCCACTGGAGATCGGATCACCATTGCAGACAATCAAGAGTATATTGCAGCAGGGATTGGTGATGTCATCATTCCTCTTGGAACACGAAGATGTACACTGACAAAGGTGCTCTATGTTCCAGGTTTGACTTCAAATCTTTTGTCTGTAAGTCAACTTCTTAACCATAGAATGCAGGTTGAATTCTTTGTTGAAAAAGGGGTCAAGTCCTGCATCATTTCCCAGGGAGAGTCAGTCATTGCTCAAGCATTTCTGAAGGGCCGTCTATTTGCACTGGATGCGGTCACTTCATCTAGCGTTGCTCTCTCTGCATCAACGAGTCCAGTTTGCACTTTGGCACTTTCGATATGGTCATCTTTCTCTTTGGGGCTCTGCATCAACTCAGTGCGAAGGAAATGGTAAGAGGGCTTCCTCCACTCTCCCATTCCTTACCTGTTTGCTCGGGATGTCTTGCGGGAAAACAACATAGAGGTCCATTCAAACAGAGCTCTTATCATTCTACAGAGTATCTTGGTCGTTCACACATCGATCTGTGCGGACCCCCGGCTAGCTTTCAAGGTTTTGTGTACTCTCGGCTCACCATTGATGATTACTCACGAGAAAATGTGGGTATATTTCCTTCGGAAGAAGAGTGAGGCACTTGCAAATTTCCAAACCTTCTACCAAAGAAGCCACCGGGCGATGGGAAGCCTCTTCTTCTCCTCCGCTCGAGATCGAGGGGGAATTTGTGTCAAAGAAATTCTTAGCATACCAAGCAAAGCGGCATGGCATTCAAAGCAACATTTGATTTGCTCCCTATACGCCCCAACAGAAGCGGGATTTCGAGCACCACAACAGGACTGTCATGGAGATGGCTCGTTGTATGCTCTCGACCGCCAAGTTGGAGGATCGAGTTTTGGGCGAGCGTCCAGCCTGCACAATGGTGTATTTACTCAACCGGGCACCACGAAGATCTTGCGACAAGACACAGGAAGAGGTATGGGTAGTCGTAAACCTTCTATTCATCATTTAAGAGTTTTTGGTTGTACTGCATATATGCATGTTCCAGATAAGAGAAGGAAGAAGATCGATCCAAAGACACTGCCATGTCTTTTCTTGGGGTATAGTACTACCTCAAAGGCATATCGTCTCATGGATCCTGAGACGAAGAAGATCTACGAGAGTCGAGATGTGGTATGTGATGAGTCGTCCTTTGACTCCTTGCCACACAATGGAGATCCGATCGACCTCGTCACATAAATTGCTCACACATCCAAATGATGAGCAAGATGATTCTTCTCGAGAGAAGAAGAGCCGAGTGGAGACTTTTCGTTGATCTTGGCACACTTTGGAAAACACATCTTCACATCAGCGGCGCCAACGTCAAAATGGGTCAGTACTATCGGGATGCACACACGAACTCACTTCCTGGTACTTCTACGGGAGTTAGAACACGAAGTCAAGCTAGACATGAGGTAAATTTTGCACTCATGAGTTCAGTTGTTGAGAGCACCGAACCTGACACTGTTCGTGAGGCATTAGACCAACCACGGTGGAACAGGCTATGGATGCTTGAGTATGATTCCCGATTGAGAATCGGACGTGGGAACTTGTCGATCTGCCTCAGTAAGAAATCCATTGGCTGCAAATGGATTTTCAAAACAAAATATAAGGAGATGGTTCAATCGACAAACACAAAGCACGACTTGTTGCGCAAAGGGTTATGCTCAAAGAAGAAGGAATTGACTATGGCGAGACCTTTGCACCCTTTGCGAAGATCAAAACCATCGAGTTGTATGCACCTTTGGCAGCACAAAATGGATGGAAACTTCAGCAGATGGATGTTAAGAGTGCTTTTCTAAATGGTGATCTACAAGAAGAAGTGTACATGGCCCAACCTGAAGGGTTTGTAGACGAGCATCAACCACACAAGGTATGTCGTCTGATAAAGTCTCTTTATGGACTTAAACAAGCACCTAGGGCATGGTATATAAAAATTGATGATCACCTATTGCAGCATGGATTCACTCGTAGCCCCTCAGATACAAATTTGTATATCAAGAAGGTAGGAACAAAGATTGTCATTCTAGTTTTGTACGTAGATGATCTTGTGATCACAGGAAGTTCTGACAATCTTGTAGATGATGTAAAGAATGATATGAAGAAATCCTTCGACATGACTGATTTGGGGCTACTTCACTATTGTCTTGGCTTAGAGATATGGCAGAAGAAGAATCATATCTTCGTCTCCCAGATGAAATATGCCAAGACACTCCTGGAAAAGTATGGGATGTCAGATTGTAAACCAATGTCCACACCTATGGAAAAAGGTTTGCAACTATCTAGATTCCAGGATTCACCACAGGTAGATGGCACTCACTACAGGCAGCTTGTGGGGAGTCTCATTTACTTGACTTATACCAGACCAGATCTTTGCTTTGCGGTGAGCTATCTCGCCAGATTTATGCAGGAGCCGAAGAAATGTCATTGGATAGCAGCAAAGCATGTGTTGAGATATGTCCGAGGTACAGTTGACTTTGGTCTGGAGTATCAGAAGAACACTCAGTTCTTCTTACAGGGATATACAGACTCGGACTATGCAGGATCCGTTGATGACAGGAAATCCACTTCAGGATATGTTTTTCATCTCAGGTCTGGACCTATCTCGTGGATCAGCAAGAAGCAAACTGTTGTTGCTCTCATCCGCGAGGTTGAATACCGTCTTTGCACGAGGAGCTGTGTGCGAAGCAATTTGGTTACGTCGCATTCTTACAGATATAGGGATTCCTGAAGAGAAACCTCCCATCATTCACTGCGACAATCAAGGTGTGTTGAAGCTTGTGAAGAATCCTGTTTTCCATGAATGAACAAAGCATATTGAGGTCGAATGTCACTACATTCGTGAATGTGTCTTGAACCACCAAATTTCGCTCAAGATCGCCCTACTGATTCTCAGGTTGCAGATATTCTCACCAAGCCTCTCGGCAAGGTGAAGTTTGATTTGTTTAGGGGGTACATTTGTAAGAGCAATGTATTAAGGGGGGGAATGTTAGCAAGTTAATACATTTGTTTATTTTTGTTTATGGTCGGTTGAATAACCGTCTCTTCCACCGCTGCCTCCCTATGAGCCTATATAAAGGCGTGCATTGTATTCATTTGATATAGCAATACATTCTATCATTTGCAGCGCCCATCAAATATTTGGGTGACATTGTCTCACATGAAGGGGTTAAAGTGGATCCTAATAAGATCAAAGCCATGATGGAGTGGAAGGTTCCAAAATCCCTAAAGAATCTACGAGGATTTTGGGGCTTACGGAGTTATTACCGAAGATTTGTAAGGCATTATGGAAGCATAGTTGCACCTCTCACAGCTTTATTAAAGAAGGATTCCTTCCATTGGAGTGAGGATGCAACCAAAGCATTCGAGAAACTAAAGGAGGCCATGTGCACCACTCGGTCTTGGCTACTCGATTTTTCCAAAACATTCATTGTTGAATGTGATGCATCGAGGGTGGGTATGGGGGTAGTTCTCATGCAAGAAGGTCATCCTATTGCCTTTTGAGCCATCAATTCAAAGGTAAGAATCTTTCCAAGCTGACTTATGAGAAGGAAATGCTAGCCATACTTGATGCAAGTAAAGCAACGAAGACCATATCTCATAGGAAGACACTTTAAAGTGAAGGCGAGATCATGATAGTTTGAAATACTTCTTGGAGTAGCGTTTATCATCGAAGAACAGCAAAAATGGGTCTCAAGATGTTCGAATATTATTTTGAGATTATCTATAAGAAAGGGAAGGAGAATGTAGTTTTGAATGCTCTATCGTGGAAATATGACTCAATGGCAGCCTTGTTATGTGGCGTATCCATATTACGGGGAAGATTGGATAGATGAGGCAAGGTCTAAATGGAGAAATGACCCAACCACACAAAACCTCATTCATCATCTCGGGATGATCCAAGCATGTATGAAAAATATGTATTGAAAGGGGATGCTTTATGGTATAAAGATAGATTATACCTAGGTAAGAACTCCACTCTTAAAAATAGGATTCTATCTCGAGCTTCACTCTTCTCAGTAGGGGCACTCTGGATTCTTGAAAACTTATCATCAAGTCAAACAAGATTTCTTTTGGGAAGGGCTCAAAGGGATGTCCAAAAATTTGTGGCGAGAATGCATGGTTTGTCGGCAAAATAAGGGCGAAAGCAGATTCGATCCCAAGTCTTCTACAACCTCTGTCATTCCTAGCTAGTGGTGGGAAGAGGTTTCCATGGACTTTATCACGGGATTGCGTAAATCTAAATGAAAAAATGTCATCATGGTTGTGGTGGATAGACTCACCAAATATGCTCATTTTTGTGCCTTGGCACACCCATCTGCTATGGCTCACGGTAGAAGCAACCTTCATGGACACATTTGAAGCTTCATGGGACACCAAAGATTATAGTAAGTGATCAAGACCCTATATTTACTAGTAATGTTTGGACTGATTTATTCTCAAGTTTGGTTACTCAGTTAGCTCGTAGCTCTTCTTATCATCCCCAGTTTGATGGGAAAACAAAAGTTGTAAATAAGTGTTTGGAGGGATATCTTCGTTGCTTTACGTCAGATAAACAAGCAAGATGGGTCCAATGGTTGCCACTTGTAGAATGGTGGTATAACACTTCCTTCGATACTTCATCTAAAATGTCTCCTTTTTTGGCACTCTGTGGGTACCATCCACCATCCATCACATCATCATTGAGAGGAAAACCACGGGTTAGAGTAGTATAAGAACACATTCATTATCAACAAGAGGTCCTCTCTAGTCTCAAGGAGAACTTGGTCATGGCACAAAACCGCATGAAGCAATAGGCTGATCAACATCGCACGAAAAGGCATTTTGAAGTCGGTGATTGGGTTTTATGCGGTTATAGCCATATAAGCAATATTTTTTGAAACAACAACAAAAGGATAACAAAATTTCACCAAAGTATTATGGCCCCTATCAAGTATTGTAGAAGGTTGATCTTTGTAGCATACAAATTAGAACTTTCACAATCCACGAGAATACATCCAGTCTTTCATGTTTCTTGCTTGAAGAAAGTAATTGGACAGAGAGTATCAACCCAAATAGTGTTACCTAAGCTTGATGAGGAAAGGAGGGTCATCTTGGAACTGAATGCATCCTTGAAACACGCACTAAAAGATTGAGGACACGAGTTATTCATGAGTACACGATCAAGTGGAAGAATATGGACAATGAATATGCAACATGGGAAGATATGACATTCTGCAAAGAAGACACTAGAGCTTCTCAACATTAGGAAAATGTTTCTTTGAAGGGGAAGGGCATGCTTATGCCCTTAACCTATTATTTGTATTAGGATATGAGTAGCCAGGACTTGTGGCTTACCATATCATTTTATTATATCATTTATACTTTCTCATGCTTTATAGGTCGGCCTTAGTGATGGCCATAACATATGAATAATATATATAGGGGATTGTAGGTAGTAGTTCATCATCATTGGAGCATTTGAGTATTATTGTATGGTTTGGAGGTTGCCCCCTCGAAGTGGCGAAGCTATTCTAATTGCATATTGAGATCATTATTCTAGAATATTGTGTTATTTGGTGTTATATTGTTGCTCATAATCTGAATTATACAAGTAATTTCATTACAAATAAACATTAATTACTCTAGAAGAGTGATTATCAATGTTGAATAACGTCCATATGACATGATTTGTTAAGTCATATCGAGTGATTAACATAATGAGGCTTCCATTTAGGGGCATAAAATGTTATAATTCCTCCATGATGAGGGTCATGATAAATATTTAGAGCTAAACTATTTGACAAGATAACTTTAGTGATCATTGATAGTAAAAAGTTTGTAACCTTAACTTCTTGTAAAAAAGAATGTCCATCTCTAGAAATCAATTCCTAATATCTTACAAATTGAACTTACGAGTGGATTTTGTTAAACCCCTGATATTCCAAGAGAAGTACATCATTGAAAACGAACAATTAGAGACCCAATTCTTTTTGTTCATATACATGCGAGCTTCCCTTTCACCAATGATCAATTCATAAATAGATGGAAAATCTTGTCAATAGGTAACTCTATGATATTAAAGTCTATACAAATGACTAAATGGGTATTGGGAGCTTGTTGGCAATCCATCACTATCCTTTTAATTGCATCATTGGATACATGGACATTAATTACTCTAGAAGAGTGATTATCAATGTTGAATAACAACCATATGACATGATTCGCGGAGACACATCCATGATTAACATAATGATGCTTGTATTTAGGGTCATTAAATGTATTAATTTCTTCATTGCTAGTCTCATAATGAATATTGAAAGCTAAAAAATATTGTAAGATGATTTTAGTGATTTTGGATACTAGAAACTCTACCACCTTAACTACATATAAACAAAGAATTTCCATCTCTGGAAATATCATTCTAATCTCTTACACATTGTGCGTGTACGAGTGGATTTTATTATATCCCTGACTTTTGAAGAGAAGTAATTCATTGAAAATGAACATGTAGAGACATATCCTTTGAATTCAAACCCGAAAGGGCATCATAATTATTCTACCAAAATCATTACTTATTAGAAAAAAAAAAATTCACTTGACTAAGTTTTTCCTTGCGAGAATGTACAATCTCACCTTAATTTTGATAGAAAGGAGGTATTTGAGAGTGTCGAGTTACTGTTATGTTGGGAGAAACCGGAAGTTATGACAAAAAAAAAAAAAAACCACCCTTATCCTGTAAAATAGTTTGAAAAATCATTAACTTCACGGATGCGTCGAAGGAGGAGAATGTTGTAATAGAGTAGTAGATATTATCTCCTCAGATGGAGAGATGAAAGTCGTAGAAGGCTCGAAGGTAGAAGTTCCAACGAGGCTTAGGAAGGGTCAACAAAATAGTGATTGACTAGCTTATGGTGTAAAAACCTTGGAAGTGTTTGGAGAAAGGTGGTAAATTGGGGATATGTTATAGTTATTTTTTCAATCCACAATGTTCTAAGCATATTCACCAAAGGATTGATAAGGAAAAATATTAAGATTTGAAAAAAAATGTTACACTCGGCTAATAAAGGGAAATATCAAATCTTATGGTCAAATTAGCAACAAAAATAGGTGTTGTAGTTTAATGTAAACCATCGCTTAAGTGAACTAAGATTCCCCACATGGATCTTAAAGGTTTCCATGAGGTCTTGAGAAAGGTCGATCTTAACACAAACTCATTCTTTGAGGTTTGGAAACATGAACTAAAGAGGTTATTTTGATATGATCCATCCTATAGATGAAGTAAAGAGGTCTAAATAGCTATAACAGGGCATGTGAAGACTTGTAAATTCCACCCAAACTAGAATATTAAGAGTTGTATGCTCGAAGACCACAAATTTGTGATTCTAAGGGGACATAATGAGGAGGGAGATACGAATATACCAAGGGGAGGACTTATGTAGCATTGTGGCCATATTGGCTGGGGAAATAAAACGAAATATGGAAAACCCTTTGGTCATATTTTGAATGGAGTCAAGCTTGATGCAAAACTAGGACTAGTTTGTTTGCACCCAAGAGCAAATCATGTTGTTACGGGAATTCTTCCAAATAAATAGTCTATCACGCAAAATTGTTGAAGCCAATGACAAGTAGAATTGAATACGCCTTGACAATCTATCTTGGCCCTACTCTAGAAGCTCGACTATAGCTAGCCTAGCCCAACTATCTTCTCAACCTATAATAAAAGATCGGGGAAAAACATTACCTCATGGAATACTTTGGGCCCAAAATACCTCGGTTGCTTCCTTAGGGGCGCCATCATAGTTTGTCCGATCGAAATAACATAACTATGCGAATGGAGGACCATTTATAAATTATCTTCCCGAAGGTGAGAATGCCTAAAAAACCAAAGTAAATGCAAGAACATGTGGAAAAAACCTAATAGAGCAATTCTCAAGCGAAGAGTTTAACATTTTACGGACAATTTTATCCTAGTGTCTATTTAACTATCACATATTAATTTCAACTTTCAAATTTATATCCATTTGACCATCGCTAAAAAAGTAATTCTTTTATTTGGAGAACTCAATACAAATTAGTAATTTTTTAATCATACTTTGAAACGATGGAATCCCTTTACATCATTCATTAAGAAATTGGCATAAACAAGAGTTGAGTAACAACTAATTCCTTCCTTTTAAGAGTTAAAATAAATAAAACATAAAATAGCTAAAAATAAAATAATATATAAGTTTCACATGGCAGTGTTTTGTTGTACTTATATTACAGGCTCATAACAATTCTTTATGGAACATATGAGACATTACAAATGCATCAAAATCCTAGGAATAAAACGACGGAAAGACCCAAAAATAATGGGCTTTAACCTCGAAGCAACGTCAATCCTTCACTTTTCGCCCTTTTTTCCTTATGACAACCTGCCACCCCTGGTAGTTCCGTATCTGAATTAAAGTTATCTGATTTGTAGAGTCTTTTCCTCCACTTGCTAGACAGGGTCACCCCGGGTTATATAACTATTAAAAATATATTTAACGCCTAGCGCCACGTTACATTCAGTATTGAATTGAGACGTCGATGTTTTTTCGAGTCATTCTCATAGGAATCTTCGCTTTGTACGGAAGACTAACTAGTCAACGTTCGATAGCTACAGTTTTAGCTTGGCACGAAGACTGACTAGTCAATGCCCCCACCACGCATTGAATTAAGCGTAAAAATCTGAAATCGCAGAAACATCCACGAACCACGTCCACGGTCCGTATTAGGGAAGGATATGCATTATATATATCTCACACAACCTCTGAACTGTATATATACATTTTATGTCCTTATCTTTGAATTCAAAGGATATGCATTATATATCCCGCCCACTTTCTTAAAGCAGTTGTTGTAAATTGCGGATAACTCAAAGTAGCAACAGCAAAAGAAGATGGAGATGTATCCCCTAATGCCAGGGAAGAAATTATATCATCAGCTCCCTTGTATTCTCCTACATATCAATTTACACCCCAAATACTCAGAGGGTATCCATTGCCACCTCCAAACCCAACTACGTCTCCCTACCAGGTTTATCCTCAGCAGGGTGTGGGTCATCCTAATTCTTCCACTGAGTGGTCCTCTGGACTCTGCGACTGCGGCCAAGATCTTTCCAATTGTATGTATAAATCCGCCCCCCTCCTCTCTGAAAAATATGAATTTGTTACATTCTTATGGAAATTAGATTGACTGAATTGGAGGAAACTGTGTGGGTTAGATCAGTGTTTATGATCATTCGGAATGTCTTTAGATAAGTTTTTGTTTAAGATCATTCAATGGGATCAGAAACGTCGATGCAAATATCTCCCACACAAGTTTATCCAAAAAAATTCAAATGAATTTATATGAACTGTAAAAATACCATCTATATGAATTTATATGAAATGTTATGACACAGGTTGCGTGACATGTTGGTGCCCCTGCATCACGTTCGGCCAAATAGCGGAGATAGTCGATCAAGGTTCTCGACGTAAGTGCATCTCCCTTCATAATTTACAAGAAGCAATTTATTTGTTGAGTATATCAGTTTTGTAACGAAGGAATGAATGGTGAACGCAGCCTGTGCTGTAAGCGGAGGGATCTACGCCGTGCTGCTCCTTTTAACTGGGTGCGCGTGCTGTTATTCGTGTTGCTACCGAACTAAAATGAGAGCCAAATTTAACTTGGCTGAGAGCCCGTGCGGAGATTGTCTGTTACACTGCTTTTGCGAATCCTGCGCTATGTGCCAGGAATATAGAGAACTGAAACATAGAGGATATGATCCAGCTTTCGGTAATAGTTTTGTTCTACGAAATCCTAATCAATTTATAGTTGTTTGCAATAGTGGTAAATTGGTTTTTTTTAAATTGTTGGGTTGATGCAGGTTGGAAGGGGAACATGCAAAAGCAACAACTACAACAGGGAATGGGGATGGCAGCTCCTGTGGGTCAAACCATGAGCAGACCATGACCTCCACCGCACATTATTTTATGCATTCGAGTTGGGTTCAGATGTAATGTATTTAGTAATGATGTTTTTATTTAGAATCGGGGTTTTACTTGGTTGGTCACAGGTTCGAGTTTTTATTGATATTGTTAGTTGAATTTGTATTTGTGTTTTACAATTGGGAAAACCCTATCTTACAGGTATATCAGCTGTTGTGTGTATTTTTGTGTTGAATTGGAAGCGTTCAACACCATTAACTGGCCAGACACTATTAGCGCTTCAATTCCTTCAAAAATCACAATTTTGTCAGTTAAAAATCAAAGAGCTGATATACCGGTAAGATAAGATTTTCCAAAAACACGAATTCACCTACACTATCGCTAAAAAAAAAGAGCTGCTTTTATTTATGTATTGTATGAAGAAATTTAGTAATAATATTTATGGGATCTTCAATTATTTAGGAGCTTTTATATTGTTTGGTAGAGAATAAATCAACAGTGCTTCAAATAGAAATGACGTATTTTCGGATCTCTCTTTTGGAGGAATTAACGTGTTGTTCATCATTAAATCAATTGAGATGTAAAGTAAATTTATGTTAGAAAAATAGTGTTATAACTGAGTTCAAGATGAATTTTCTTAAATATAATTATTATTTAAATAAGATTTTAATTAATTTGAAAAAATTATGTCACAAATATAATTGTTACTCTAGCATATTATATTCCAAAATTTGAATAAAGAGAGTGGAATAAACAATGACTCAATCGGAAGAGAGGCACTTTGGGAACGGATTGGTCTCTAAACAGAGAGAGGACCATTAAGAAAAGCACACGATTGTAATATTCACAGAACAAGACCGCAGTGTCAACAATCGGAAATAGCGCAGGGGATAAACAGAGAGAGGAGGCATACATGGTTTACTTCATGCAAGCTCGGACACTCGACTCTCCTCTCTTTCAACGTTGGGATCTTTTGGCATTCCTTCTGTAACACAAAAACTCGGCCAAGCATCTTGCAATGTTCCTTTCAAAGTTCATGATGTGTCAAGGTTATTTTGGAGGATCTTTTATTGTGAGTTCTACATACCTGGAAACATTTATCACAAAACCATGTTCTCCCATGTCCACCGCACAATGGATCTGCATGTGATGCACGCGCAGTGTCGAAGAGTAAGGGTGACCTTTCCAGCTCAGACGTCCTGTGGGGATGGTGGTCCAAGTAGCCCAAAAAAATGAAACAATTGAGGCATTTACAAGCCATGGTTTGGAGTACTGGTTGCTTGTAATTTCTACAGGCGGCTCAGCTGCTGAACACATCGATGGTTGTAATCTTTGCAATTGTCTTTCCCTTGTCTGGGATGCATCTTGATCGCTAATTGAAATTGTTGCAGGTTAGTGTATCTCGATGTATATTTTGTCCATGGGTGTAATTAAAGGGAACGTGGAAGAATGTAATCCTCAAACATGTATAAACAATTTCAACCACTACAACAAACAAACAAGTCTTTTTTACCACAATTATTCCACAAATATTCTACAATTTGAGAGAATTGTAGAATATTTGTGGATGTTCTATGATACTTTTATTATTCAATTCATAAATATTGTGGAAGCTCCACAATTTTATTTTAGTGATAATAATTTGTAGAAAAACCACATCTTGAAACCTTCCTCATAGAAAATCTGTAACACCCACCAACTCAAACACATTAAACAACACAATAAAATACAGGATAATTTTTTTTTACTTGCTTGAAGATAATACGACACTACACAAGTTCTCTAGGGAATACAACCAACTAACGACATGCTTTCCACAACACGGACCCACACTAGTTACAGATAAACATGAGGCACACACTTAGGACACAATGGTTCATCCAAAATACGCAATTTTACAAACAAGGTCTTCCCACAAAAAGTTTCTTTAGAATCATGTTTTAGCTATAAGTACTCTTAAATTCTTTGCTTTTCCCAAAGGAATCATGTTAGGAGAATCTGAAATTCATGTTTCCTTTGAAGAATTTTCCCCTACCTTGCTAATGTTAATATACAGTGTAAACCAATTATTGGGTGGTAAGAGGTTGTTTCATTTACTTGATTAACTTATTCATTTGTTAGGAGGGCAATTAATTTCTCAAGGCTCTTAACTTCATCAATCTGTTTTCAACGTTGTGTTATTAAACATATATGTTTTACCTTTTCAAGTGGTTTTTTTTTTTTTTTTAATTTTTTACTGAGAAATGATTTGTCTAAATCTTGGATTCATCATTAAGATCTTATTAGTTGTTAATAAAGATTTCATTGGGGTCAAGAGTCTAACCAGAAATATTAAAGGTTTCACTCGGGCTTCACTTGAAGAGATAGACATAAGTATATTGTTTACATTTTCAACGGGTAAGATAGATCGAAGAGTTTCTTAATCAAGTTCCTTCTATTTATTATAATTTTATTATCTTCCAAGATTTAATCATTGATTTCACCTTAAGACCGTTCTAAGGATTCACCACAATAAGAGATTGTTGATTAGTTTACGTGGGGTCACAAGGTATATTTGTTTCTCTTGTTTTTGCTAGATTCAAAACATAGTCCTCTACCAAACGACACATGACCAAAGGTAACTAAAGTGATGTAAGTTGATTCAAGTTTAGATAATCGAACTAGGTTTGACAATTCAAGGATAAATCATATTCGAAAAGTGAAAATTTAACGAAGGATACGCATGTCAAAACAAGTTCATTTAATCTTATTGACAATAATATTTCTCAAATTGACTTTCAAACGATAACAACAACCTACATGAGAACAATACAAAATTATAATGCAATGCCTTCTAAATAGTCTCCACAATTTCCATACCAATGTTTTAAAACAAAGAAAAACATTCGTAAATGCAAATAGCAGATCCTATGAAGGTCGAAATCCACTTTCTACACGTGTTCTTTTTCTCTCTTTTTTTTTTTCTTTTCTACTCAGAAATCCTCCTGCACATTTGTTAGACAAAGTCATTCGTAAGAAGCGAGCACGATAAAATCTATAACATTAAAACAATATGTTGTTATCTAACTATTTCAAGGAAGAAAAGCACCGTTGCTTAAGAAAATAATCCAAGTGTCTAAACAAGAGTAATTAAAGAGTTGTCCAAAAGCATAAAATGTCAAAATAAAAAAGGAAGGCACTAACTCTATTTAATTATCATTTTCTCATAGGAGAAGTTAATAAACCATCATAATGAATTCCACCTATATCACAATAATGACCATCATTTTAACAAGATAACATTTCAAAACAAAAACAATTACAAGAAGAAAATTAGTTTCAAACGTGATCTGCCCTTATTTGTTTAAGTTAGTTCACCAAGCCAAGGATTCACTATTCCACTGTAAGATCCCAAACAATCAATCGACATGAGAATATCTAAACCAAAATGACTTAATAATATTAAGATGTTGTGCCTATAATAGTTAATTTTATATCAGTACAAAATAAATAAATTGGAAAAGAAAAGGGATGAAACGCACAAATGACCCAGTATGGGCCACATCCTATCCTAACAATCCTTCTATTAAACTTTCTTCTAATCAAGAGAATGTCTTAAGAAAAAGGAAAAACTTGACAAGACCAAACATAACCATTATAAATCTTACAGGAGGTTTACTTAATCATTCACAAGAGCACAACACAGAATACATAGCTTCTAAAGGATATTCCGTCAACACAAGTTGACATCAACCTTTCTGGTCAACACATAACCATTCTACTAAAATGACAGCAAGGAGGTTGTATCACAACGAGCGCCACAATAACCGAGTCAACCAATGAGTTTCCAAATACACCAACCTTTCACAGGAGAATGAAATTTAAACATTTTAAGGAGAAAAACGTAGAGTAATTTCTTGCACATAAAACCAACATCCCAATATTAAGATTTGAAAACTTCCTCAATAATTATCAAGTAGATCTCGTATCCTCCAACATATGTGAAACAAAAATCAAGGTACGAACAAGAGTATTTACTCCGACATTTTAAGCTATCCCAAAGATGTGAGTAACGTCTAAAGGAGACATTCCATAGGATCAACTACATTCCTCAAAACATACAACAGTCACCAAGGGAGAAAAGATGATTCCAAATACAATAATCTCCAAATGGTGAACATGAACTGATACCAAATTATGAAGATCAAACATGACGCTTGAAGAATAAAATAGTTCTTCGAGGGATTTACAAATAACAAAAAAAATAACTAACCTAGTTTGAGAGTAATACCAACTTGGCTTAATTCAAAAATCAGTCAAGCTAAGCACACACTAAGCCAACCAAGAAGGGTTACTAGAACCTAAAACGGACTAAAAGAAAAAGATAGAGACAGGAATAACATCATTCACCTATACACAATGCACTTACAGTACTCAATCGCTATTTCGCAAATACCCAACATAAGCCAGAACGACAGATCTCGAACCGAAACAAGTATCCAAAGGAAACAGGCACTATAAAATTGAGTCAAACAACAATGTTTGATAAAACATTCAAATTGTGAGACCATCACAAAGAAATAGGAATTTTCATTGTAGGTCCCCCACCTCTTTTGTTTTATTAGTCTTAAGAACAAAGTTCACCCAACTAATATTTATTAAAACCCAGAAAACAACATAAAAGGCTTCAACCAGTGCAATCATTTCTAACGCCAGAAAAATACGAAAGAGCAAGGGAAGTGGAAACCAAACAACATACCATCACAAGAGACATTTATATGAAGAGCAGAGTCATTTAATGAATCATTTAAATAATAGCATAAGAATCAATGGTATAGAGAATATCGTGCTTGATTAAGCTCCCGCAATCGAGCACAAGATGAACAGGGTCTGCAACAACATCTCAAGCCCACACTCTACTGTCCTCTAGCCTGCTAGCTCATCCACACTCTTCTCATAGCCAAATTTGGCACGAGACGGAGTTACGGCGGGGTATGGAGTCCCCAAAACATAGATCCGCAATACCCTGAAGGAAAGGTGGTCTCTAGGACAGCACTGATAGAAATATGTGCACAAATGGCTTGAGTTAAGACCCCTCTCCCACCATAAATGACCAACAAAACAATGCCCAACCTGCTCAGCCCACCCTTCAGTTGCAGCGCCCTGTATTGCATGTAAAATGCGGAAGAGTAAAACCAAGAAGGAAGATAAACTGTCTGATAAAGTGCCTCAAAGAGATGTGGTTTCTAGGGATGCCACATACACGGGATGAGCACTAGAAGGATCTATAGAAAATGACCCACATGTGTCCCAAATGGCTAGTTGTCTTTACCAGCATTCACACAGCCAGTGCTAGAAGGAGCTTGACAAGGGTAATGACGTCCTCCCAGCAAAGCAACTAGAAAATAGGACGAAATAACAATGTCCCAGCCAAACAAGGACTATGCACCAGAACTCTTCACATGAACCTGTAATGCCCCATTCATCGTTGCTCTTTTATTCCGTGATGACTATGCCTCTAACGGTTGAACGTTGTTGCATTTCCGCTGAAACATTAGTGGCTTCGCCTCATCGAGCTTCATGTTGGTCGCTAATAATATGATTAATAATTTTATTTTAATTAAAAAACAAAAAAACAAAAAAACAAAAGTCGTAAGAATCATAAAAATAATGATAAAGAAATATCATTGTAATTTATTTTGTCGATTGACGATTATTTGTTTAAGTGTCAATTTCTTTTATAAATATTGTTAGTAATTACTGCAAACTATTTTACTTTATTATTATTGATCGTTCTTGTGTTCGAGCCCTTGAGTAAGTGATTTTTGTTGTGGCACTATTGCTTTAGTTCCTAAAGGTTTTTTTTTTTCGAACCCCATTTAGGTGTCAGGGCATTTTAAAGCATAATAAGAATAAATAATAAATGAATTGGTATCAACTATATTTTTTTGTATATATATAATAAAATTTTACTTTGAATTAATTAAGCCTTTTCAGGCCACGTTTCTCATCCACCGGCTTGTAAATCTTTTGGTCAATTTTCTCTGCTGCTTGGCGTGAGCTGATGTGGGTTCCATTTCCTCTCTTTGAATTCCTTTTTCCTTGTCTTCTAGTTAGTGGGTGGGTGGAGTTTGTTGGCCAACCTGTTTGCTTTATTGTTTCTCATTTATGCCATACTTGGCGTGGCATGGTGGCAGTCTTTTTCCTTTATTTTATTGATTGTATGTGCAGGCTGAAACACATTTTCCTAATTCTTTGACCACTCTCTTCTGGGTCGCCATCTCTTGTTTTCTGTGTGGATTCTTGTTGAATTTTGTGGTTATCTAGCAAAGTGGGTGCATCAAAATGGAGGCCACCTACTTCTTTAATTATTTCATTTATGCTTTTTTTGTACCACGTGCTTTGGGTAACAAATATCTCTTCCCTTTTTGGTAGTGGGCCGCATACTTTAATTTTAATTGTTAGAAAATATTTCCTAGATTTCTTGTTGTTAGTCTGTGTGGATTGTTGGTGATTGCACAGACTTTTTGTACTCCTTTTTACCTAATTTTCGCATACCTGTTTGGGTTGGATTTATTCTTTCTACTCTGATTTCTTCTCCTTGCTGCGTGTGTGTGTTGTTTTCTCCTTGCCGCCTAAGTAAAGAGAAGTTTTAGAGACTAGTTTGAAGGGAGAGAAGCCATCAAAATATTATCTATCAAGGCATTTTACATAATAGTTCCTCCATGGCCGCAGTATTTTTTTTTTAATCTGGGACTTTTGGTCTGAGTTCTTTCCCTTACTTGATGGATGTCACTTCCTATCCTATGTTGCTTTTGTGTATGGCTACGTTTTGTTCTCCCACTTTCTTCATGCATCATCCCTTGAGCCACGTGCACCTCATTTTGGTAGATTCATTTCCTTGTGCTGAGATCGAAATTATGTTCTGTTTTAATCGCTCCATTTTTACACAAGTTGGGAGTGCTCTCTCAATGTTGTGGAGTCAGACTTTCTTCTGTCAAACATTTTTTTTCCCTTTTTAAAGTTCCCGGGTTTCTCCATTAAACCCATTTTGCATAGAATTACTATTGTCATTGCAATCCTTTAGATCTCTGTTCCTTTGGGAGGACGCAGCTCGTGGTTTTGGGGGTTGAATACCTAACTTGCTCACGTGAGAATGAGTTGTTTTAGTGCTAGCATGGATCCGGATGGAGATTCGATCGAGGAATGTCACCGCAAGCTTGAGAGTGGAGTTGGCTACTTGCAGAAGCTGGAGAAACAGGCAAGATATTTCTACACTTTGCTGCTATTACTATATTTAAGTTATTTTGAAATCGAATCACCTTTTTCTTGCATCGATTTGTCAATTGGACGCCATGATGGGAGATCTTCCCTTTCTGCTTGTTTTCTTCCTATTTTAGCTTTTATCGTTGTCAGTATGTTGGTGGAAAGCATGCATGTGCCCTCTCCTCTAGGCGTTATGTTTCTCTTTCTCGAGTGATAGACCTTCATCTGTTTTTTTATGTATTTCTTCTTCTCTGCGATTGAGTTGCAAGTTATTATGTTGATCCAACTAGTATTTTTGTTATCGTTGAAGTAAGTTTACGATAACTATGAAGCTCCTCCCTAGCACCCAAGTTTGTCTTTCTTTGTCTTTTGACGTTTGTTGTTAACTCCTTCTCAAGTCCCTTTGATAACCTTTTGGCATCGAGAAAGAAAGGTTGTAGGATTAGTGTGATCAATGCTTGGGCTAGCCAGGTTAGAGATTTGGTATTAAAAATTTTAGAATGAAAAGGTTTGTGTGCAATGCATTTCCGTCTCATGTGTTTAGACTCTTGTATTATCTTTCATCTTGTTTATAGGATTTTAAGGCCATCCTCAGGAAGTACCTTGACCATCCCTATCAACTTGAACCGTAACTAGCTTTTCGGATCAACTAAGCTCGAGGTTTCATTGTGTGAATCCAGTACCTCGTTGACACTAGAATAGTTTTGGTCTAATCCCCCTCTCAG
Source organism: Taxus wallichiana var. yunnanensis (assembly GCA_018340775.1). Classification (NCBI taxonomy): domain Eukaryota; kingdom Viridiplantae; phylum Streptophyta; class Pinopsida; order Cupressales; family Taxaceae; genus Taxus; species Taxus wallichiana. The sequence continues at coordinate 852,582,834 of CM031243.1, forward strand.
AATTATTGTTGATGGCGATCTTCTATTTTCCTAACTTGCATTCTTTCTCCTTTATAATGTTAACACTATTAATTAATATTTGTCGGTTTCTATGCACGTAATTACCTTAATATTTTGTGATGGAAATTACCTTAAACGTGATTAATCTTCGGGAAAAACTCATCTTGCATTTGATAGTCTTATGGATTCATAGCGGAAGGTTTTGTTTTGTTAATGTCACTTAGAAATTTATGTTTGTATCTATGTGTGATGGTTGGTTGTGTTATGAAGGGTTGAATTATAATATTGTTGTTTTAAAAAAAAAAGTAATTTATTTTAAATTAACTGAACTTTAGAATTACTGTGGAGGTTTGTAAATCCTTAGTGATATAAAAATTTGGCTGACGTTTTGTATACTCTTTTTTTTACGGAGTTCCCTTCTTCTCTTGCGTGTTATTACTAGCCTTTAAGGCATTGGCCCTTCTTGAATGATTTGGGAATCTCTTAGAGTTAATGGTCAAGACTAGTATACTTTTCCTTCACTTCGAAACTTATGTTGTGTGGTGTCCATGTGTATCTAATTTCAGTGATATGCACTATGTGATTACATGAATGAAATTCTAATATGCTTGGCCTTTCATGTTAATCTGTGAACATTGTGGTTCCTCTTGGTTAGGCTGATTAGCTCTTGTCTTTTAGAAATCTTATATTAAAGCCTATGCTTTTGGTATCTTTTGGTAATTTTAGATGGATGGCATGTGTGACAAACTTCAATCTTGTAAATATTTAATTGTTGATGGGAATCTTGTTTTTTATAGATTGTTTATTTCTTCTTATAAGGCAAGAGCCATTCTCGTACAATTGTTATACTTTCATTGCTTTTGTTCATAATTGAAGTACGAGGTCTTTTCATCTTTGATTGGCATGGTAGATACTTTATGATAATTTGAGGTATTTTTGTGTTTAGGGCATTGACCCAATTCTCGTAATAAAGTGTTTCTTTCATGGTATTGTTAGACTTTAGTTATGGTGGCTTTGTGTAGCCTTATCTTGCTCGATTCTTGTGAAGGCGACTCTTGTGAAAAAAAAAAATTGTTGCAGATGGATTATGCGGGTAGATGAGGGATAGACTCGTAGACTTTTGCATCAACCTCATTTGAGAAGTTTTTTTACATGAATATTTTTATATTGTTTAACTATTGATAATGTCCAAAGTGGAAAATTTAGAAGAGGATCATTGTCTTAGTATTTTGTATCGTGGGTTATGTCATCTTAACTTTGGAAACCTTGAATTGTCTTGTCTATCTTGGAAAATTTAAGAAAATTTGTTTACCTCTTTGTTGAGTGGCCTTAATGGATTTTAGATAATTAATACATTTGTGTGTTAGTATTTGTTAAATAATGAGGTCTTAAAGGTTGTATAACTTTACCTTTGTTTCCCTCACGGCTCTTCCCTATCGGCCTATATATAAAGGCGTGAATAAGCCTGTATCATTTAAAATATATAGCAATACATCATTCTTCATTTATCTTTAAGCAAATAAAGGTTGGAGAAGCCTATCATTGGTTCGGAGCGGGTTACGCGTGGTGGAGGAGAGAGGAGTATAACTATTTCCCCTCACGCTCTTCCCTATCGGCTATATAAAAGGCGTGAATCGTATCATTTAAAACATATAGCATTCATTCTTCTTGGAGCGCCATCATGTATCGTGTGCGTGCGTGGAGGAGGAGGAGAGATTGTTTGCAAAGTCATTGCGTGCGTGAAGGAAGAGGCTTTCGCCATTTTCTCTGTGCGTGCGTGAAGGAGTCCGTTTTTTCGAGTGGTGCGTTTTTGTGCTATGCGTGAAGGAGGAGGTTGCTGTCGCGTGGAGGAGGAGTGCCGCGTGAAGGAGCAAAGTTTGTCCGTGTGAAGGAGCAAGGTGCCTATTGCGTGGAGGAGAGTTTTGCGTGCGTGGTGGAGCAAAGTTTGTGAACTCTGTGCGTGCGTGGAGAGAAGAAATCTGTGCGTGAGGAGGCGGGTGCGCCTTCTTTTGGCTATTTAGAAGCGTGAGGAGTTGGTGAGAAGATTCATCGATGTGCCCCAAACGTGTTTCTTTGTTCATTCTTTGGTTAGAATGTGCGTGGGGAGCAAAATATTTGTTTGTTCTCTTCTACTTTGGAGAAAGCGTGGGAGCATTTCTTGTGCGTTTGGAACGACCAAGGGAGACTCGTGCACTTGCTGGCGTGGAGGTGAATCCAACGTGAAACCCCTGTATGTGTGAGCAAAGCCGGAAATTACAAAACTGTGTGTGCGCGTATGTCTCAAATTTCTGATGCACAAAGCACCGCAAGCAATGCACCAAATATTTGGGCATTGAATGACAACGAGGACACCACTGGGCTGTTCTTTGCCTTGGTCATGAGCGAGCTACACAACACTTTGGTAACATTCTCTTTGATGAGATTGTGCGCCGAGGACTGTTGGAATACTTTTGGTTCGACGTTCGATGTCAAGCACGGCGGATTCGTGCAGAACTTGAACGTGGTTATGATGCAGATGATGAACGCGAAATAGAACGCCCACAGGAGCGTCGGCGTCTCCTTTGCATGAGCCTATAGAGCCCATCTTCGGGACAGATTCCTTCAGTAAGCATTGTAGCCATTTTGAAAAATAAATAAATAAATAAAATACATTTTTGAGTTTTTGAAAATGTCTGCTCCAAAAATATTGCTATCCGATGCCCAACTCTTGAAAGGGCCAAATTTTGCCGCATGGAAAACCAAAATGCGGACGATTCTTCAATTCGAAGATCTTTGGGGGATTGTCTGCAGCAAAGCGCCCCTCCCGAGACGATGATCTGTTGGAAAAATATGAAAAGGCTGATGCGAAAGCACTAATGCTCATCACCCTCAGTCTTTCTGATGAGGTGCAGCCATACATTCGAGAAGCAACTGCTTCTTCTCAGGCATGGAGCGCATTGTGTACCATCTACGAAGCTAAGAATCGGCGACAAAGTTGCTGACTTGAGAAAAGCTTCATACGATGAGTATGCATGATGGCGAATCGGTAGAAGCCTTCTTGCGGCGTGTAGGCTGAGTTACGTGCGAGAACTCTGCACTCGGTGAACCGAGTGGGCGACAAGTTGCTTAGTCCCGCTCACCCTGCGAGCTCTTCCTTCACGGTTTGGACAACGATCACCACGTTGACAATCACTCAACGGGAGGTGAGTTTTGCTGACCACTGGTGAATTATCTCAGCAGGAAGAAGCCATGCAAAATGTACTGAAAGCCCTTGAAGACAAGGCTCTCATCACGAGGCAAAAACATAAGCCTCGGAAAGGGCAATCTGCCCCCAAAATCAGAAGCAGCATGCTCAGCAGCCATCTTCACAGCGGCCACCACAGCGGCCACCCCAGAAGCAGCATAATCACAAGGCGGATCGGTGGTGCCACATTTGCTCCACGGATACGCACACGACTGCGAACTGTTATTACAATGAGTCGTGAAGTATGGAAATTACTGGCGAAGAGAGCACTTACGGCGAGGATATTCAAGAAATCCCGATGGCATGCTCGTAATCAGAGGCAGAAGGGCCACATTGCTGCTCAATGAGGATGCCACCTCCGATGAAGAGGTACCAGATACGACTCATTCTGACATTGTTCTAGTCTCACAGACTTCACGGCCATCGAGAAGATGTCGGTTGATTGATTCAGTGCGCAAACACATGGTAGCAACAAGAAGTTGTTCCATACTCGAGTGGCCGGCCCCTTTGGAGATCGGATCACCATTGCGGACAATCAAAAGTATATTGCAGCGAGGGATTGGTGATGTCATCATTCCTCTTGGAACACGAAGATGTACACTCACAAAGGTGCTCTATGTTCAGGTTTGACTTCAAATCTTTTTTGTCGTAAGTCAACTTCTTAACCATAGAATGCGAGTTGAATTCTTTGTTGAGAAAGGGTCAAGTCTGCATCATTTCCCGAGGAGAGTCGGTCATTGCTCAAGCATTTACGAAGGGCCGTCTATTTGCCTTTGGATGCGGTCACTTCATCTAGCGTTGCTCTCTCTGCATCAGCGGGAGAGTCCACTTTGCACTTTGGCACTTTCGATATGGTCATCTTTGTCGGGGCTCTGCATCAACTCAGTGCGAAGGAAATGGTAAGAGGGCTTCCTCCACTCTCCCATTCCTTACCTGTTTGCTCGGGATGTCTTGCGGGCAAACAACATAGAGGTCCATTCAAACAGAGCTCTTATCATTCTACAGAGCCTCTTCAGGTCGTTCACACCGATCTGTGCGGACCCCTGCCAGCTAGCTTTCAAGGTTTTGCATACTTTCAGCTCATCATTGATGATTACTCACGGAAAATGTGGGTATATTTCCTTCGGAAGAAGAGTGAGGCACTTGCAAATTTCCAGACCTTCTACCGGCAAGCCAAGCCACGAGGCGATGCAGGAAGCCTCTTCTTCTCCTCGCTCGAGATCGAGGGGAATTTGTGTCAAAGAAGTTCTTAGCATACAGAGCGGCATGGCATTCAGCAACATTTATTTGCTCCCTATACGCCCCAGCGAGCAGGATTTCGAGCGCCACAATGGGGGCTGTCATGGAGATGGCTCGTTGTATGCTCTCGACCGCCAAGTTGGAGGATCGAGTTTTGGGCGAGCGAAGCGAGTCAGACAGCGGTGTATTTACTCAGCCGGGCACCCACGAAGATCTTGCGAGAACAAGACAGGAAGAGGTATGGGTAGTCGTAAACCTTCTATTCATCATTTAAGAGTTTTTGGTTGTCTTGCATATATGCATGTTCCGAGATAAGAGAAGGAAGAAGATCGATCAAAGACAACTTTGCCATGTCTTTTCTTGGGGTATAGTACTACCTCAAAGGCATATCGTCTCATGGATCACGAGGCGAAGAAGATCTACGAGAGTCGAGATGTGGTATGTGATGAGTCGTCCTTTGACTCCTTGCCACACAATGGAGATCGATGCCGACCTCGTCACATAGATTGCTCACACATCTAGATGATGAGCAAGATGATTCTTCTCGAGAGAGAAGAAGAGGCTGAGTGGAGACTTGTTCGTTGATCTTGGCACCTTTGGAAAACACATCTTCACATCAGCGGCCAACGTCGAAATGGGTCAGTACTATCGGGGATGCACACTGAACTCACTTCTGAGTACTTCTACGGGAGTTAGAACACGAAGTCAAGCTAGACATGAGGTAAATTTTGCACTCATGAGTTCGAGTTGTTGAGAGCACAGAACGACCTTTATTCGTGAGGCATTAGACCAACCACGGTGGAAACGAGGCTATGGATCTTTGAATATGATTCCACGATTGAGAATCGGACGTGGGAACTTGTCGATCTGCCTCAGGTAAGAAATCCATTGGCTGCAAATGGATTTTCAAAACAAAATATAAGGAGATGGTTCAATCGACAAACACAAAGCACGACTTGTTGCGAAAGGGTTATGCTCGGCAAGAAGGAATTGACTATGATGAGACCTTTGCACCTTTGCGAAGATCAAAACCATCGAGTTGTATGTGCCTTTGCGAGCACAAAATGGATGGAAACTTCAGCGAGATGGATGTCAAGAGTGCTTTTCTAAATGGTGATCTACAAGAAGAAGTGTACATGGCCCACTTTGAAGGGTTTGTAGGCGAGCATCAACCACAGAAGTATGTCGTCGATAAAGTCTCTTTATGGACTTAAACAAGCACCTAGGGCATGGTATATAAAAATTGATGATCACCTATTGCAGCATGGATTCACTCGTAGCCCCTCGGATACAAATTTGTATATCAAGAAGGTAGGAGCAGAGATTGTCATTACGGTTTTATCGTAGATGATCTTGTGATCACGAGGAAGTTACGACAATCTTGTAGATGATGTAAAGAATGATACGAAGAAATCCTTCGACATGGTGATTTGGGGCTACTTCACTATTGTCTTGGCTTAGAGATATGGCGAGAAGAAGAATCATATCTTCGTCTCCCGGATGAAATATGCCAAGACACTCTGAAAAAGTATGGGATGTCAGATTGTAAACCAATGTCACACCTATGGAAAAAGGTTTGCAATTATCTAGATTCAGGATTCACCACGGGTAGATGGCACTCACTACGGGCGAGCTTGTGGGAGTCTCATTTACTTGACTTATACGGACCAGATCTTTGCTTTCTTTGTGAGCTATCTCGCTAGATTTATGCGGGAGCCGAAGAAATGTCATTGGATAGCAGCCAAAGCATGTGTTGAGATATGTCAGAAGTATGCAGTTGACTTTGAGTGCAGGTATCGAAGAAGAACACTCAGTTCTTCTTACGGGGATATCTGAGACTCGGACTATGCGGGATCCGTTGATGACGGAAATCCACTTGAGGATATGTTTTCATCTCGGATGCGGACCTATCTCGTGGATCAGCAAGAAAAAGCAAATTGTTGTTGCTCTCTCATCGCGAGGTGAATACCTTGTGCTTGCACGAGGAGTGTGTGCGAAGCAATTTGGTTACGTCGCATTCTTGCGAGATATAGGGATTCTGAAGAGAAACCTCCCATCATTCAACTGCGACAATCAAGGTGTGTTGAAGCTTGTGAAGAATCTATTTTCCATGAGCAGACAAAGCATATTGAGGTCGAATGTCACTACATTTCGTGAGCAGTCTTGAACCACCAAATTCAGCTCGATCTTGCCCTCTAATTCTCGGTTGCGAGATATTCTCACCAAGCCTCTCGGCAAGGTGAAGTTTGATTTATTTAGGGGGTACATTTGTAAGAGCAATGTATTAAGGGGGGGAATGTTAGATAACTAATACATTTGTGTTAGTATTTGTTTATTATCATCTCAATGTGCTTGGGAATGGGAGTATTCTCTCTCCTTCTTAAGGATTCTATGAAGAATTCACGTGTGAATTACTACTTGTGATGTGTGAAAAGAATGTTAATACGAGATGATAGAGTGTTGGAGCTTTGTGGCATATTGTGATATGTGGGTGTGTCAATATGTTGTATGACTAGATTGATGTAAAATGAAATGAGTTGTATCATGATGTTTTTACCATGTTTTGAAGAAATGTGTGTATCACCTTGTTATGTAGCAATGGATGTTATGTTACTATGTTCATCATATGTATGATGTGTGTAATATGTAATGATTCATGTTGTGATTTAGGGTCATGCGGTGAGCATATGAACCCCAAAGTATAGTGATTGCACTTTGGGTGCAAAATGTGGTAAAGTGATGTGTTACACTCAGTGAATGTATGATTGTGATCTACCTTGTATATGTACCACCATTGTGTTAGTGATGTAGTTACATGTTATGTTGTGAACCTTACGCTAACCAACCCTGAGGGAAATCGGTAGAAGTGTATGTTGAGAGTGAGGAATGGTGTACCATGGGTCAATAACTTGAGCCGAAATTCGGTTTAGTAGATAACAACCTGTGATTCTTTCCTCTCTCCCTATGTGGTTGTATGTATGCAACCTAAGTGCAACTATGACTATGTTTAGCCTTGTCAAAGTGGTGGTGGGATGATTATGACAGTTGTATTATTGATATGTATTTTACGAAGCTGAGGCTCGATGTTCTGAGTGCTAGCAACTCGTTGAGTACCCCTTGGAGGCCAGATAAGGCCACACAGTTATCGTAATGTGACATTATTATAAGTTGATTTTATTCGTAAATTGAGCTTTTTACTTTATTTTGTAAGGACCAACAACTTTTCTTGATTGCCATGCTTTACAATTTTGGGCATTTCCTTGGTTTATGGCACTAACATGCGGATTTTGACACTAACTATGGCTATTTGGCCATTTATTTTTTTTCATTTTTCTCTTGGTTTTGGATCTTATTTTAAATTTTAAATTTTTACCGCCTTGCCCAAGGCTTGTACTTTGCCACTTGGCACTTAGATTGGATTGTTGTGCTGGTTCTATTGTCGTGATGTGTGGAATAGGGTCATGGGATGCACCATGGAATGGTTGGACCTATGGACCCGCTTCGTTGTATGGGGGTACGCCCCAAGGAGTTCTGAGATAACTAGCGGGTTGTTGAACCATGCGTTATTATGTCACTTGGGTTAGGAGTGTTCAAACTCTATGTGTCTTGGGCCATAGGGACAACCGGCCTCCTTGAGGGAGGCATAAGAGACTTGAGGGAGGCATAAGAGTTTGAGGGAGGCATAAGAGACTTGAGGGAGACATAAGAGACTTGAGGGAGGCATAAGAGTTTGAGGGAGGCATAAGATATTTGTGTGTATGGTTGATGTTTTGGGATATATGTTGAGTTATTGTGATGTTTTGGTAGTGGTATTTTGATGTATGTGTTACTCATGTCAGAAGGATATGTGTTGTGATGTTGTGGATATGGCATTGATGCCCTTGTGGACCCTATGTACATGTATTTTTATGAGTCATGGAAAATCCTCATAGGTGGAATTGAGGAAATGTCTGGTGGATTGTAGTACTCTTTTGTTCGAGTATTTTATATGTCAGTCATAGATGTGTGACGAGTACTATGTTATGTGGACTGTGCCTATTCCATTCCGTATTTGAGTAACCTTTTGTGGTGTAATACAATCATGAAGTATATACTTGTGTGCTTGTGAATTTGTAGTGTCCTTTTGAACCTGATAGGGTGTTGTGTTAGCATTCATGTTGGGCACCCACAATAAGGAATAAACCAAAACTCTTCAACGATGAAATTTTAAAAGAAATTAAACTAAGAATAATGCTAATGGAAAGAAACTAATGAAATAATAAATAAGAGGGAACTGCCAATCTTCATTAAGAACCTTAAAAGTTAAAATTTCTACCAAATGTTCCTAAGGCCTCCCTGTGGCCATGATTTAACAATAAAATTTTTCCCTTAGGGTGCACCTTCACCTCTATCTATTCCTTGATGCATCTTGCCCTTGTTTCTTTTAATGTCATGTCACATTGAGGATGATGATTTATTAAGGGGAGGAGAATGTAATGCCCGTTCATCATTGCTCTTTTATTACGTGATGATATTTGTGCCTCTAACGGTTGAGCGTTGTTGCATTTTCGCTAAAACATTAGTGGCTTTGCCTCATCGAGCTTCATGTTGGTAGCTAATAATATGATTAATAATTTTATTTTAATTAAAAAAACAAAGAAACAAAAAAACAAAAGTCATAAGAATCATAAAAATAATGATAAAGAAATATCATTGTAATATATTTTGTCGATTGGCGGTTTTTTTTAAGTGTCAATATCTTTTATAAATATTGTTATTAATTACTGCAAACTATTTTACTTTATTATTAATGATCGTTCTTGTGCTCGAGCCCTCGAGTAAGTGATTTTTGTTGTGGCACTATTGCTTTAGTTCCTAAGGTTTTCTTTTCGAACCCCATTTAGGTGTCGGGGCATTTCAAAGCATAATAAGAATAAATAATAAATGAATTGGTATCAACTATATTTTTTTGTATATATATAATAAAATTTTACTTTGAATTAATTAAGCCTTTTCGGGCCATGTTTCTCATCCACCGGCTTGTAAATCTTTTGGTCAATTTTCTCTCTTCTTGGCGTGAGTGATGTGGGTTCCATTTCCTCTCTTTGAATTCCTTTTTCATTGTCTTCTAGTTAGTGGGTGGGCGGAGTTGTTGTTGGCCAACTGTTTGCTTTATTGTTTGTCATTTATGCCATACTTGGCGTGGCATGGTGGCAGTCATTTTCCTTTATTTTATTGATTGTATGTGCAGGCTGAAACGCATTTTCCTAATGCTTTGACCACTCTCTTCTGGGTCGCCATATCTTGTTTTCTATGTGGATTCTTGTTGAATTTTAATGTTACCTGGAAAGGTGGGTGCATGAAAATGAAGGCCACCTACTTCTTTAATTATTTCATTTATGCTTGTTTTGTACCACGTGCTTTGGGTAAGAAATATCTCTTCCCTTTTTGGTAGTGGGCCGCATACTTTAATTTTAGTTGTTTTAGCAAATCTTTCCCAGATTTTCTTGTTGTTAGCTGCGTGGATTGTTGGTGATTGCGCAGGACTTTTTGTACTCCTTTTTACCTGCTCGCCGCATACCTGTTTGGGTTGGATTTATTCTTTCTACTCTGATTTCTTCTCCTTGCTGCGTGTGTGTGTTGTTTTCTCTGGACGCATGAGCAAAGAGAAGTTGTCAGACTGGTTTGAAGGGAGAGAAGCCATCAAAATATTATCTATCAAGGCATTTTACATAATAGTTCCTCCATGGCGCGATATTTTTTTAATGCTGGGACTTTTGGTCCGAGTTCTTTCCCTTACTTGATGGATGTCACTTCTATCCTATGTTGCTTTTGTGTATGGCTATGTTTTGTTCTCCCACTTTCTTCATGCATAATCCCTTGAGCCACGTGCACCTCATTTTGGTAGATTCGTTTCCTTACATCTTGAGATGGACATTATGTTCTATTTTAATCGCTCCATTTTTACACAAGTTGGGAGTGCTCTCTCGAGTTGTGGAGTCAAACTTTCTTGTCAAACTTTTTTTTCCTTTTTTAAAGTTCCCGGGTTTCTCCATTAAACCCATTTTGCATAGTTACTATTGTCATTGCAATCCTTTAGATCTCTGTTCCTTTGGGAGGATGCAGCTCGTGGTGTTGGGGGTTGAATACCTAACTTGCTCACGTGAGAATGAGTTTTTTTAGTGCTAGCATGGATCCGGATGGAGATTCGATCTAAGGAATGTCACTGCAAGCTTGAGAGTGGAGTTGGCTACTTGTAGAAGCTGGAGAAACATGCAAGATATTTCTACACTTTGCTTTGCTCTTCTTGCGCATGAAAGAGGCTAGTCCGTGAAGTGACCAATGAATCAATAAAATCGTTTATCAATAATTAACAATAACATTGATAACTTGATCGACAATAAGATAGTGACGTTATCATCGATCGATAATTAAATTAATAATATTATTACATTTTATTTTTTTTTACTATTATTATTACAAATTAATAATTATTATTAATCATATTAACAAGGGCCATCAAACAAGCTCGACAATTTACAAAAACATCGAAACCAACACAAATAGGCATGATGAAGAGGAGAACAAGCGATTATCCTATGTGGCAAGGTGAATCCTCTAATGATTGACAAAAAAACAACTACGTTTAACACTTAAGCAACACAAGCGTCGAAGGAGAAAAAGAGCAATGATGAATGGGGCGTTACAAAATCCACATTTAAAAATTTATATACATAAAATTATCCACAACATTTATACACCGAATTTTAACAAGATTTCATATTAGTGTTGAAATTCCATATTATCTACCTTCAAATTTCCATTTTCCCAACATTTTAATTTTTTTACATATTTTTAAAAGAATTATAAAAAATAAAATTAAAATGCAATAAAATATCTTGTTGCGAGAAATATATATTTGCAATCAAACTATTAAAATTTATTATAGCTTTAAAATGCTCTATTAATAATGTGAATTTTTAACACTAATTTAATTTTTTTTTTTTGAATTTATTATAATAATAAATTTTCATTCATAGATTTTATATATTTTAAATAAAAATAATTTAAAATTATAATAATTTGGAAAATTTATTTTTTAGTTTTAGGTATATTATATTCTAGAGCTAAGATTATTTTATTTTACAATATTTCTATATTGATAATCATTTGTGGCAACTCTATCCTAATTACATTTTTTCATTTTCAAATATAATAGATGTTTTACATTTTAATTATAATGATAGTAATTTTTCTACAATATATCAATTTTGGAATAAAAAAATCTAATAAATGAATATAATGTCTTCCTTAAAATCTAATACAATTTTACTAATTTATTAGCCATATACGTACTGTAGAGTTAACATTTTTCCTCAAACTAGAAAAAATATTTAATAGAATAAAAACATATCCCATCTTTATAGGGATTAACAATGAACCCATAACACTAATAAACTTGACTCATTCAATTAATAATATATATTAATTCATATGGTGAAGTGTCGCCTCAATTTTAGGTTTATTTACATGATGGAATTGATAGTAAATTTAACCAAACTGAAATAGAAGCATGCAATTGTGTGGATTAGAAATAGATTAAATATGAAGTATTTTCAACCTTTGATAAGGAAATTAGATTGACGACTCTGTAACTAACAAAAAAATTCACATACGGACAACACAAAGCAAAAGGCATGATAATAATTTTTTTTTTGACTTGCTTGACACATAACACGACACAACTTGTCGTCACCAAGGTTACATCTAACTCTGGGAACCACTTATTAAGAGGATGACCACAAGGTCAACACGGAAATGTTCACACCCAAAAGGATAATACACTTTTCTTTTAGACAGAACAACATAGAAGTCCAACCACATGACACTCTCACAGCTAGGGCAAGCCATAGTAAGAAATGATTGAAGGTTACTTATTTTGATATAACACCCTTTAACTCATGACTTATGTTTTCAGAAAGATTCAATATATGATTCGCACAAATTCATCTTACCAACTGAGTTAATTTCTTATACACTGTAGAGAAGTTCACTTAAAGTCTTCTCCTACTTGCTAAATCTTATTATCTTCCAGAACTAACCATTATTTTCCCTTAAGCTTGTTTAAGAGTTCACCCAAAAAGGGTAGCGTTCACTAGTTTAGCTAGGGATATCAAAATTCTAAAATTTTAGTTTACAAGGATAACTTCTCCTTTGATTATTTCAGGAATCTATTGCTCTCAAGTAAGTCATCTCTACATTAATTTATCTGAATATATATATTTTAGTTAACTTTTATAAGGGTTAACGAATCCATTTAATTTTACTTATATCACATCATTACAAGGTGTCGAGAGAGTTTTGACTTAACACTTTATTCTCAAAATCAAGGTTTTACAATACTTATGCCAATGTAATGATTGAATATCATTCTCACCAAGGTAAGTTATTAGTCTAACAACAAAAGGGAAGAACACTTCACCACGTAGTTTTCCAAACATACCAAGACAAGAGATCTTCCAAACTCCTTGCAAGCAAAGTTACAAGATTTACAACGCATTGAACTTTCTACAAAGAACTTCATAATTTGAACTGGTGAAATTTTTACACTCTTTTCCTTTAATCTACTCTCATAATCCATTTGCACAAATATTTATTAGAGTCAGTTCGCTAGAACTGAGCATGATAAGATATAAACCTCACCTAATAATTTATGCCATCTAGCATTTAAATAAATGAAAGTTTGCAATGCTCCTTATCAGATAAATTTCTAACATACATTTAAAACTTAATTGCACATCTCATGACAATATATTTCCTACTCATTAATGTTCACTTCTTTAAGATCTGCTTACACAAGGACACAATTCCAAGTGACTAGATATACAACCTTAACCATGCAATAGATCATACTTAAATTACAGTAACAATAATAATGCTCACCTAATACCCTCGACCTACTTCACATATATAAGTATCCAACAATGTTATCTTTCAATTAAATAAAAGCACCAACGACATTAAGTTTATATAATAAATACAAGTATCAATCTTATATTATTTATCGATATTACCCAAGTATCAAACCTTCATAGAAAATCAGTGATATGTAAGTATAATTTGGATATTTATCTCACAATTTTAAGGATATATTTATGTTAACAAAGATTCCACCAATCCACAAGTTCATATATTATTTAGGTATCCTTTTTGGTTGCTTATTCCAAGTCTTTATATGTTTCTATTAGTACAAGGGTCCAACTCATTGGAATGAGTTACGATCAACAAAATTGTCATGTTTTGCTAATATGTCAAGGATATATTTGACTAACTAAGATAAGTAAGTGCGGTCCAAGCCACTATAAATACAAGTATCAACCTTATCTCAACTCCCAAAAGGACAAAGATAAAAACCCCACAAACTGGTAAGAAAAAGGGAAGAATTCCATACATAATTAATTCACGAAAACCATGAACAAAGAATGAAGAGAAAAATACCTTCAATCAGAGCAAGGAAAGATCAAAATGATTAACGCAATCGGGCACAGGCGAGTTTCGGGTTTTGGGGTTGAATAAGCATGCGCGAAAATCCACGAAGTAAAAATACGTCCGGTAAAAATGACGTGGAAACCCGCATATAGATAAGAAAATTTGTAATTAATACACTTCAGCTGGCACGTGTCAACCCACTCGACAACTCGGCATTAACGCCATGTCAACATGCTCGGGAGGTCCGAAAACCCGACACAAAGGAACTTAGGCAAATCAGGTTTCGGGTTGCGGGAAACAACCGACATGAAGCATGATGCTTAGATGCTTCAAAGTTCCGAAAACCCGACACAAAGGAACTTAGGAAAATCAGGTTTCGGGTTGCGGGAAACAACCGACATGAAGCATGATGCTTAGATGCTTCAAAGTTCCGAAAACCTGACACAAAGGAACTTAGGCAAATCAGGTTTCGGGTTCAGGAAACAACCGACATGAAACATGATGCTTAGATGCTTGAAGTTCGAAAACCCAACATAAGGGACCAAGGAAAATCGGGTTTCGGGTTGTGGGAAACAAACGACATAAAGCATGATGCTATGATGCTTTGAAGTTCCGAAAACCTGACACAAAGGGACCAAGGCAAATCGGGTTTCAGGTTGCGGGAAACAACTGACATGAAGAATGATGCTTAGATGCTTAAGGTTCCGAAAACCTGACACAAAGGAACTTAGGAAAATCAGGTTTCGGGTTACGGGAAACAACCGACATGAAGCATGATGCTTAGATGCTTCGAAGTTCCGAAAACCCGACACAAAGGAACTTAGGCAAATCGGGTTTCGGGTTGCGGGAAACAACCGACATGAAGCATGATGCTTAGATGCTTCAAGGTTCGAAAACCCGACACAAAGGAACTTAGGCAAATTGGGTTTCGGGTTGCGGGAAACAACCGACATGAAGCATGATGCTTAGATGCTTCAAGTTCGAAAACCCGACACAAAGGAACTTAGGCAAATCGGGTTTCGGGTTGCGGGAAACAACCGACATGAAGCATGATGCTTAGATGCTTCAAAGTTCGAAAACCCGACACAAGGACTTAGGAAAATCGATGCAGAGATTTCTTCTACTCAAACAGTAAATAAGATAAACTGTAAAGGGGAGAGAGATCAGTTCATGCAATTATAATAAAAGTCATTTGGAACCCATCTCTTTCTGGGCATCTCTTTCAAGAAAGAGTCAATATAGGAAAAGGCATGTTATATAATATCCAGAGTCCAAATGCTATTTATTTAGTAAAACAAAAACACATCAACATTCTAAAAGAAACCCACATCTACAGCAGTCAAACAAAATTGCAAAGGTCGATTTATCCAAATGCTAAAGGAAATAAAACATTAAGAGAGAGGGTTAGTCTTATCATGCCTGTTTGGGGCTTCCTCAATGCAGCCACGTCGAACCAAGGCTCCAGCAGCTACAACATAATCCAAAAACATTCATTTCCCTCAGCACGTAGATCTCTCATGCAAGCTTCATGGCAGTGCCTGGTACAGTCAGGGAGAGGGCGACCACCATGTCTAGATCTTACAAGTGCTTAGAATATATATATATATATTTTAAAGTGATGGAACCACTTGCAACAATCTTGGACAAAACTTTGTGCGGTGGCGATCAACACATACATTAAGGTTCTTGACAACTCGAGATTTGTCCTACGGGAAGGCTTAACAATCCAAATGTAATTACCATCTTCTCACTATGGTGGTAGAGAGGAATACTTTTACTTTCGTTCACTAAGTACAAGTTCGAATCTAAAAGATATCCTACTACCTTCATCTCTCAAGACATTTTCTCCAACATTGCATAGATCCCTGTGCTGTGGGTGTGATCTGTCACCACATACCAACTCTGTGGGCTATGGCCGAGCCAACCAGGATCACCCAAACTTAATTCCCCATGCAAACCGAATGACCCATTCACAACACAGTAGTCTTGATACCGCTAAGTTTGACAAGCCAACAAGACTGAGCCAAAGTGTGACCGAAGTCACCGGAATCGAACACACGATGGAGCAGACCCTCATCTATGGGGCGAGTGGAAGAAAAGAAACAACAAGGCAATCTATGCTTCATGAATATTCTGATATAAAATAGATCCGCCTCTATGAGATACTCTTCATGAGTTACATCGTAAAACAAGTAAGAAATCAATAGAGAATCTTAGCAATAAATTTCCTCAGGTCTCCTGGTAACACTCTCACTGTCACATAGTCGATTTTGATAAAATATCTTGAAGGAGAATCCCGAATTTGAGGATGCATTCGATACTGAACATATAACAACACAGTTGGACAACCTGCTTGTTGGAAGCGCTCACAAAGGCTTCACTACTATCTTTGCAACATGCCTGCCTAGCTATTTCTTTGTTATAGGTCATTCTTTGTGGATCCCGACAAGAACACACCTCACAGCACCCAATGAAAGTGGAGGTAACACGCCTACCTCACTAGCTGGTAGCTGTGCGCGGCCAGCAGAAGGAACAAGCGTGCCTTTTCACCCGAAACACCTCAGGAAACAACAAATAAAACCCACGTCCATACTTTAGTGTTAACAGGCCCTCATCCACGGGAAGAAGCGGTAAAAAGCAGCACGCGAGGAAGGGAGATTGGATTCACGTTGCACAGAAAGGAGGGAAAAACGCAGCAAGGCAGAGACAGAAAAGAAAACCACGGCAACCAAAAACCGTCTACAGCCCGGGCAGATACCCATTACTGCGCCCATACGCATTAAAGAAGGAAATCAAAATAAGATCATGGTGAAGGAAGTCAAGACTCCACCGACTCCCACTGTCTCACGCCAAACAAGAAATTAAAAGTTCATTAAGGAATTGACAAGCAATACCTCCCATCCGCCAACTAACCACATCACAAGGATAATACATTTCATTTTATTTTATTTTTGGAGCCCACGCTTTGGGGACAGGCCGCTTGCCAGGAGAAACAAGGCTGATATATAAAACATTAATTTTAGAAATTATCAAGGGTCCATCAACATTTTAAAAAAATAGTCCCCACCTTCAAAGGCGCCACCACAAATCATACTCTTCCTCGTTTGCGCAACGAGGCTCGATCAGCGGGAGCGACAAACAAAATATCAAAGGATGATGTCGATAACAATCGACATAAAGAAAATAATAATAAAATACAATCGTTGATCGATAATACAAACATAATGTCATTATTATTATTATTATCATTATTACTAGCAACCAATAGTTAAACTTGACAAGGCGAAACACTAACGTTTCAAAGGAAAAGCAACAACGTTCAACTCTAAGAAGCACGGTCGTCGCAGAAGCAAAGGAGCAACGATGAACGGGGAATTACAGACTCCACTTGGTTGGAGATTTTAATTAGTTTAAAAATATTTGAATGATTCAATGAATTATTTTTCTTAAATATTTAGGCAATGATAGAAGATTGAGTGTTCCCGTGATTTCTCAATTTATTTAAGAAACAAAAAATTGAGGATTTGTTTTATGGATTTTGAGCAGCTGTAGGAACTAAATTACCTTTATTATGAAGCGAGGATGTGATTTAACTTTGAATTGTTTTAAAAGGATTTGTTTTCTGGATTTTTAGGGGCTGCAGGAATTAAATTACCTTGATTATGCATAAATGGTATGATTTAACTTTGATTTTTATATAATTTATGATATATGGTTTGTTATTATTTATTCAAGTAATTCAATGAAAATAATGTTTATTTTAGTTTTATCAGAGATTGTTCCAACATCAACTCAATGAAGTAGGTAAAATCTTCTACCCGATCTCCTCTTATACATTTTGAATTTCCATCACTGGTTATATATACGTTTCCACTATAAACCTTGTGAATTTTTAATGGCAGCTTTATGTTTTAATTCAATAAAGTTTTTTCCTTTTAAATTTTGTGATTTCGTTATGTCTCTTTTCCACATTTCAGTAGGAGAATGGGATTAAGATGGTAATGGTTATATTGAAGTTTCATTATATAATCGATGGTAATTGGTATTATTTAATTTAATAGTTTTTACCAAAATGGTAGAGAAACGAGAGGCTGGCTTTGTGAGAGACGAGGAAATTTGTATAGAGGGAGAAACTAGAAATTTGTTATGGAGACCATAATCTCAACTAAGAAAAGTGGACCGTGATGAGGGTTCCTGGTGGTGATATTAGCTGTATATTATATCAAGAGAGGTGTTAATGAACTAATTGGGTAAATAAAAGAAGTCATCCCGAGGAAACAAATTTTCCTACACTATTTTATGGGTAGTCAGGTTTATCAAATCTTCTATATTATTGCCCTGCAAAACAAATTTTGAATTGGAAAATCCACTACATATATGTATATTAGTTTTTCAATTAATTATTAATTGTTTTCCACACTGAAACACTTTGATTGTTGTCTCGTATTGTCAATATTAACTTGTTCTTATAATATTTGTTACATAGATAATTAGGTGTTATTTAGTTTAGGTGTTATTCTTATAATTTTTGAATTATCTTATTTATTCTATTTGATTAAAAAATTATTTGAAATGTTGAAATCTTTCAATTTTAATTGTGTGTAGCAATTTAATATGTAAAAAATTGAATTAGTGTTTTAAAATTACATTGAAGGAATTAAAATATTATCATATAATGCGAACAAATCTATATAATATATTATAAAATAAAATTATAAGATTATTATTTTATATAACATAAAGTTTCTATATATTAAGTCAAAGAAAGTGTAAAATAATAATGATTTGTAAATTTTCTATAATAAATCGAACATGTTTTCTCTCCACATATGATGTTTTTTAAATTGTTTTTCATTTTTTAATATTTTTATTTATTATTTTACTATATATTTAGAGTTTGGTTTGAAATTAAAATATTAATTCACACATAGAGAAAAATTTTATTTAGATTCTTAAATAATTATATTTAAATCATTCAATATGAATAAAAAATATTTTGTTATAATATATGTTACAATGTATAGTAATGAAATATATTTCTCTCTAAAAAAATATTTAGATTTAATAATTAAAATATATTTGTGTGAATGAATGCCAAATTGGTTGTTAAAAGTAACATTTCTACATTTTTTAAAAAGATAATTTCACAATTTATTAATGTGGCAATCAAATTGTAGCTTCCACCTACAATTTTTATGTGGTAACCACATTTAGAAACAAATTGTTGTAAATTGTGGAATTTCTACAAATGTTACAAAAATTAAGAAATGTGGACAATGTACAATTTAATGAATTGTGGAAAAACTACAATAATATATAAAAATGTGGATTAGCTATAATTCTAATGCCACAATTTTTATTTTTGGAATACCATGTAACCATAAAATTATTGTTGAAAAATTGTAGCAAAAGGCCTTATTTGTTGTAGTGAGTGAATGCAATGCAAATGCATTGCATAAGAAAGATATTCAATTATCTAACAGAAAATCATACTAGAACTCATTGTCTATGGGATCAAAGATTGTTTTCATCGATATATATAGCTTGACAGACATGCTTTTTGAGCATTAATGTTGTATCTACAAGGTACCTTTACCTCATAATGCAAATTTTTTGGCTAATTGTTCTTGGATTTTATTTCATAGCCTAAGTTTCTACCACACTTGAAGAATATTTGTTATAACCTAGCATAATTTGCACATACACACATAAAGTTGAAGGAAATAAGATTTGTAGAACTATTTCGATGGCCACCTTTTGCCTCATCATACATATTGGCGGACATGGATCTCCAACTAATCTTCTCTCGCCACATCACCCCAACTACTCCAACCACTACACTTAACTCTCTTTCTTTCTTTTCCTTTTTCCATTCTCATTTTTATGTAAAGAAGGATCCATCAATGTATCGGTGGAGTCCCATTTTTTCTTTGCTTGATCTCCTTTTGATCCTCTTTCAATGTGTATAGGTGGTGTTTTGGGCGCATTCTTCTTGGGCTGCGTGTGGAGTGGGTGAGAGGCCAGTAAAACCTACTCTGTCCAGGCTGTTTTTGCAACGACTTTCCTGCTGGCGGGTCGTGTTCAGAAGGGGGCCGAATATTTTGTTGTTTAATGCTTTCAATGGATGCAATGCCCTGTTCCTCCCTCCCTGCTCGTGAAGTCCAGAGAGAGAAAGTACGACAGCTGCTGCAGGGCGAGCCCAAGGAAACGATGGTGTTGATCCTGCTGTTCTGGTTGCACGCGACCACAGTGGAGATCAGTTGTTGCAAAATCTTGCAGCTGTAGCAGAAGCCGTATTGAGTGCTTCCAACGAACAGGTTGTCCACTATGTTGTTATCTGTTCAGTTCGACTGCACCCTCAAATTCGGGATTCTCCTTCAAGATGTTTTCATCAAAATCGATTAAGTGACAGTGAGAGTGTTACCAGGAGACCCGATGAATTTTATTACAGAAAATCTCATAGGCGTGGATCTGTTCATTTCAGTATATTCCTGAAGCGCGATTTGCTTTGCTATTATGTGAGTTTCCTCAACAAGTCACTAAGCTGGCAGGCATAAGGGTTTCTGTTGGATTTTTCACACCTTACAAGCTACAGCTGTAATGTTTGCACCGAGAGTTTGATGTTGTCCCCAAATCGATGAAGGATAGAAGAATTAAAAAGAAACTGGATGTAGTTGGTTTAAAGGCAATAAAATGGTGCATGCTTTTGTGTAAGGGACAGATCACACCCACGGGCAGGAGATCTATGCAATGTTGGAGAGAACGTCTTGGGAGATGAAGGTAGCAGGATATTTGTCAGATTCAGAACATGTGCTGAGTGAACAGGGCTTTCTCGGAAATGAAGGTCTGCAATGGTTGAAGATATGTAAAGTGTTTACAAGGGAGTTGTGTGTAGTAAGGAGAATGTGTAACACCTTCAACCCACCCTCTCTACATGATGCTGTGAGATTAAGATTAAGATTGGCACCGGATGGCATTGGCATTGTATGATTGTAATTGAAGTGTTGGAAATGTGTTTTTTTTTAATTCAATCTACTTTTATCCCAATGACAATGTTCTTATGGAGATTATTGGTGCTGCTAAGTGAAGCAGGCTGTAAGCAATGGGCTGCACATTTGCACTATAACAAGGTGCATCATATGGAACTTGCAGCGATAAGAAGGAATCAGACTTTATTTTTCACTTTCAAAAAAGTATTCTTTTCTGAGTGTTAAGAAGACTGGACTGTGCTATTTACTTCATCAAATCTGATGTATGGTATGCATCTCTGGGATGAAAAGCAAGAAGAAGAGTAGGTGGAGATTGGGAAAGCAGAGAGTACGCTTCAAGGAAATGGAAAGCTACTTGGGCAGAGCAAGAAATGTGAGAAAAACCCTGCAGTAAATCCAATGCTAGGAGACTACGAGGAGAGCGTCTCTTGATATTTCTTTTCTCCAACTTTGTCATTCTGTATGGTCTTTTTCTCTGGATTAATTGGGTTGTCTTGTGGCCAAGGGCATCGTGCTTTTATTCATCACAGACTTTTTCAAGGAATACTTGGTTGATAACAGTCTTGATGACCTCATAGGACTGCTGAAGCGAGGGAAGATGGAAGACAATCTCCTCGAGTTTTTTCCAGTGCAAAAGCATACTACGAGGCGGTGTGAGGTGGTTTTGTGAAAGGACTCAACTGTTAAATTTTCTGCCCCATCTGTCTATCCAGTTATCACTTTTGGCCCTTTGACATCGCCAGCAGTAGTACTCACATCCTTGTCTCATGCTATTGTTTTATGCTGGCTCGTGTGGAGTCTGTACGACCTGTTGAAGCTGGAGAAACAGGAAAGATATTTCTACACTTTTCTACTGTTATTTTATTTAAAAATATTGTGAAATCGAACCACTTTTCCTTGCATTGTTTTGTCAGTTGGATGTCATGATGGGAGATTTCCCTTTCTGCTTGTGTCTTCTTGTTTTAGCTTTTATCGCGATGAGAATGTGGGTCGAAAGGATGCGTGTGCCCTCTCCTTTGAATGTTATGTTTTCTCTTACTCGAATGATAGAACTTTGTCTGTTTGTTTATGTGTTAATTCTTCTCTGCGAATGAGTTGCAAGTTATTATGTTGATCAAGTTAGCATTTTCGTTATCATGGAAGTAAGTTTACATTAACTATGAAACCCCCATTCTAGCACCCAAGTTTGTCCTTGACATTTTTGTTAGCCCCTTCGCAAGTCCCTTCGATAACCTATTGGCATCGAGAAAGAAAGGTTGTAGGATTGTGCGAGCAATGCGTGGGCTAGCCAGCTTAGAGTTTCGGTATTAAAACTGGTAGAATAAAAGGGTTCGTGTGCAACGTGTTTTTCCATCTCACGTGTTTAGACTCTTATACTATCCTTCATCTTGTTTCTAGGCTTTTAAGGCCATCCTCAAGAAGTACCTTGACCATGCCTATCAACTTGAATCATAACTAGCTTTTCGGATCAACTAAGCTGGAGGTTTCATTGTGCGAATCCAATACCTCGTTGGCACTAGATTAGTTTGGTCTAATCCCCCTCTCAGAATTATTTCTGATGGCGCTCTTCTATCTTTCCTAACTTACATTATTCTCCCCCTTGTAATGTTAACGCTATTAATTAATATTGGTCAATTTTTATGCACGTAATTACTGTAATAGTTTGTGATGGAGATTTCCTTAGATGTGATTGACCTTCGGGAAAAACTCAGCTTTCGTGTGATAATCTTATGAATTCATAGCGGAAGGTTTTGTTTTGATAAAGTCACTTAGAAATTATGTTTGTATCTTTTTGTGCAACGGTTGACTGCGTTACCAAGGGTTGCCGTAAAATTTGGTTGTTTTGGGATATGGGTAATTTTATTTTAAATTAACCAATCATTAGTACTGTAGTGGAGGTTGCAAACCTTTAGTGTTATTAAAAAAAAAAAAATTGTTGACGACATTATTGTATACTCTTGTTGGACGAAACCCCCCCCTTCTTCTCTCGCGTGTTTGCTACTAGCCTGTGAGACTTTGACCCTTCCTGGATGATTGGTAGATCTCTTTGTAGTTAATGGTCAAAACTAGTATACTATGCCTTCGCTTCGAAACTTGTGTTGTGTGTATACTCTAATTGATTTCCGGTTTGAAACTCTATTATCCATGGCTTTTTGTGTTAATTTCTGAAACCCGTGTTTCCCCCTTCTTGGGCCGATCCACTCTTGTTCTCTTGGAAAAATATTATTTCAGCCTATGCGTTGGTTCCTTTGATAAAATTCTAGATGACTGGTATATAGATCAATTCTCAATCTTGTAATTATTGTTTAATTACTTACTTGATGGGGATACTGTCTTTGCTAGATTGGTTGTTTTCTCCTTATAGGGCCAAGGGCCATTCTCATATGATTGTTACTTTCGTTGCATTTGCTCCTAACTGAAGTACAAGGTCTTCTCCTTCTTTGATCGACATGTTATAGACTTTATTATAACTTGATGTGCTCATAGTGTTTAGAGGTTTGACCCAATTTCTTGTAATAAGGTGCTTCTTTTCATGATATTGTTAGATAATAGTTATGGTGGTTTTGTGTAGCCTTATCTTGCTCAGTTCTCGTGAACTGACTCTTGTAGAAAATTTGTTGCAGATGGCTTACGTGGTTAGATGATGGAAAGACTTGTAGATTATTGCATCAATCTTGGTTATGATGTTCCTTTGTACGAATGTGTACTATGTTATAAAATTTGGAAAGGGCCTTTGGACATTTTAGAAGAAGGGTCAGTGCCTAGTAAATGTATTGTAGAGTATTGTTGTTGTAACTGTTGAAACTTTGGCTTGTTTGGTTATCATGTGAAAGATGAAATTTTGATTACCGCTTGGTTATGGGATATTCTAGTGAATTTTAATCCTTAGAATAGTAGCGGGGCATGTCCCATGTTATTACTCTCTTGCTCCCTAGTCTTGGTTCAATAGAGATAGTATGTCCCTTTGATTGGTGCATCATGTTGGAATGAATTGATATAACCTTGTTTTGTTTCCGCAAACGAGTACTGTTAAACTTTGCTCTTGAGTTAAAATGTTGAGTTGTAAATCCTCCTAAGGCTTAATAGCAATAAGTTTGTAAGCGATAAAAGTTAAACTATGAATATAAGTGAGATCTACTGGATAGTCCTGGAACAATCAAGAGGAAACTATGTAACGAAACATGATAAAATTATTTTTATTTTTTTATTCGAACTAATAAACATTATCCTTTTATGGTGAAACCTTAAATGATCTCATGGTGAAATCAATGGTTAGATTTTAGAAGATGATAGGATTTAATAAGTAGGAGGAAATTGATTATTTAAACCTTAAATCTCTCTCTATCATTTGAAATGTTCTCCTTTGTCAAACTTAATTAAGTAAAGTCTAGATGGAACATTTAACCAATCTTGATAAACTCTTAACCTCGATAAAAGATTGATAGTAAACAATGTGACCTCAAGCTAAATTTCGTTGTCCCTGCTCTGTTAACCCTTGCCTTGATTCATGGTGATATTTCTTAAGCAAGGTCAAAATTTAATCCTTAAACAAGAAGGCTATTGTTATGAACCCTAAGCGGTACTTTTCTCTCAATCGGAGCTTATGCCTTCACCGTGCAATAGAGTTGTGGAACATGTGTTAGTGAATTGAGTAAGATTAATTAACCTTGTAAGAAATGGAAAATGTTCTAAAATCAAATGAATAAGAAAGATTTGGACATCAAATTGATGATCCTAGTTTAGAAAGCTTGGCCTTAAGCTATTTAGTCAACCGTTGAAAAGAAAGAAGTTCTCCTTGTGAAAAGAATGGTGTGAATCATTACATGAAATTTTATAAGAACGTAAGTTAAGAATTAAGAGACACTTTAGTAAACAAGAAAATTTAACAAGAAATTCCTCTTGGGATGCCCTAAGCTGTAAGTGTGTGTTTTGTGGTTGGACTCCATGTTGTCTTGTCAAGAAGAGAAAAGTAGATTGTCCTTGATAGGTGTGAACGTTTCCCGCTGACCTTGTGGTCTCCCCCGTAACAAGTGGTTCCTAGTGTTGGTTGTAACCTTGTGACGACATGTTGTGTCGTGTTGAGTCAAAGCAAGTCAAAAAAAAAAAGTTATCCTGTATTTCACTGTGTTGTCATTGTGTTGGTATTTTTGGTGTGTTACATTTTGGTATCAGAGCGTAGGTTCATGCTCTCGAACCTATGGGCCGGATTGGTGTTGTATGGTGATGTTACATGGTGGTGGTGGTGTTACATGATGATGATACATGATGATGATGATGTGCGCATGATGGTGGTAGATATTGGAAGAGTAATGTGCTTTAAACGTGATGTGATTATTGTCGTAATTGTGATATTGTGAACGCACATATGGGTATGTCACCTCAGTGCGTATTTGTCATCATGTTGATGTGTTTGGGGATGGGAGTATTCTCTCTCCTTCTTGTGGATTCTAGGAAGAATTCACGTGTGAATTATTGTTTGTGATGTGTGAAAAGAATTCTAATGTGGATGACGTAGTGTTGGAGCATTGTGGCATATTGTGATATGTGAGTGTATCAATGTGTTGTATGACTAGTTGATGTTAAAAGAAACGAGTTGTATCATGATGTTTTTACCATGTTCTGAAGAAATGTGTGTACCACCTTGCTATGTTGTAATGGATGTTATGTTGTGATGTACTATGTTCATCGTATGTATGACTGTGCAAATAGGTAATGCTTCATGTTGTGATTTTGGGTCATACGGTGAGTGTATGAACCCTATCGTATGGTGATTGCACTTTGGGTGCAGAATGTGGTAAAGTGATGTATTACGCCCTGTGGATGTATGATTGTGATCTACCCTGTATATGCATACCATACGTGAGACGTTATGGTAGTTATGTGTGTGCCACCATTATGTTAGTGATGTTGTTGTATGTTATGTTGTGAACCTTACGCTAACCGATCCTGAGGGAAATCGGTAGAAGTGTATGTTGAGAGTGAGGAATGGTGTACCATGGGTCAATAACTCGAGCTAAAACTCGGTTTAGTAGATAACATGTGATTCTTTCCTCTCTCCCTATGTGGTTGTATGTATGCAACCTTAGTGTATCTATGACTATGTTTAGCCTTGTCGAAGTGGTGGCGGGATGATTCAGATGGAGGTGATGACAATTGTATTATTGATATGTATTTTACGAGCTGAGGCTCGATGTTCCGAGTGCTAGCAACTCGTTGAGTACCCCTTTGGTGGCTAGATAAGGCCACACAGTTATCGTAATGTGACATTATTATAAGTTGATTTTATTCGTAAATTGAGCTTTTACTTTATTTTGCAAGGACCAAAGATCTTTTCTTGATTGCAATGCTTTACAATTTTGGGCATTTCCTTGGTTTGTGGCACTAACATGGGGATTTTGATACTAACTTTGGCTATTTGGCCATTTATTTTAGCTTGATTTGGGGTCTTCTTTTAAATTTGGAATTCTTACCGCCTTGCCCAAGGCTTGTACTTTGCCACTTGGCACTTTGACTGGATTGTTGTGTTGGTTCTAATGTCGTGATGTGTGGAATAGGGTCATGGGATGCACCATGGATTGGTTGGACCTATGGACCCGCTTCGTTGTATGGGGGTACGCCCCAAGGGGTACATATAACTAGCGGGTTGTTGAACCACGCGTTATTATGTCACTTGGGTTAGGAGTGTTCGAACTCTATGTGTCTTGGACCATGGGGACAACCGGCCTCCCGAGGGAGGCATAAGAGTTTGAGGGAGGCATAAGAGACTGAGGGAGGCATAAGAGGCATAAGAGCTTGAGGGAGGCATAAGAGTTTGAGGGAGAGACTTGAGGGAGGCATAAGAGTTTGAGGGAGGCATAAGAGACTTGAGGGAGGCATAAGAGTTTGAGGGAGGCTTATGATATTTGTCTGTATGGTTGATGTTCCAGGATATATGTTGAGTTATTGTGATGTTTGGTAGTGGTCTTTTGATGTATGTGTTACTCATGTCAGATGGATATGTGTTGTGATGTTGTGGTTATGTCATTGATTCCCTTGTGGACACTATGTACCTGTAGCATGGTTTGGTGTTATGTGAGTCTTTCATTGATGCAAATTGAGGAAATGTCTGGTGGATTGTAGTACTCTTTTGTTTGAGTATTTGGTATGTCAGTCATTGATGTGTGACGAGTACTATGTTATGTGGACTGTGCCTAATCCATTCCGTATTTGAGTAACCTTTTTGTGGTGTAATACAATCTTGAAGTATATACTTGTGTGCTTGTGAATCTGTAGGGTCTTTTGAACCTAATAGGGTGTTGTGTTAGCAGTTCATGTTGGGCACCCACAATAAAGAATAAACCAAGACTCTGCAATGATGAAATTTTAAAAGAAATTAAACTAAGAATAGTGATAATGGAAAGAGACTAATGAAATGATGAACAAGAAAGAACTGCCAATCTTCACAGAACATTGAAAGTTAAAAATTCCACCAAATGTTCCTAAGGCTACCTTGTGACCGTGCTTTAATCAACTAAAATTTTAAACCATAGGGTGTACTTTCTCCTTTACCTGTTCTTGGTTGCGAACCATTTACTTTCCTCCATGTAATGTCGCATCGAGGACGATGCTTTCTTAAGGGGAGGAGAATGTAATGCCCAGCTGGGCATCGGATTCTCCTTTTCCACCTGCCACCTTGGCCTCCCCCCCAACCACCTACCTGCCAACTTTTATGGCTGTCTTGTCTGTCCTTGCGTGAGGAAAGGGGTGGAGTCCCGTTTTTCTTTGCTTGATCTCCTTTTGATCCTCTTTCAATGCGTATAGGTGGTGTTTTGGGCGCATTCTTCTTGGGCTGCGTGTGGAGTGGGTGAGAGGCCAGTAAAACCTACTCTGTCCAGGCTGTTTTTGCAACGACTTTCCTGCTGGCGGGTCGTGTTCAGAAGGGGGCCGAATATTTTGTTGTTTAATGCTTTCAATGGATGCACCGCCTGCTTCCTCCTCCCTCCCCGCTCGTGAAGTCAGAGAGAGAGAGAGAAAGTACGATGAGCAAGCCTGCTTAGCAGGCGAGCCCAAGGAAACGATGGTGTTGATCCCCGCTGCTCGCCGGCACATGCGACCACAAAGGGAGATCAGTTGTTGCAAAATCTTGCAGCCATAAAGTAAGCCGTATTGAGTGCTTCCAACGAAAGTGTTGTCCACTATGTTGTTATCTCTGCTCGCCTGAACCGCACCTCAAATTCGGGATTCTCCTTCAAGATGTTTTCATCAAAATCGATTAAGTGACAGTGAGAGTGTTACCAGGAGACCCGATGAATTTTATTACGTAAAAATCTCATAGGCGGATCTGTTCATTTCAAGATATTCCTGAAGCGCGATTTGCTTTGCTATTATGTGAGTTTCCTCAACAAGTCACTAAGTCGGGCATGCATAAGGGTTTCGTTGGATTTTTCACACCTTACAAGCTACAACTGTAATGTTTGCACCGAGAGTTTGATGTTGTCCCCAAATCGATGAAGGATAGAAGAATTAAAAAGAAACCTGGATGTAGTTGGTTTAAAGGCAATAAAATGGTGCATGCTTTTTTGTGTAAGGGACAGATCACACCCAGGCAAAGGGGAGATCTATGCAATGTTGGAGAGAACGTCTTGGGAGATGAAGGTAGCAGGATATTTGTCGATTCGAACATGTGCTTTGAGTGAACAGGCTTTTCGGAAATGAAGGTCTCTGCAATGGTCAAGATATGTAAAGTGTTTACAAGGGAGTTGTGTGTAGTAAGGAGAATGTGTAACACCTTCAACCCACCCTCTCTACATGATGCCGTGAGATTAAGATTAAGATTGGCACCGGATGGCATTGGCATTATGATGATTGTAAATTGAAGTGTTGGAAATGTGTTTTTTTTTATTCAATCTACTTTTATCCCAATGACAATGTTCTTATGGAGATTATTGGTGCTGCTAAGTGAAGCAGGCTGTAAGCAATGGGCTGCACATTTGCACTATAACAAGGTGCATCATATGGAACTTGCAGCGATAAGAAGGAATCAGACTTTTTTTTTTTCACTTTCAAAAAAGTATTCTTTTCTGAGTGTTAAGAAGACTGGACTGTGCTATTTACTTCATCAAATCTGATGTATGGTATGCATCTCTGGGATGAAAAGCAAGAAGAAGAGTAGGTGGAGATTGGGAAAAGCAGGAGAGTACTGCTTGAAGGAAATGGAAAGCTACTTGGGCAGAGCAAGAAATGTGAGAAAAACCCTGCAGTAAATCCAATGCTAGGAGACTACGAGGAGAGCGTCTCTTGATATTTCTTTTCTCCAACTTTGTCATTCTGTATGGTCTTTTTCTCTGGATTAATTGGGTTGTCTTGTGGCCAAGGGCATCGTGCTTTTATTCATCACAGACTTTTTCAAGGAATACTTGGTTGATAACAGTCTTGATGACCTCATAGGACTGCTGAAGCGAGGGAAGATGGAAGACAATCTCCTCGAGTTGTTTCCAGTGCAGAAGCGTACTACGAGGCGGTGTGAGGTGGTTTTGTGAAAGGACTCAACTGTTAAATTTTCTGCCCCATCTGTCTATCCAGTTATCACTTTTGGCCCTTTGACATCGCCAGCAGCAGTACTCACATCCTTGTCTCATGCTATTGTTTTATGCTGGCTCGTGTGGAGTCTGTACGACCTGTTGAAGCTGGAGAAACAGGAAAGATATTTCTACACTTTTCTACTGTTATTTTATTTAAAAATATTGTGAAATCGAACCACTTTTCCTTGCATTGTTTTGTCAGTTGGATGTCATGATGGGAGATTTCCCTTTCTGCTTGTGTCTTCTTGTTTTAGCTTTTATCGTTGATGAATGTGGGTCGAAAGGATGCGTGTGCCCTCTCCTTTGAATGTTATGTTTTCTCTTACTCGAATGATAGAACTTTTGTCTGTTTGTTTATGTGTTAATTCTTCTCTCGCGAATGAGTGCAAGTTATTATGTTGATCAAGTTAGCATTTTCGTTATCATGGAAGTAAGTTTACATTAACTATGAAACCCCATTCTAGCACCCAAGTTTTTCCTTGACATTTTTTTGTTAGCCCCTTCGCAAGTCCCTTCGATAACCTATTGGCATCGAGAAAGAAAGGTCAGAGGATTGTGCGAGCAATGCGTGGGCTAGCCAACTTAGAGTTTCGGTATTAAAACCGGTAGAATAAAAGGGTTCGTGTGCAACGTGTTTTCCGCCTCTCGCGTGTTTAGACTCTTATACTATCCTTCATCTTGTTTCTAGGCTTTTAAGGCCATCCTCAAGAAGTACCTTGACCATGCCTATCAACTTGAATCATAACTAGCTTTTCGGATCAACTAAGTCGAGGTTTTCATTGTGCGAATCCAATACCTCGTTGGCACTAGATTAGTTTGGTCTAATCCCCTCTCGAATTATTTCTGATGGCGCTCTTCTATCTTTCCTAACTTACATTATTCTCCCCTTGTAATGTTAACGCTATTAATTAATATTGGTCAATTTTTATGCACGTAATTACTGTAATAGTTTGTGATGGAGATTTCCTTAGATGTGATTGACCTTCGGGAAAAACTCAGCTTTCGTGTGATAATCTTATGAATTCATAGCGGAAGGTTTTGTTTTGATAAAGTCACTTAGAAATTATGTTTGTATCTTTTTGTGCAACGGTTGACTGCGTTACCAAGGGTTGCCGTAAAATTTGGTTGTTTTGGGATATGGGTAATTTTATTTTAAATTAACCAATCATTAGTACTGTAGTGGAGGTTGCAAACCTTTAGTGTTATTAAAAAAAAAAATTGTTGACGACATTATTGTATACT
Organism: Taxus wallichiana var. yunnanensis; assembly: GCA_018340775.1. Classification (NCBI taxonomy): domain Eukaryota; kingdom Viridiplantae; phylum Streptophyta; class Pinopsida; order Cupressales; family Taxaceae; genus Taxus; species Taxus wallichiana. The sequence continues at coordinate 852,613,556 of CM031243.1, forward strand.
CTTGTTGGACGAAACCCCCCTTCTTCTCTCGTGTGGTTTGCTACTAGCCTGTGAGACTTTGACCCTTCCTGGATGATTGGTAGATCTCTTTGTAGTTATGGTCAAAACTAGTATACTATGCCTTCGCTTCGAAACTTGTGTTGTGTGTATACTCTAATTGATTTCCGGTTTGAAACTCTATTATCCATGGCTTTTTGTGTTAATTTCTGAAACCCGTGTTTCCCCCTTCTTGGGCCGATCCACTCTTGTTCTCTTGGAAAAATATTATTTCAGCCTATGCGTTGGTTCCTTTGATAAAATTCTAGATGACTGGTATATAGATCAATTCTCAATCTTGTAATTATTGTTTAATTACTTACTTGATGGGGATATTGTCTTTGCTAGATTGTTTGTTTTCTCCTTATAGGGCCAAGGGCCATTCTCATATGATTGTTACTTTCGTTGCATTTGCTCCTAATCAAGTACAAGGTCTCCTTCTTTGATCGACATGTTATAGACTTTATTATAACTTGATGTGCTCATAGTGTTTAGAGGTTTGACCCATTTTGTAATAAGGTGCTTCTTTTCATGATATTGTTAGATAATAGTTATGGTGGTTTTGTGTAGCCTTATCTTGCTCGAGTTCTCGTGAACCGACTCTTGTAGAAAATTTGTTGTGCAGATGGCTTACGTGGTTAGATGATGGAAAGACTTGTAGATTATTGCATCAATCTTGGTTATGATGTTCCTTTGTACGAATGTGTACTATGTTATAAAATTTGGAAAGGGCCTTTGGACATTTTAGAAGAAGAAGGGTAATGCCTAGTAAATGTATCAGAGAGTATTGTTGTTGAATTGAAACTTTGGCTTGTTTGGTTATCATGTGAAAGATGAAATTTTGATTACCGCTTGGTTATGGGATATTCTAGTGAATTTTAATCCTTAGAATAGAAGCGGGCATGTCCCATGTTATTACTCTCTTGCTCCCTAGTCTTGGTTCAATAGAGATAGTATGTCCCTTTGATTGGTGCATCATGTTGGAATGAATTGATATAACCTTGTTTTGTTTCCGCAAACAAGTACCGTTAAACTTTGCTCTTGAGTTAAAATGTTGAGTTGTAGAAATCCTCCTAAGGCTGGATAATAAAAGTTAAACTAAAAATTTATATATAGAATATATATTTGTAAGATCTACTGATGAAGAGAGAACAATCAAGAGGAAATAGAAACATCCTTATTAAAATTAAACTAATAAACATTATCCTTTTATGGTGAAACCTTAAATGATCTCATGGTGAAATCAATGGTTAGATTTTAGAAGATGATAGGATTTAATAAGTAGGAGGGAAATTGATTATTTAAACCTTAAAATCTCTCTATCGTTTGAAATGTTCTCCTTTGTCAAACTTAATTAAGTAAAGTCTAGATGGAACATTTAACCAATCTTGATAAACTCTTAACCTCAATAAAAGACTCGATAGTAAACAATGTGACCCCGAAGCTAAATTTCTGTTGTCCCTGTTCTCGTTAACCCTTGCCTTGATTCATGGTGATATTTCTTAAGCAAGGTCAAAATTTAATCCTTAAACAAGAAGGCTATTGTTATGAACCCTAAGCGGTACTTTTCTCAATCGGAGCTTATGCCTTCACCTGTGCAATAGAGTTGTGGAACATGTGTTAGTGGCTTGAGTAAGATTAATTAACCTTGTAAGAAATGGAAAATGTTCTAAAATCAAATGAATAAGAAAGATTTGGACATCAAATTGATGATCCTAGTTTAGAAAGCTTGGCCTTAAGCTATTTAGCCAACCGTTGAAAAGAAAGAAGTTCTCCCTTGTGAAAAGAATTGTGTGAATCATTACATGAAATTTTATAAGAACGTAAGTTAAGAATTAAGAGACACTTTAGTAAACAAGAAAATTTAACAAGAAATTCCTCTTGGGATGCCCTAACTGTAAGTGTGTTTTGTGGTTGGACTCCAATGTTGTTCTGTCAAGAAGAGAAAAGTAGATTGTCCTTGATAGGTGTGAACATTTCCGTGCTGACCTTGTGGTCTCCCCATAACAAGTGGTTCCTAGTGTTGGTTGTAACCTTGTGACGACATGTTGTGTCGTGTTGAGTCAAAGCAAGTCAAAAAAAAGTTATCCTGTATTTCACTGTGTTGTCATTGTGTTGGTATTTTTGGTTGGTTGAGAATGGATTTAATGAACCAGCAGAGATGAGGAAGCATATCAAGCTCTTTCACAAGCAAGAGAAGGGCTTATTAAAGGAAAATAAAAATAAAGATGCAAAGGCATTATTCTTCATTAACAAGCAATGGAGGAATCAATCTTTCCAAGAGTAAAGAATGCCACAAGATCAAAACAAGCATGGGATAGTTTGCAAACAACATACCAAGGCACAAGCAAGGTAAAAACAACAAAATTACAAATGCTTAGAAGGGATTTCAAAAATATGCAAATGAAGGATTCATATTCAATAGATTCATTCTTCACTCATGTAATGACAATAGTTAATCAAATTAGATCTTATAGAGAAATTCTTGAAGATCAAAAAATTGTAGAGAAAATACTTAGAAGCTTCCCATAAAGTTTGATTCAAATTGTAGTAGCCATTGAGGAATCCAAGGATCTTACACAAGCATTAGTAGATGAATTAATGGGATCACTCTTAGCACATGAGCAAAGATTAAATCGATTAGGGTCATCATCAATGGAGAATGCATTCAAAGCTTAGCTTCCATTTGACAGAACAAGAGGGAGATCAAATTACAACAGAGGTAGAGGACGTTTTACACCAAGAGGAGGAAGAGAAAATACACAATTTGAAAGTAGAAGACCAATATCAAGCCCACATACTCATTCTACACCAACAAGAGGAAGAGGTGGCAACCACTCTCATAGCCATCATCAAGGAGAAAGGTATGATAAATCCAACATTCAATGTCATTATTGTAATAAATTTGGGCATTTTGCATCTGAATGTAGAAAAAGACAATATGACATGAATAAGAAAAAGGCACATTTTACAAATGAGAACCAACCCAACACTAGTGAGCAAAACACCATATTTATAACATGCAATGTATTACAAGAGAGTTCTAAAGAGGTATGGTTCCTAGATAGTGGATGTAGAAATCACATGAGTGGGAGTAAGGAGTTATTTGCAAAAATGATGAATCGGTAAAATCAGAGGTAAAATTGGGGAATGATCACCAAGTATCAGTCATGGGAAAAGGATCAATTAATATAAGAACCAAGCAAGGTGAGAAGAAGCATATCCTTGATGTATACTATGTTCCTGGATTGCAACACAATCTCATAAGCATTGGGAAACTAGTGCAAAAAGGATATAGAATATACTTTGAAAATGGTGAATGTGTGATTCTAGACAAGAAACCAAGCAATAGGCTGATTGCAAAAGTTGAAATGACAAAAAATAGGATGTTTCCACTTAGAATCCAAAGTGAACTATTCCTAGAGCCACAAGGATTGCAAAAGGTTGCTGAATTAGCCTTCAAAGATTCATACAAAAATAAATATTGGCTATGACATTTAAGATTTGGGCATTTAAATTTCAAAGGATTATAGTTGTTATATAAGAAAAGATTGGTATATGGGTTATCACCAATAGAACCACTTAAAACAACATATAAGAGTTTCATATGGCAAAGCAACATAGACATAAATTTCCAATTGGGGAGTCTTATAGGGAAAAGCATCCACTTGAGATAGTGCATTCAGATCTTTGTGGAGCGATGCAAACACCATCCATAAGTGGAGGTCTTTATTTCTTGACATTTATTGATGACTTCAGTAGGAAAGTTTGGGTTTATTTCTTAAAAGGAAAATCAGATGCATTTTCTATTTTAAAAGAGTTCAAGGAAAAATTTGAAAAGGAAAGTGGACATTATATCAAATTATTGAGAACCGATAGAGGTGGTGAATATATATCAAATGATTTTCAGAATTTTTGCAAGGAAAATGGCATAAAGAAACAACTTACAACAAGATATACGCTCAAAAAATGGAGTAGAAATGAGAGAAAAAATAGAACAATTATGGAAATGGCACGAAGTATGATAAAAGAAAAACACCTACCAAATGAGTATTGGGATGAAGCAGTTGCATGTTCGGTATACATATTAAATAGATGTCCAACAAAAGTAGTGATAAATAAAACACCAGAAGAATCTTAGAGCAAAAGGAAGCATAATATAGCACATTTGAGAGTCTTTGGATGTGTGGCATACTCCTTGATACCTCAAGAGTTGAGAAAGAAACTAGATGATAAAGGAGAGAAGTGCATATTTGTGGGATATAGTGAACAATCCAAGGCATATAAGTTATACAATCCTATCACAAAGAAGGTCATAATAAGCCGTGATGTTAATTTTGTTGAAGAAGAAGCATGGGATGGCAGTATAGACAAAATGACTACAAATGCAGCTAGTGTTCTAGAAGAGAATGAGGAGAATGAAACTCAAGTTGTGAATCCTACTACACAAGCAAATATTCCTACAACGCCTTCTAAGGCACCCACCACTCCAAATCCAACTACTCCAACAAGTAATAACATCAGCGATTCTTCTAATCCAACACTTGCATCACTAAGATCAAGGTCTATAAACACTTCAAAGAAGTCACGTAGTCTAAGAGAGATTTATGATGAAATACAAGAGGCTGAAAATGATGATTTTATCCTCAAATTTTGTATTCTTAACACAAGCTGATCCAATTTAATTTGAGGATGCCATTAAAGATGAAAATTGGATTGCAGCCATGAATGAAGAAATTCAATCAATTGAAAAAAATCAAACTTGGGATCTAGTAGACCTTTCTAAAGGCAAGGATGTGATTGGAGTTAAGTGGGTTTACAAGACAAATTATAATGCTGATGGAAAGGTAGAGAAACACAAGGAAAGACTAGTAGCTAAAGGCTTCACATAACAACCGGCATAGAATACAATGAAACATTTGCACCGATGGCAAGATTGGATACCATTAGAATGGTCTTATCCATAACAGCTCAAAAAAATTGGAAGGTTTACCAAATGGATGTCAAATCAACATTCTTGAATGGCATTTTAGAAGAAGAAGTGTTTATAAAACAACCACCTGGTTATCAAGTTTTGGGAGAAGAACATAAGGTATACAAACTGAAAAAGACACTATATGGTTTGAAGCAAGCTCCTAGAGCTTGGTACAGTAGGATAGACTCTTATTTTGTGAACAATGGGTTTAGCAAGTGTGGCAATGAACCAAATTTATATGTCAAAGTGAATGATGAAGGAGAAATCTTGATAGTTTGCTTGTATGTAGATGATTTGATATTCATAGGTAACATGTCAATTAAATCATTCAAGGCAGCCATGGAAAGTGAATTTGATATGAATGACTTGGGGATCATGAGATAATTTCTTGGAATAGAGGTAAGTCAAAGTAAATATGCTAGTGACTTGTTGAAAAGATTCAAGATGACAAATGTGAATGCAGCCCCTACACTAGTTGCATTGGGTTTAAAACCTAGCAAGGATGAAAAAATCCTAGTGTTGATGCAACTTTATTTAAAAGATTAGTTGGCAGCCTTATATATCTAACCACCACAAGACTAGATATCATGTATGTGGTTAGTCTTATTTCTAGATTCATAAACAAACCTAAGGAATCACATTGGAAGGCTAGAAAAAGAATTTTAATGTATATAGTGGAACAAAGAACTTTGGGATTTTTATACATCTTGAGATGACTACAAGCTGATTGGATAAATGGATAGTGATTGGGGAGGCAGCTTGGATGATAGGAAGAGTACTTCCGTTATGTTTTCCATCTTGGATCAGGTGTTATCTCTTCGGCATCGAAGAAGCAACCAATTGTTACACTCTCATCATTTGAAGCGAGAATATGTTGCAACCACATCGCAGCTTGCCAAGCAAAGTATGGATGAGAAGAGTACTTTCAGATTTGAAGCATCCAAGAGAAGAACCTACGTAAATTTATTGTGATAATAATTTTGCATTTTCTTTATCTAAAAATCACATCTTTCATAAGAGTAGCAAACATATTGATACAAGATATCATTTTATTCAAGAATTGGTGAATAATGGTGACATTCATCTTGAGTTTTGCGGAGTCTAGAAAAACTAGCAAACATCTTCACAAAACCACTTGCAAAGAATGTCTTTGAGCATCTCCAGAAGGAATTGGAATAGCAGAGACATATATGGCAGTGAAGATTAAGGGGGAGTGTTGGCGGACATGGATCTCCAACTAATCTTCTCTACCACATCACCCCAACTACTCCAACCACCGCATTTAACTCTCTTTCTTTCTTTTCCTTTTTCCATTCTCTTCATCAATGTATCTAGAAACTTCTATTTTTGGTGTGTATCTGGAAGCTTCTCCGACACCTATTTTATGTAAAAGAAGGATTATGTTACTTCTTTTTTGTATGGATGAAGGCATGAATGTATAGAGCTTTGTTTTAGAAAAAGGCATGTAAAACAAGTGCATAAAGCAGCTCTAACTGTGTATGTTTTTCAAAGGCATAATACAAATACAAATATGTATTTCTTGTTGTTTTTGCTTGCTGTGGATATATAAAAAAGAATACTCTGTTTTTGGTAGATTTAATACAATCTTTTTTTTGTTTTACTGTATTTTTTCTTCTCCCTTTCCAAAGAATACCAAGGGCTGTAGTCGCTCAAGTCGCTCACATTGTTTTATCAAGGAACAATAATCAGGGCTGAATTAAGGTTTCTGAGTCCCCTAGGCAATACTGAGTGTGCGCCCCCTCCCACCGGTAAAGATTTCAGCGTCGCAACGAAGCTCAATTTCCATTGTCCACAACTTACAAGTAGATTAAGATATATAATTTTCCTTTCCGAATCCCAATATAGAAAGGCAAAGCATACAATCGCGATTAGTGCCTTAACCTATGTAGTGCATTTGAAAAGAACTAGATTCTCATTCAACTTTCAAGGTAACCGTAAGTTGTACTTGTGCTACACAGTGCACCGTGCAGGGAACAACTATTGAAATTTGAGTGCCAGTGTGAGTGGGTGAATGATTTCCAAGTTCCAATGGCAAGTGGAAGAATTAAGAAACATGAATGTGGAACCCGAACAGTGGACTGTGTACAATGTTGCAGACTTTCCCGTTACACCTAGAGTAATCTGAAGTTTTTCTTAGAAGCAAATGTAACAAAGACCATATAAATGAAATGAAATAAGATAATATACGAAGGATTGGGAGACTAATTTTGTTAATGTGGAGGCTCTAGATTTTTCATTTTCTATGTGCAGTCTGTAATCTAAACAATCTGCCTGAAACAGTGAAATCAAAAGTAACGAAGTTTACATTGTTTATTCACATCAGAATGTATATGCGTGAAGAGTCCGATGATAAGAAAATAGCGAGAACATCTTCAAGCTAAAGACAAATCACAAATTACATTGTCTATACATTTTGATAGCCGATAGGTCCTACAAACAGTTTGAAGGGCATTAAAAATAGTAAAACTATCATCAGCATCAGCATTTTAGCAATTACATCATTGAGTACCACTTTGTGCGTGCCAGTGGGAGTTTAAAATTTAAGATATAGATTCATACAGCCTATTGGTGCTGCTGGGGGTGACAAAGTGTGACTCCGTGAGGGGTCGAGGTTTACTGCTTTACCGCGTTTGACATGAAATTGAGGGCCAGCCCAGTGACTCGAGGTAATGAATTATGATGCCCGAAGGGAGAATCAGAAGTTCCAATGTGGTGGTTGGCCTGTACAGTGTAGCCTATAGGTGAAGGTCGCTGGACAAAAAATGAAATTGAAACTATAGACTGTAGTCTCTGACACTCTGTCTGTAATTTGTAAACAACACTGAGCCTTAGCGAATGAGATTCATGAATTTGAAACTGTAGTGGGGACTGGAGTCTGGGTATTTAAATTTTAATATAAATTGTTTTTTGTAAAATTTTAACTAGCCCTTGAGAGTGGCGACTACCTAGTATGAGTGGCCGACTTGGAATTTTAATTTTGTTTTTAAAATGTGGCGCCCTCTTTTTTGTGCACCCTAGGCAACTACCTAGGTTTCCTAGGGTAAGACACGCCTATATATATATATATATATATATATATATATATATATATATATATATATACACATACATATATATGTATGTATGTATATATACGTACATATACATATACATATATACGTATATATATATACATATAATATATACATATATATATATATATACATATACATATATATACATATATATACATACATACATATATATATATATATATATATATATATATATATATATATATATATATGGGAAGGGAGGAAAGGGAAGGAGGTAGGATTTGGAAATTCTTGAATGTTTGTTGCTTCCAAATGTTATATACATGTTCGAATGTTCTATATATGGAAGATCCTAGGAATCAAGTATCCGAACTTGAAATATCATAGAGTTACCCAAAATGTCCAACTACATTCACATTGAAATCTTTTGTGAAATTTTACTTTATTGTCGTGTTTGTTTTTTTGTAAACCCAAAAAATCAATGCAACAAATTTAAATGGTGTAAATCCACATGTAGTTTTAACCCTAGTTTTCCTTACTCAGACATGTGGAGCAAACATACTCATTGTTTGCATATAAAGACTTATATTCCACTCTAAGTCTAAACTTGATGGGATGACTTGAAATTAACATCCTTCTTTAAAATGTTCATGTATAGTTTGGTCAAACTTCGGTGAATCATGAACTATATTTATTCATTAATCTTGTATAAATATTTATATTTACTCCTTTATAAACCAATTTCAAAACCGATGGTGTTAGTTGTAATATCAATTTTTGTGTTTGGAAAAAATCAAATCTCTCCGGATTTTTTGATATACCTTGAAGAAATGTTTTTCCCCACTTTAAGTTTGAGGAAGCTACTAAAATAGTCATATATTCGATGAAACATCTTGTATATATAAAGAAATAATTTTGAAGAATTTGAAAATTTACATTTCCAGACATCCTTTAAAATTATAGCATATCTTTCGTTTAATGTTTTCTATCACTTCTCTATCATTTTCTTGACAATGTTTGGCAGTTGAACTTTTCATGTGTCTCTTCATGGAAATAAAAAATGTTAACGAAAATCTCTTCTACATGCATTTGCAAGAGATTGTTTAGAAAAGTGGTATTATGTGAGAAAATATAACTCACAGAGGTGAGTGGAGTCTAAAAACCATTACTAATATACGAAAATCATATAATTCAAAATGCATGATGAAAATGGTCATACACATACATATACATACAAATAAGTTTATGTTTTGCTAATTTTCATGATGTAAATTTGGGTGGGCAAAGTATTGATTGAGAACAAGATTTTCTATTCAATGACACTTCACTTTATGTCTAATCACATTCTTATCTATATATAAATTAGATGTGCGAGGAATATGAAATATAAATTAACAAAAGAGAAAAAAATACATGACAACTAGGATAATTACAATAATTATTTGAATAATTTTAGCTCTTACAGAGCTAACCACAAATTTAAAATAAAAATATATAATATAATCACGATTAGTTATGGGGCCTCCAATATTTAATAAGATACCCAATATTTGTGTTGCCCATCAACACTATGTTAATGTATTTGAATATATAAAATCTTAACAACGTGTTTGCAAATAATTCCTACAATTATATTTTAATAAAAATAAGTCTATCTTTTTACATATAAACCATACATTTTTCACTTAAAAATAACGCGGAAAAGAATGTACAACAGTTAATATTTTAAAGGGATCTTCATAATTTAATATGACCGAACCTATAATGATGGCATTTATGGCAGCATCATGGAATTGTTGGAAGATAACCTTAATTTACGAGGTTTAACCAACCCCAAAGCTGAATAACTTGGTATTTTCCATTTATTTAAGATGTTCTGGTTAGTTGAAGATATTGGTGAATCTCTGCGAGGTTGATATATTGTAAATTCACAATGGGCCAGGTTTAAGTGGTGTGTAGATTTTATTTTTTAAATCACAAAAATACAGTGATGAAAAGGCATGATGGATTTTAGAATATTTATTTTTATTTTTTTATTTTTTATTACTTATATGTGATGGCTGATGTGTTAGATTTGGCACATAAATATACCACCTTTGGCATGCTGATTCTAGTTTCTGATTTCCTACTGTGTCAAAACAATTGGCGAATGAGGAAATCTACAAATGAGATTAAAACTGGGTGACCAATAAGATGATGAACATTGCCATTTTAAGGAATTTTAACTTTAAAGGCCTATCGGTCAATAGCATTTAAGATGAAAAAATAATGTTATAACTGAATTAAGTAAAAATTTATTAGCTTGAATAAATTATATTACAAATATACTCTTTAATATATTATATTATAGCTCCAAATTTTGTGTAAAGAGTCTTTGATATAATAGATGAAATAAGGAATGAGAAAACTCATTTTAATCACATGATTCATATAAATATAATTATTACCGGCAATATTATTTATAAGTGTTTGTTGTAGAGGACAACATTCATAGGTGTTTGTGAAAGGTTGGATTGTGAAAATAAGGATATATAACTTTTTTATAAAAAAACCTTTACTTAAAATAGATATACAAATTATATAAGATTTAATCCAAGATTCATGAACGACTTTAAATCCAAAACTATGTTAAAATCCTTTAATATAAATCGGTTTTTTATTTCAATCGATTGTTTTGTGTTTTTAATTACATTTTGAAGGATTTATATATAGTAGAATAATTTATAAGCTTGATGATACTAGGTGTCGGTTCCATTTTCTTCCAAATTTAAATAAAGAATAGCGGATGTAAAGACAGGTTAAAATAAAACAACTTTGTTAAAAAGAGAGAAATATAATTACATTAATTTGTGAGCAGAAAGACGACAACTGATATGTAATATTACATTATATTTCCTAAATTTATTTAAAGAGCCTTTTAACAATTGATGGAACAAAGAAATGAGTCCACTGTCTACTACTTTTAACCAAATGATTTATACGAATATAATTACTAGTGGTCGCTCCGAGAGGAGCAAGATTACGCCGTGAATGTGTTATTAGGAGTTAGAGTGTAATGCAAGGTACCAGTTTGTTGTTTGTAATTTTGTAAAGTTGATTTTGGTGTAGTGTGGAAGATGATGATGATTGAGTTATGTGGCAGCAAGTTTTTGTTATTTAGTAGCAATTTTGTTGTATATTAGTCTTTTACCAATCTTCTTCAAGTTCAAAATTTTGAGATTTGATAAATTCTAATAGTTGGTATGCTATACCATGCATGGGATTTTGATATAATTGTACACAAGTTTCTCTGATGTTTCGTACTATGATATTTAGATTGAGATTATAAAACTACACAAGTGTTATTTTTCCTACATACTAAGTTGATAGCATATTGTATGGTAATTTATGGAAATGGGCAGCAAGTTAAATGGAGACTCGTAACTTGTGTGGCTAGGTATTGTAGTTTTATGTTAATTGTACAATGTGGAAAACAGAAATCATTAATTTTTCCCAAGTTTATACTTGTAATGTTGAATACGTATCCCAAATATATTGTTGTCCTTTAAACATGGGATCATTTTGTGCATATGTTGCCACCAATGTATCCACAACTAAAGAAGACAAAAATCCCATTTCATAGGAGGCATATATATATATATATATATATATATATATATATATATATATATATATATATATATATATATATATATATATATATATCGATCGACACTACAACAAACAAGTATTTTTTACCACATTTATTCCACAAATTTTCCACAAATTAAGAGAATTGTAGAATATTTGTGGCATCGCTATGAAAAAAAGTTTATTTATTTTCAATTATTGTAGATGTTCCAAAATTTAAAAATAATGTTAATAATTTGTAGATAACTCACATATCCAACCCTTTGTAATAGAAAATCCACAATTTTAATATTTTACTCTAAATTTATCATAAAATTACCCACAACATTTGCACTTATAGAATATTTTAATAAGACTAATATAAAATAAATTAATATTAAAATTCCACATTTAGTAATGTGGAAATGCCACATAATTCAAAAACTATTACTTTTTACATATTGTTAAAAAGTTAATAAAAATTAGAATTAAAATTCTATGTAAATCCAACTCTCAACATATATGTTCTCTGTAGTAGGAAAATTAATTTAAGTGTTAATACAAGTGTGGAAATGCCACACTAAATAGTGTTAAAATTACACATTATCAAAAACAATACTATAGAAATTGCACGGTATATATTATAAAATTACTTACTATATTCAATTACAAGTATTATAGGTTGTATATAAATTAGTCAAAAATAATAATAATATGGAAATACCACACTTCTTAAATTTCTATCTTTCCCCATATTTTAAGAACACTCCAGATTATAGAAATTTTAATAATAATATGTGTGTGTGTGTGTGTGTGTGTGTGTGTGTGTGTGTGTGTTGGCCCCATTAAATAGTGTAGAAATACTATGCACTACAAGAAACAAGTTTTTTTATCACAATTAATGCATGAACAATTTCCTCCATTTAAATCAATTTTAAATATTTATGATATATCGACAATAATCAAATTATTTAATTTTGAAGTTGTATAGATGTTCTACAAATATTTATATTTATAATTATTTATAGAAAATCCACATTAATAAAATATCCTCATTGAAAATACACATTAAAAAACATCAATCTAATTATTTTTATTGTAACATATCATTTTAAAAAAACATTATATATCAATAACATTTATTTGTATATTAATTATGATAATTTAATATGTGTGAATAAATTTTCCCTTCACACAAATATATATTCTAAAAATAAATTAAAATATTCAAAAACAAATTTTAAATTAACTATTAATTATATTATATGTCTATATTTTATTGATATCAACATTTATAATTTGTAATGTCTTTAAAAGATGATGCCACGCTCACGATGCCGACGACGCGCCACAACCATACAACCCGAAAATGCGACAAATTTTTTTTTGAGATGGGTGCGTTTGCATACAGGTTCGAACTAAAATAGTCCCGTAATGCTTCGGGAACGAAGATGATTCAAGGTTAAGGATATTTAAATTCATCTCATTCGACGTTTCACAAAACGGAAAGGAGGGTCGTCTTTCGAATTGCTTTGTCTAGTGTCTGGTGATATCGCAATAGCAGTGTTTTTCAATGTTAACCCTAGAGTAAGGTATAATTTGTTATGAAATGAATAACCTATCCACTCGATTTTTATTTTTGTTTAATTATCCATTTACATTACGTTATCTCATGAATTTAATACATTATGTTATATATTTATATATATATATATATATATATATATATATATATCAAGGAAATCATACGATAAGATATATACTTCAACATTATATTACTACATTGTCTGTCTTTATGTATTTAATTGTACATAGCACCTTATTTATATTAAGTTTGTTTATTATATGAAGGTTGTATTATGTGTAACTAATATTTTATATAGTGGTTAACACCTAAACTAGCCTATACAGCTACACGTATTCCTTCAGTAGGATAACATATATTAAATTTTATGGTTGGGGCGGTGGTCTCATCATCCACTTGTCACAACTAAATATCTCCCTGCCTGGCGTGCGGATCCACTCCAACTGGCCGCTTACACCCTTCCTTAATTGGATTTGTAAACTCACATCTGAGCAGACAGCCCGCCGTCTCTCTCATAGACTGTCCTGTCCACGCATTAAGAAGAAGGTTATTATGGTGGTTGCGGGTTAGAACTCCAGGCGCGTGTAGCAGATGGGACGCTGTTTCAAACGTGGCGAGGTTCAGCACTCCGTTGATTAATCTCTTTGAACGCCTCAACCACACTGGTTGACCAACTATGTTGTAATCTGTTCATCATCGAATGCACCTTCAAATTCGGGATTCTGCCATCAAGTGATGTTTATCAAATCGCTTGAGGAAGAGACAGTGCGAATGTTTCAAGTTTTATTGGGGCAGAAAGAGTGTTATATGGCGACTGGACAGAGAATCACAGCCTGGCCGCGTGGACAGCAAAAAGGAGACTGTAACGGTAGGGGTGATTTACCTCCACTTTCATTGGGTGCTGCATGGTGTGTGTGTAAACTCTGGATACGCCATCTGTCAACTATGGACCTCTTATACCAACATCTATTGCTTGTCTAATGCAACACTCCTAAAAAGACGACCACAAGACTCGCTTTTGCAAGCACTGCAATAATTAAATATTCTCTGAGACAGTCAATGCTTGGTGTATCAGCTGTCTATCAGGCATATCTACTGAAACGTTTCATCATTTTCTTTTATATTAGCAGTTATTCTCTCGGACATGATTTAAGGGTGATTGACTGGTCTTGATTTTGAGACTAACTTCACATTTTTTGGTGCAATACCACGAGGCCTCGCCATGCGCCTTGATATTTGTGAAGCTAAGACCACTGCAGTTGTCCTAACTTAAAAAAAAATGTTTAAACTATTGGTAAGCATTGCAACAATTTAAATATTCGCTGTAACAGTCAGCGCCTTGTGTATCAAGTTTTCTATCGTGCATTTTTATCAAACGTATCATATTTTTTTTTTTTTATTTTATTAACAGTTATTCTTTTAGACGCGATTTAAGGGTGATTGGTGATCTTGATTTTGAGACTAACTTTACATTTATTTGGGCAAATAGAGTTCGCGGAGTGCCATGCAACTTGATATTTGTGAAGCTAAGACCACTCGCAGTGTTCAAATTTCGAAATCTGTTGTCCTAATCTCTGTCAGAAAATAGTATCTTTAAGGAGCTAATGGTAATAGTTCTGGCAAAGAGATTATGGCATTGCCACAGGTTTGCTTTGTTATAGTTCTATTTTCCAATAAGCACTCAAACTAAAGGATAAACAGCAGGAAAAAAATAAAATATGAGAGCAGAGAGCTTAAATCGGCTTGCCATGGAAACTCACTTGCTCTTCACAGTGCTTCCCCGCCGCCCATGAGATGGAAACGAGAATTTACACAGCGTGTAAGAAACAAACACGCATTTTCCTTGAGACACTCAAAAACTGTTAAGGCGACCTGCTCTATACATGGCAGTCGATGCATACATGTTTCATAACTGCTCCACTAATGGTATAGTTTCTAATAAGGGACAAACTTAATTCTCTTAGACATGTTTAATAATTAAAATATTAGTTTCCTTTTAATTGTAATGTGGTGGTGACTTATTAAGCTAGAAACTTTACCTGATTTCTTTCTTCACAAATCAATAACATAACATGGGTTTTCAAAGAATCGATTTCATTTCCCTTTATTAATTTGTAATGGATTCTTGTATTAGATTCATAAATGAAGAAAGCATAAAAGAACTAGATCTTACAAAGTTTCATTGTCATACTAAAAACTATTTGAAAACTTGAGTCCTTCCATCAAGTATAAAAGAAGGGATAATGCACTATTCTTTTATCCTTTCCAACATATCACTTCCAAGTACTTCAAACAAAATTTTAATATATTTTCTTTTGTAATTTCTTTCCAACATTCCACAAGAATTCAACAACATTTACAATAAATTTTTAGAGTAAGAAATACTATCATTTCAATGCAAATTTTCCTTCAAATCTTTTACAACATGTCCTACTTCATGTGGGAAACATATTTGCAATAATGGAAGCTAAAGAAAGCAAACAACATTACATTTTTCTTCCACTCAAGGTGGGTAGATGCATGATGTTTTTACATTGTCAACAACAAGGTTCTTGTGCTCCAAGGTGTTCTTCATCCATGCTCCGAGTTCCAAGTATTTCCAAACACAACCAAGATAGGGGGAGAGGCAACACTCTCCTCCCAACCAAAACTCAATGGAGAAGAGAAGCAATCTCTCCATTGACCCCCGAGCCCCAAACACAACACCATGAAGAGTGGTCTCCAACTCAAGGCAACAATACTTGCTTCCACAATACAATTTCTTCACAACATTCAAAGAAACAAGAGACACACAACTAACACCAAACATTTCACATGAAGGCTTGCATCCAAGCCAACAAGAGAAGGAACTATGGGAATGTTTTCCTTATGCCTCCCAATTGAGATGAGATGCCCATCCAAAACCCTCCACAATAAAACTCAAGCCCCTATGACTCTTATGCCTCCCTCAAGTACCCCTTTTTCCTCCCATACTCTTATGCCTCCCTCCTCTTATGGCTCCCTCAAAGACAAGGTAGAATGTAAACATTCTTACCCAGATGGGCATCCCTCTCAAACTCCCTCCACAATATCCTAATCTACTCTTATGCCTCCCTCATGAGAATTCCCATAGACCTCTCATATACTACACAATAAGCATTCTATCCATTTTCACAATACACCAAAGTAAACATGCATTTTTCACAATTTCAGCATAGAAGCAACAATAATATGAAAGCAAAACAAAGGAGAGGGTCTCCTACCTCTCCATTTGAGAAGCCTAAACCAAGAAATTTGTCCAAGCTCCTTCCCAAATCAATCCAAGCATGCAAGTCCAAGCACTCTCTTTTTCTCTTTCTCCCAATTCTTTTCTCTCCCAAAAATAACAAAAGAGAACTCTTCAACAAAACAAAAACAAAACTCCAACCCCCTCAACAAGAGAGGAAATTTCCATAAATAGACAAGAGGAAGAGTGAGGGTGATGTGGCTCCTT
This sequence comes from Taxus wallichiana var. yunnanensis, assembly GCA_018340775.1. Classification (NCBI taxonomy): domain Eukaryota; kingdom Viridiplantae; phylum Streptophyta; class Pinopsida; order Cupressales; family Taxaceae; genus Taxus; species Taxus wallichiana. The sequence goes on from CM031243.1 coordinate 852,630,289, forward strand.
GTAGGATGCCACATCACACATCCTCAAGGCCACCTCCCCTTAGTCAACTCAAATCCCAAAACACCATAAATGGGTGGTTGGGTTGAATGACATCTTTAATCCAAATCCATCCCTTCCCCATGTGTCCTAAGACACAATTAAATGCAAAAGAAGACAAGTGCACTCGAAAGTCATATTTCCCTTCCCAAAACAATAAATAATCTCATTTTTGGATTCCCAACCCATAAATATGGTTGGTAAGGGTTTTGGGAAGTGTGGGACAAGTTTAACTTGTCCCGCAAGTCCCCCAAAATGCCCTCAATCTCAAATTCGAGATTCAAAGAACATGGAGTGGTCAACACTCAAAACCAAGCATTCAATACAAGAGGACACACAAGGCTCAAGGAGCCAACCAACAAAATTAATTACATCCACTTGACTTCCTCCAAAACTTAAAAATTAAAACAAGATATTACATTAATCTAAACACACTTAGCAAAGTAATTCTTAAAAGGAAACATCACAAATAAAATAACCTACTAAAGTAAGTTAGAAAAAGTAATTAAAATTCTTACCCCCTTGGTCACATTAGAAAATTTCCCCTCATGGAAATTTTCTCAACACATAAAAGAATAAAGGTAACACGATACAATTTACTAGTTGCCTTGACGACCAAATGTTGTAACCACCCAACATTCTCGTTGTGTTTGGTTCCTAATCCCCTCATGGTTGTGATCAGGTTGTGCTTCCCGCAAAATGCAAAATACCTCCTTCACCTTGCGGCCATGTCAAAATATCCAAAATAATCATATGCATGAAATTTATTAACATCTATACGTAATTCAATTATCCATTATTCTAGGTCTAAATCACAACTTAATTATGCGTTCCATCATTATCCACAATTATAGTAATGTAAATTCAACAACTACATTCTACTCATCATGGCGAAGAAATCCAATGTTAGAACACATGCAATATATCCATATAAAAATAATATCAGTATCCAATAGTCTTTCCATGAGTCGGTGTAGATCATACCGAAAACAAAATCCAACCATAATCTAAATGCATCTAGTCACAAAACATCATGCTAATCAACATAAGTATAAGTCATGTCCATATCTAAACTCGCATAACTCAAAATGATAATCAACTAAGTGTCGTAGGGAAGTGGGCATTACATAATTATCTAAAAGTATCGTTTATACTACAAAAATTATGTAATATATATTTAATTAGCTATTAAATTTTAAATCTACATTTGTCAACTAAAGTGCAAGTTATAATGCCAAGGTCTTACCATTATTTATGGTATTTAAATTCCACATAAGTTGCCGTGACTTATGTTATTCACTTTCAAAAATATTAAATGTCAGCTTTTATTAAATAGGATTCTAAAGATGAAGATTAAGATTGTTCTTTGTTTTAAGAGTGAAAATGCTTCCACATGTCACTAAAATAAGATAAATAACGTATATAGTGGGATCTCTTTAAATTTCATTAATTACGCCGAAGGACCTCCGGACATTTCTACAAGTACGTTAAATTTGACGCATGTCTTGCCGCTTTTCGTGATGTGTTTAAATTTGACGTCCCTTTACACGTTTTTCTTGTTTTTTAGCCATTTCGAGAGTTCGCATGACCATTCAGTGATGATCTGAGAGATTAATTTTGCGTTCTGTAATCGAGGGCCCTTGGGGGCTTAAACTTGGGGCAGATGCAGTGTTACAATGTCGGTAATTCGCAGACCGAGAATGTAAATCAAAGGGTGGCTGCTGCAGAGTATCGTAGCTACTGGAGCATCTTAGCAGGCCCTGGTGCAGGGGTCGAATCTCCATGCTGCTGTTCATCTTTTAAACAGATGGAAAATGCTGCATTTCTACAGGGGATTTGTTTTGGGTTTCAAATCTTTTAAACGGTTTACTGGAATGCCGCCGTTGATAAGTTGAATTCATAATACTTAGATCGGCAATCTGAATCAGTACAAGTCCTCGCCGTCATAATCATAATTCATTTAGATCTCGTAATCAAACCGGAGATGTTCGGCTTTGGCCCCTTCTTTTTAGCCATTTTGCAAATTTAGACCAGTGGCCTCTTAAATCATAAGAAATATAACGAATGCTTTCCAAAAACCAATTATTTTTTAAATTAATTTGCCCGTTCTTGTTGTACCCATTTTGCGAATTTAACAATGGACACACGCGCATTTAAACATGGTTTCTTAAACCATAGCATTAAACTATGAGAGATAAAATAAATACTTCTAAAAAAAAATTATTTTTTAATTTATTTGTCTGTTCTTATTGCAATCATTTTGTAAATTTAGCAGAATGGACACATTTCAAACATGCCTTCTTAAACCATAAGAAAATTAAACAAATGCTTACGAAACCAAATCATTATTATGTCAAGGCGTTCCCCCTATGGTAGAGGACCTCCGGACGTTTCTACAACTACGTTAAATTTGACGTCTGTCTTGCCGTTTTTCAGACGGGTTTAAATTTGACGTCCCTTTACATGTTTTTCTTGTTTTTTAGCCATTTCGAGAGTTCGCATGACCATTCAGTGATGATCTGAGAGATTAATTTTGCGTTCTGTGCAATCGAGGGGCCTTTGGAGCAACGGCTATCCACGACATTATTACAATCAAAGCTCACATGGTAAAGGTATGTTCCAAGTATTTCATTAGCTCTGAGATTTTGAGACCGTTCTCGAGCAAAAGGGCTCTTGACTCCATCAGGCGCAACAGCTTGCAATCTGCAGTCTGTTCCTATTCTAATTTCTACTTGTGTTCTGTAGCCTGCAAAAACCCAATTTGTGTTGGTTTTTTTCCCTGTTCCATTAAATAAATGTTTTGAATGCTAAAAAAATTCAGACAATGGCCGAAAACCAGGTCACAGATCCCTACAATTGCCGCTAAGACATATTTAAAAACAATGTTTCTCATTTTCTGCAATTGATTTGATTAAACAAGCCTTAGGCAACAATAATACATTGGCGATACAGGCTATCATCCCAAACTCAAATAGATGCTTCCAGTAATGTGGATATAAACCCTAGATACATGTAAAAGCTATGGCGACTGAGGGAAGTCCATTTTAATATAAACTGGTATAGTTTAAGATAGTTTTGTAAAAGATAAGGGAATTTATTCATACGGCTGTATAATTTGGTAGTTTTGTCAACTCTAAACTATGGAAAACAACCACTTCAGAAAAAGATTGGAGAGTCACAAGCTCTACAAAAAACATTTCCCGTAAAACCTCTTCCTCACGCCTGTGCCTCCTGACCCACGACAAGAAGAAATGTCACTGCCGCCATCGCCATGGCTCCTGTCACTAAGGGTTTGAGATTTTAGGGTTTGCAAAGACATTCATTTTAGGTTTTGTGGTATGTTATTGAGTGTTTATTATTATTTTGTTACATTATTGTTTAAATCTCTACCAAAACTACATTTGGTAGTAGAGTAATTATGGGGTTGTGATAAATTTGGAGAGGTAAAGCCACTGTTTATTTTGTTTGTCACTTTAGGTGAGAGAATGAGTTTTTTAATATTGAGTTTGTATTAGTAACTTAGACTATGATTATTTTAAGGACCTACTTATTTTTTATATGCATTGCATTTACCCTGCGTAAAGCTTGTGGCAGTGATAGACTTGGCCTTGGGAGACTCGACTACGGATTGCATTGAAAATTTTACCTGCTACATTCTCAACTCAAGTTCCATCCATCGTGCATGCATTTTATTTTGTCCCAGTAAAGGCATAGTAATATTATTTTTCAGGTGTTAGAATGCATTACTATTAGAAAGTTATAACTATTTTGATCCTGATGATCTGATTATCATATTTTACTTGAATCCTAGACCTTTTGTTAATTTATCAGAATTTCAAAAACAGATTGCAGGTGCCCAAGGGTCATGGCCTCTTCCCTCAGCAGAGTGAATCCACAGGCACACATATTTTAACTGCAGATTCGGTAAATGAATCCCCTACCAGATCCGGTAGATGAATCCCCTGTTGCTCTTGACTCCATCAGGTGCAACATTGGCGGTGAAGATCCGGTTCAACAAGTAGATTTGCTTATTGATTTTAGTGAAATGAAGGTATTTATCCATCAGTTCAAATTGCAAGGCAATGGTAGTTTTTGAAGTCAGAAACACCAATTTCGTGTTTGAGATCTCTTATAAAACCCCAATAGGAAATCATTTTTAGCGTATTAACCACTCCAAAATTGTTTTTCATTAACTGTACATATTTTCAATCTGGGGTAAGATCTTATTAATCCGTTGTTAATGTGGGATATCGTTGTAGGGCCTTTCAAAAAAATCATATACTGTGGTGGATCGAGTTGAATCTGTGGTGTCCATAACTAGGTAGACAGGAAGTCGGAGCTTTGCAATAGCCATCCCCATTATTTGTGAAATCAGCTCTGCACACGGAAATAAATCTGTAACCCCAAATTATCTCCTTATTTTACTATATTCAAATTGATTGATCTGGATCTATATCTGACGTGGGTTTAATAGTGTCTAGAAACTGTTGTCTCCACGTTGTTTTATTTGTATTTTTCGTTTTATATGGGTTGTGTATATCTATGTCTGTTGCTACATAGTTCAGGGTACTGTTTTCATTCCTATTTTGTATAATCTTCCTCCTTTTGATGCGGAATTGTGTATTAGGGTTTGAATCCTATTTTGTTTGTTGGAATTCAGGTGTTTGATTTGAAAATTCAATGCATTGGAAATGGAGTTCCCAAGGCAGCTTGCAATTTCTCTAATAAGGGATGTCTTACAATGCACACCAATTTCGCTTTCCTCAAAACCTCATACCAGGTGGTTGCCTCTTTCTGTTTGTCTCAAACCAAATAGTTCCTTTCTGTCTTATAACAATTTAAATTCGGAGCCCTGTTTCCTGCAATTTCTTGAGCACCCACAAGTAGGATTTGGATTTTCATTGGATTTGTTCATGCATCCTTAAAGATTCGAAGAAGAGCGTAGGCACTATGTAGTGATGCACATACAACACGCACAAGAGGGATTCAGTTTTCTCATTGGATTTAGGCATGGAAACCAAGAAAGACTTGTATGCTGCCCACTCAATCAGGTCAATAAACCGTTGCAACTTTTTGAGTTTTAATATAACTGAAATTTTATTTGTTGTATGCTTCCCACTCAGTCAGGGCAAATGCCATGCGAACTGTTTGACTAAATGCATGTAAGAAATGTGGCCTCGTGGATTGTATTGTTCACAGGATATGAATAGAATTTTTGTTGTTGACATGATTGATGACATTTATTCCCTTACCTTCAAACATGTTAGGTCCAAGGTCACTTGATATTCTTGGATTTCATTGTTTAGATACAACATCAGAAATTAATATGCACAACAAAAAAAAAATTGAAGAATCCTCATGCAGGTTGTTCTCGATTGTGTAGGGTGGTTGTTTCACATGCATGAGCAGATAAACATTCTTCCATCTTATTTTACCTAAGAAAATCATGAAATGATTTTGTGGCCGACTTTAGCTCACATTAAAATTGATTCTCTCATTTCCAGTAGATTCAATACTGAATTCACCATCCCTTGCAACACTATAATCTAAAGTTTGCCATCATACCTAATGGGACTGTTGGCTACCTCTTATGAGATGATTTTTGAAGATCTTAATCATCATAACCACCATCCCGTATGGACTGTGATCTTATAATCTGTGACTGTTCCTCACAGGATTGTTTGGTTAAGATCCTAATCATCGTTGCCATCATCCCTTGTGGGATGTCTGGATTATAATCTTTGTCATCATTGTCAAGCATCCCTTATGGGCTGTTGGCTTCTTGTTTGCCAACACCTGTTCAGGAAAGGGAACTTTTTCTGATCTTTCCACAATCCCTAACAGGACTCCTGGCCTATTCTGATTTTCCCTCTTGGCCAAAAACTTAGAGCAATGACAGTTATTTTTAACAATTGTCAACCTTAAAAGTGCGAACAATCAACTTTTAACATCTAGCAATGAAATTCAGTAATTAGAAAATCAATGGGGTTATCATACCTTCAAAACTTACCAGTCATTCTTAATTGTACCTTCAATCAGTGTTGGAGAGTTGGTCATACTGGTCTGTGCTTGGTCAATGTGACATAGAAAGTTAACATTGCAACTGGTGTATAACTCATGAGGAGTTGACCAAGGAATAAATTGAGGCATCGACGATTCTGCCAAATAATTAACTTAGTTTTGAATAATATTTGCGTAACCCGTTCGGTATTCATCATTATTGTCATTCATCATTTTATATTTAATACTATTGCATCATTTAATTTGCAAGGCAGGAAGTCAACACCGCAGCAGGAAATCAATTCTAAAACAGAAAGTCAATGTGATTGTAGAATTCTCTTCTCAAAAGTTGCTCAAGAGTTAAGGCTCATAGCGGGCTTGTGGTTCGTTGCAGAGGCTCTATCATATTCTAAAATTCTTCATACATTACCACATTGCATTACATGTAAGGATGTTGGGTGATAAGTTGATAACACTATTTCAGTATTATGATGTATAAAAGTTTTAGTATTAGTATGTATTTAGCATGTATTTGTTTTGTTTGAGACCTGATTTCAGGAAGATTAGGAAATTGTATTCTGATTAGCATGTTTCTAAAGTGGCATCAATGCTCAGAGCAGAGCCTTAATAAGCAAGCACAATTTCCTTAAGGCTGGAAAGCCCTACTACCAGAGCTTGTTTCCAACCTCTAATCTTGCACTTATTACATCGTCAACAATAAAATTCTTCCCTGTGAATTCCATAAAAGGTAGGCATCTTCAGCTTTGGGATTGTTTCATTGGAACTTGTGAGTGGCAAGTCCAACATGGATCCCACACTACCCATCAGTACATTATATATCTTGGACTGGGTATGACATTTTCATACTTCTAAAGTGTTTGGAATTTTTGTATGATTTTTGGTAATTCTCTACGAACCAATGGTTTGTGACTAATAAACAACTCTTCAAAAAAATTCATCAATTCTTATTTTACCCCAAATGGAAGTTCAATGAATGCAACGTTTATTATCTTAAATTAGTAAATCCCTTCAGTGTGTCTACATCATAATCAGTAAAACAATTGCCCACAAAAGGCTACCACTCATGATATAAAATCTGCAATTTTTCTATATTCATGTTTAGTTTAAATAAAATAGTCCACAAAACACTACCTCATGATATAAGATTTGCAAATGTATATTTACGAATTTGTAACAAATTTGAAATGTAGAGATAACACCTTTAAATGTAATGCTTCATATATATTCCTACACTTACAAAATCAATTACACCCCTTATCGATATCAACTACAAAAATAATAACCATCCCTCTAAATCAAATAACATATACTGTTCGGCGTTCACATTGCATTGTACACATGCGATTGCTAGTTAATATTAGATGTAGTGCCTCGTTGTAATGCTAAATTTTGAGGTGAAATTGTTGTTTCTTCCATCGCTTTCCTCCCACGTTGGTTATAGATGTGACAGATAGACATGAGGAGATATAGACCGTATTTTTTATTATTCTCTTTGGTAGTGGTTGAAGCGCATTTCCTTTCTCCCTGGTTAGCCGGCTGCAATCATTTATTTCTGATTTACAAATCTTACCTGCTTTTTGTTGATCTGCCCGGAGATCTCCTCGGATATTCTGCGCGTGGAGTGGTTGAGGGACGTTTTTTTCCGCGTGCGGCGCAGAAAGGCGAGTAAAATCCTTCTGTCATGGCGTTTTCCCCTGGTACCTCCCTGTGCACGTTTTGTTAGATGAAGCTTCAATCTAAAGAAAATGGTCTTCACCTGTACGTGCTGCTCCTAAGCTCGGGTAGACGTGGTTTGTGGTTGTTTCGGATGCGTTTGGGGGAGAAAGGAAAAAGATATCGAAATTCTAACGCGTTTGGCGAAGGTACTTAATGGAAAAGGAAAATCCTTCATTCAATTAACCACGATGATGCTCAGGGTTCGCGGACCCCCATTAGCTACGAGATCGGAGAGCAGGGAGTCGTTTGTTCCCGTTTTCAATTTCTCTAGGTAAAACTCTTCTCTCTCTCTCTCTCTCCTGGATCATCATGATGTCTGTTTCGGATCTCCATTCCAAAGAGTATTATCAGTTGGACTGCAACAAAGCTCTTTCCACTAGTTGCCCAAATATTGTGAGAAGGAGCGATTCCAGATCTATGACGTCTTTTCGTTCCAGGTTCGATGAAGGAGGAGGGCAAGGCAGAGCAAGGAAAGCAGAGTGTTTAGTGGGCCACAAGACAGGAAGAATGCTGCAATTCCCTCTTCAAATAGCAGTGACAGTGTCAACGACGATGTCAGCCTTGGAGCATCTTCTTCTTATCTTGCAGACGAGTTTAACTCCTCATTCGCTTTCAGTGATTTGTCTTCCTGTAGCAGTGATATTTCTGGAGAATTACAACGACTAGCAATAACTGCTTCTCCTTTTCCCTCAAAAGACACTGCAACTCAGGCGAAGTGGATGGGTAGATTTGTGAAGTCAAGGGAGGTAGAGCCACATGATGTCGGGAATGTGAAGAACACGAGTAGGCCATCAATGGAGCCTACACAACTATCAACACTTCTATTGAAACTGAAAATTTGGATGCTAATTTTAATTTTAAAGGCCTCATAGAAGATTTGGAGTCCACCTCAATTAAGCTTCAAAGGAACACAAAGAGCATGATTGAGGCTATACGCAAAAAAATAACACGGACAAAGGATTTTAATAGCTAATTCGGGGCTATAAAGCCTTTAGTTTCATTATTTCTCTTTGTAGATCCTCTAACACAGAAAATGCCGTGATCGCTCTCGTTAAATTTATCACTTTATGAAAACAACAAGTCTCGAGATAACAGGAGCTGGAGCTATCAAACCTCGATACATGTACTAAAATCAGAACATCATCTCGCTAAAGAGAATACACTTGTACCCTTTTGAGTCTATCACTAATAGAGGATAACAAGGTTACAATAGGTGCCGCAGCGCAATTCCACCCTTAGTAGCTCGCTTATTAATGGTTCCTTACAAGGGAGAAAGGATGCAGCTACAACCCTTTATACTCTTTCCTCTCTACGGAGAACAAAGATAGAGCCATCCGGCTGGTGCAATCAGACCACTTGTGGATCTTATGGCAGATTCCTCCATTGGTATGGTGGATAAAGCAGCTTGTATTAGTAACCTGAAAACCTTCCCCGAAGGTAAAATTGTTATTGTGGATGAAGGAGGTATACCTATTCTGGTGGAAGTAGTGGAAGTTGGATCTCAGAGAGGAAAGGAATATGCAACAGCAACACTTCTACAACTATGTGAAGATAGTTACCTCTACCGCACTCTGGTATTACGCGAAGGAGCAATACCTCCTCTGGTTGCCTTGTCACAGTCGGGCACTACACGAGCAAAACAGAAGAGTGCTTCTATCTTCCCGGAGTTGCTCCCAAGGATTCCAAGAAGGCATGTTTCAATCACCCCCTTTCCTATGCCAAGCATGGCCGTTAACAGGGTATGGATCTTCAGCAGGCGGAGGAAGAGAAGTTACGCAGGTTGTGTTGTTGTTGCCCGAGCCCTGGTCGACGTGGTTGTTGGTTGGAAGAATTCTAATCAGGCATGTTAACTCTACTCCTTGTAATAGTTTTCTACTTTCTTTCAGTATCTTGAAATGAATATTCTTCCTCTTGAATGGCGCCTAGACAAAATGTTTTCATGGTTGTTTATATCACTGCCTGATTGTGTTGGTTGTTCCTTTAAATCTCGATCCAATTTTGCTGGTTTTGCTTGGAATGTCCTTTCCTCCCTTATAGCTTACTCTATTTCATATTTGTCTAAATGGGTTTCTTCAAATTTTGAGTGATGCAATCTAGTTCATAGGGAAGGAAACATTATTGAGTTTTGTTTGCTTATATGACTCTCTTTTAAAAGAATTCTCGTGATGGTAGTTATAATTGAAGGTTACTAAATGGAAGGTTAAGCCTTCATATCTCTCGTTTGGTTGAATAAATATGTATTTCTGTTTAGGGCCCTCTCTTTTTGCTAAAAGGTACATTAATAGTGACATTGTGTTCTAAAACTTGTTTAAACCTCGTGGGCATTCCTTACTTTTTGTTTGATTAGAAAATGGCATTTGGGTTTTGCTTTAGAACCGTACATGGTTGATTGTTGTACCTAGTCTAGAGGAGGGTTAACCTAGCATCTATTTTGGCCTCTACATGTTGAGAGAATTACTATACCTACTTCTTGATGTAAACTCTTGTTTGATTAAAGCAAGGGGAAACATTGTAAGTTTAATCGAATGAAATCTCTACCATTTTTTTTTATTAAGGGTCGCAAGCAAGATGTTACTATTTGACTGAAACAAAAGTTGTAGGTGAACCCATGGTATTGACTCGCGAACTTGTTTCTGTTAGATGACAAATGATTTAAAGTGATATTATCATAGGTGGCTGTTATATTTATCTGTTTGATATTTGCTAGATTTTTCCTCGATAAGCCCACATGGATCGGGTAAAATTTCCATATTCTATACCTTTGGAAAGGAGTTCATAGAACTTCTAGGCCCGATCATCGCGCTGCGTAACCTTCCCGATGGATATGTGCGTTGGTTCTTGTTTTGTGTTTGTACTGTGGTAAGGTCTTTTGAGTCCTGGGGCATCATTGGTGTTTTACCCTCTCGCGTATCGAATCCCTTTGTTTTCGAACTCGAATACCTTATACTTCAAACTTGGTTACTAAAAGGTCCCATCTTGTGGCCTTGTTAAGGAAATCAGATTTTATTTTAATGTTTATTGACATTGTCGAATTATATAAAAATTACTAACGACTTTTGGGTTTAGTCTTCCCTTATATTATGTAGAGAAGTTGACGATTAGGATAGGGTTTTTGGTAGAATAATGGCCCTTTCGTGTCTCTTTGTATGCTTTTGGAAAAGTGGATTTGTTTTGGTTTTAACTAGTGCTACGTTTAAGAAATCCTATAAGGAGGTAGTGGTAAACTCCTTGGTTAAAACTCGAAACTATTGTTGTGTTCTTTTAAGGGCGCGAACCCATATTACTATGAAGCCCCCCGGGAGAATGGGATAACGTCGCTTTGCTTCGCGCCTACGGTCATAATTAGTACGTTTTGTCTTATCTTAGACCCCTTTAGTTGGATGGAGTAAGTTTTGGATTCCAATCACGTAATCCATAGGATTACATGAAAGAGATATCAACACTCTTGACTTTCTTGTTCCTAACCCATAGGTCTTGCCTTGTTTTATGTGATTTTGTTCTAACCGGTATTTTGACTTTCTCCTTGTTGGATGGTTTAGATTTCTTTCTCATGTGAATAATTTTAGAGTTGTGGGTTGTGTTTTAATCCATTTTTGAATTAGAACATTCCTTTTTTGATATTGTTAAATGTTAGCTTCTTTGTAATGTGTAGCCTTAATATGCTCGGTTCTTGCGAACCGACTTTAGTTAATATTTGTGCAGATGGATTATGCGAGTAGACTAGAGGAAAAGAGTGTTAAAGGTTCATCTCGTACAATTTTTGAAGTACCTTGTAAAATGTCGAATGCATTGTAGAGTATTGTTGTTCAGAATCATGAAACTTTGGTTTGTTTGGATAACATGTGAAAGATGAAATTTGATTACTTTGCTTGGTTATGGGATATTCTAGTGTATTTTTAAATCCTTAGAATAGTAGTGTGGCATGTTCCATGTTATTACTCTCTTGCTCCCTAGTCATGGTTCAATAGAGATAGTATGTCCCTTTGATTTGTGCATCATGTTGGAATGATTTGATATAACCTTGTTTTGTTTCCGTAAACGCAGTAATCGTTAAACTTTGCTCTTGAGTTAAAATGTCGAGTTGTAAATCCTCCTAAGGCTTAGTAGCAATGAGTTGTAAGCACTATAAAGTCGAAATGGATAATCCCGATAAAAGTTAAACTAAAAATTATATATATGAATATATTATGTAGGTGTGATCTACTTGATAACCTTTGAGACTGGAACAATCAAGATGAAACTATCTTTTGTAACTAAATATGAACCCTAACTTATTATTATTTTTATTTGAGCCAAGCTAATAAACATTATCCTTTTATGCTGAAATCTTAAATGATCTCATGGTGAAATCAATGGTTAGATTTTAGAAGATGATAGGATTTAATAAGTAGGAGGGAAATTTATTATCTAAACCTTAAATCTCTCTATCGTTTGAAATGTTCCCTTGTCAAACTTAATTAAGTAAAGTCTACATGGAACATTTAACCAATCTCGATAAACTCTTAACCTCAATGAAAGACCGATAGTAAACAATGTGACCGAAGCTAAATTCTATTGACTGCTCGTTAACCCTTGCCTTGATTCATGGTGATATTTTTAAGCAAGGTCAAAATTCAATCTTTAAACAAGAAGGCTATTGTTATGAACCCTAAGCGGTACTTTCCACTCTATCGGAGCTTATGCCTTCACCTGTGCAATAGAGGTGTGGAACATGTGTTAGTGACTTGAGTAAGTTTAATTAACCTTGTAAGAAATGGAAAATGTTCTAAAATCAAATGAATAAAAGCCTTGGACATAAAATTGATGATCCCAGTTTAGAAAGCTTGGCCTTAAGCTATTTAGTCAACCGTTGAAAAGAAAGAAGTCCTCCCTTGTGAAAAGAATTGTGTGAATCATTACATGAAATTTTTATAAGAACGTAAGTTAAGAATTAAGAGACACTTTAGCAACAAGAAAATTTAACAAGAAATTTCCTCATGGGATGCCCTATTTGTGAGTGGTCATGTAGATTGGACTTCCATGTTGTCTTGTCAAAAGAAGAGTACATTGTCCTTGATAGGTGTGAATGATTCCGTCTTTGACCTTGTGGTCTTCCCCATTACAAGTGGTTCCTAGTGATTGGTTGTAACCTTGTGACGACATGTTGTGTCGTGTTGTGTCAAAGCAAGTAAAAACAAAAGCTATCCTGTATTTCACTGTGTTGTCCTTGTGTTGGTATTTTGGTGTGTTACATTAGACAAATGCTTCCTAAAACTCTCATTGATTACGGGTCTTTCCCGCATATAACCTTCACCATGTGACATATGTATTCCCCTGCCACATGTAAAATATTTGTTTTTTATGTTTTGACCGTATCTCATTGACCAATTGTCAACATCTCATACTTGATCACCATTTGCATGCATAAAGTTTTACTCAAAATTTGACACTTCACCATGTAAATAGATCTCGATTCCCAAAGGCTTTGTCTTGCGTTAAATCATATAGTTATCATCTCATTTTTTAATTTGTATTGCTGATTTCCTTTCCAAGCGTTTAGAATCACTCGTGTTCATTATTTTTAGGATGTCATTTCATATTGAGCACCTATTCAAATGATTGGAAGAAACATCCATGTAAATATTTTCCTGTAGATGGGAGCCTAATCTAAAAGTCGAAAGCTGCACGGAGGAAGATATAATTTATATCATTTTTTGGTTAAGAATGAGATATATGAGTGATAAGGTACGGTTCTTTGTTATCATTGTCTAATATTATTTCTCTAATATTTTTTTTGTTACATTTTGACATATGATGTTGCAATTTGTAGGTTAGGAGACCATTCCGAGGTCTCCGTCTATGAATGGAGGAATCTTCAGCTGTACCACCGTGTCCAATCAATTATGACCTTAACCACAACGTCCATCATGAACCCAATTGCTGGCACAACCACTTTCTTCTTTGAATAACAATCTTTAATTGAAATGAATAAGAGGTGTAAAAGGGAAGAATAAATTTCTTTTGAAATTCAGATGTCGGTTTCTTATTTACATTACAAAATGTTCAAATTTCTTTATTGTTTTGGCTGGTAATACATTACTTTCATTCATTGTGATTAAGTACGCTTGTAACCAATTTAAGGTTTGTTCTCTATACCTCGCAGTCAACGTGGAGGGTGCTCAGGTTGAAAATTCTTATATGTCTTATATGTCTGTAGCTACTTGGGGTTGGTCGGGCTGCTTGGAGGGTATTATCCTACCTCAAAAAAGAGATAAAGAAATTGGTTCTCCGTGTGGAGAGGAGGTTTTCTGTATGCCTTCAAAGCTAAGTCAAAATTTGAGGTTGTTTGTTGATTGCAGTTGGATGCTTCCATTTTCTAGGGCACTGCGTATATTGTTAAAATATCATAGGGACAAACCCTCTTTTTGGCTTTCTTTTTTGGTTCTTCAATATCTTCCTAATTTCTACTTTAGAGAGAAAGGTGTACAAGAGATCAATTTTCTTTAGATAGAAAAATGGCTTTCCTGAACATTGGAGAAGGTAACCGCGATGATACTTTCTATAGGTATAAGATGCCTAAAAGTTTTAAACAAATTTAGGGCTGAGGGAATGGCATTAAAACAAATCTTGTAAACATGGTAGATGTGGCTAAAGAACTTGGTGTTTCTAGCTAAACACTGTACATTCCTTCATCTACAAAATCCATCAAATTGTTGACAACAAACATAGCTATTACGAGGAAGACAGATTTGGAGATTCAATCAGTGTTTTAATTGCACTCTCACAAAGGATCATTTGGTGGTGACTGAAGAGAAAAGGGATCTGCACATCAGAATAGGGCATTGGTGTGGCACTCTCTCATGGTCATGAACATGGTATTGTGTCATAGTATTTTTGTATTAAAAGTGTGAGTGGGGTGGAATAACATGATTGTTGTTGTTGAATAATGAGAAGATGTAATAGGCCATACATTTATTTGCCCCGCATGTTCTAAGAAAATCTGATAATCGTAGTGACTATACAAGTTGTGTATGTGGTGATGCAATCATGTGTCCTCCTTTGCAATTTTTTTTTGCGAGAAAGGCATGTAGAGTATAAATAAGAATACTTGACGAATGGAGATTCATGCAATCAAATGGAACCGATGGCATTGTAGGCATGAGATGAATGTTAGTTCGAATGAGATAGAAAACTCGAAAGTCGACATCACGCAGCCTAGGAATTTTCAAGTTCGGATGGTGAGGAACAAATATAATCTTGCACTGTTTGTTTATAAATTATAATTTTTCTTTTAGAGTTCATTATATATTTTATTATATTATAAAGTTCAATAAATTTAAAGTAAAACAAATTTTAATTCAGTTTGAAGTCACTCATAAAGTAAATATGGATTTGTATATAGAATGTCAATAAAATTAATTAATTTTAAATGTAAAAAGAAAAAAAATATTAAATTAAGTGTTGTGGTGTGATGTATAGAAATAGAAAATCTACATATAAAGGTATTTAAATGAATATTAAATTTGAAAGAGGGTAATTGTAATTTTTCTAAAAAAAATTCAAAGATATTTTACAAATACATATTGTGGCAATCAAATTGTAGCTTCCACCTACATGTTTATTGTGGTAAATTTAATTGTAGAAAAAATGTTGAAAGTTCCACAAATATTGCACTAAGGATGTATATAAAATCATAAATTGTAGAATATTTACAAATAAGAAATATATAGACAAACTACAATTTTAGAAATTGTGGAAATTTGACAAAAACAAAAATTGTAAAAAAGTTACAAGCAAGAAAAATTGTGGATGACATACAATTTTAAAAATGTAGATTTGCTATAAAATTTGTAAATTGTGGGTTATCCATAATCTTACAAATTCTAAATGAACTACAAAACCCTATTAAATAGTAGATGAGCTACAACTCCATTGCTACATTTTATATTTTTGAAACGACCTGTAACCACAAAACTATTGTCGAAAAATTGTGGCTAAAAGCCTCAATTGTTGTAATTCTATTAATGTGTTCATCTAGGTATTATATGTACACATATCTAGGTGTGCAAAAATGTTAGAGTGTCTTAGGAGATCGATGATTTTTCATAATCCAAAACACTCTTTTAAAGATAGTACAATGTCCAATTGGAAATATGATATAGAAATAGAAAGACAATAACATGTGTGGAACTACATGATTTATTTCTATATGCTCATATCATGGGGAAAGCTTCATCTTGATACCACAAACGTACATATCAAATTGTGAATTCATTGGACTTCTACTCAAAGAGTTATATAAAGATACATATTATGGTATGTAAGGTTATTTGTTGGGATGAAGAGTGGATTCATTTAAGTAGTTTTATCAAGATAATAAATGAAGGACATAAAACACTAACTTTCAGATTATGTCTTTCAAAAAAATTTGTGTTCCATCAAGTTTAGTTACGTATGGGTCCTTTGGGGCTTTATCTTTCATTTAATATTTGTAACACATGATTATTTATGGGTATGAAGTATTGAGGATTATATTGTAAATGGTGATTGTGTCTATATAAATACATGGCTACATTTGTAAAATAAAAGTTCAATTGAGAGAAAGGTTTTGGAAGGATTTAAGTTTAACAACATTTCATTTGTTAAATTTATGTCTAAATCAAAATCTTATAGAGTAATGAACTATGTGCAATTATATGAAGTAACACAATAAAATATGTTTATAGATCTAAAAATGTCAAAGAGAGGTTTAATTAGAGTGGAAACAAACGCTAAATTATGTCATATAAATGTGTCCCACTAAATAGTCAAAAATATTTTGAAAATTAATTACAAAAAAATTATTTAAAATTAATTATAAAATTTTAAATTAATTAAGAATGTATTGAATATTTATTTATGTAAACTTTTAAAAATTTGGATTGGTTCATTGTAAATTCCTAAGCCTAAACTCTTCTTTAAATAAAAGAATGCTAGTTGGTCCTAGGAAAACTAAATAGGTAATTTATTACTAATTTGTCCTTCCAATTTTCAATCAATTTTGGATAGATACCTTTATCCATTACCCACCCTTGAAATAAAGAACTGATATGAAACATGGAAGATGAAGGTAACTTGGATATCCACACTAGTTTAAACAATAATGCTGAACCTCGATATAAATTATAGCGCACAACCAAAGAAAGGTACTATTTAGAATTTAGTATTAAAAATTGAACAACCTTTCGTCTCTCCTACGTAATTTTTAATGTCTTGTCTCCACCATCAATTTACATTCAATATTTAATTGAGATGTCGATTGTTTCCAAGCACCGTTTCGGATGCCTATGGGCCACTGTCAACATCGCTAATTACAATTTTAAGCTGTCACCAAAACTGGCCACCAATGCCCCACGACTCATTCAATTATCTGAAATAGGAGAAACATCTAGGAAGGGATATGTTCATTACGTCCCACACGACGTCTAGAGCAGGGATATACATTACGTATTCCGCTAACTTCATCTTCTAAATTGCAGTAAACTAAGCAAGAGCAGCAAAGAAGATCAAGATGTATCCTCCTAAACCTGAGCAAGAATTTAAATCACCCCCATCTGGTCCGCTGCATCCCCCTGCATATCAATATACACCCCAAATACCAACAGGGTATCCATTGCCACCCCAAAACTCAACTGCGCCTCCCTATGTACAGCAGCAGCAGCAGCACCAGGTTTATCCTCAGCAGGGGGTGGGTCATCCTAATACTTCCATTACTGAGTGATCCTCTGGACTCTGCGACTGGGGCCAAGATCTTTCCAATTGTATGTATAAACCCAACAACAAAACCACACCAACATCTCTCTCAAATATTTGTAGTTTACTTGGGAGTTTCCACAATTGTTTAACGCCTCTATTAGACACAGGCAAGAAGAAACTTGACAATGGGCTAAGGAATTTGGCTTACACCTCCCAAAAGTAGCTCATTGGAGTCCAATGTCTTTTCAACAACCCATTTCGTGAAATCTTGCAATCCCTGCTAACCACAGACCACACTTCTCTAGCGCCAAACAACAATAAACAACAAAATACAAAACTTTCTCTGTGCCTTGGTGGATTCACAGGTTGAGAGAGGGTCGGTCATGGTTGAGGAGTCAAATGCATCTTCCTGAAGTTTCCATTGCCTTATCAAAGAACCCAGTTTGAGAATACCTCACTTTTAACAAGCATTTGTTCCATTTCTTTTGGAATATCAGGGAACACATCGATTCCTAGAGTGTCAACCATTCTATGAATAAATGAAATTACCTTGCTCCCTAAAAGTTTTTTTTTGAAATATCAATAGCACTTGCAGAAGAACATTCAATGTCTGCTCAAACATAATGGCAACTGCAGGACGGCTGGTGGATAGTTCAGAAAAACTAGACCGCGAAAAGTGAGTTTCAAGCATGGGACACCACTCACGATGTCGTAAGAAAATAAAGGTGATAGTGTCCGTAAGAATAAAGACAATCAGAGAAGAATAAATACATAGGGAAAAGCACACAAACAATGACAAGTAGTGACAAGTAAGAGCAATCAATGTAATATACAACCATGGAAGAAAATAGACCTGCAAGATAAATGTTGCACATGAAGCACCCGTTAGCATGTTAGAAAGATAAAAAGTATGTCAAAGGCATGCGTAGTTTTATATAGTAATGTGCTATGAAAATCAAAACAATATCACCTATAGTGTGTATGAAATTGGATGTCCCCATGAGCACTGTAGGACTAGTATGAGGTAACTTGTGCCAAACATCCATGTTGCGTGTATCGATCTATGTAAAGTCCTGCAATCAAAACTAGAAGGAAAGTGACCGTGCATGTGTGTATGATAAAATACAATGACATACAAATTATCCGATTAGCATGTGTAATAGTGTGTCAATATAACAAGTAAATTAAAGAAACACTAAATACGACAAACATATGCGTATGTTGTGGATGAGATGGAATGGAATTTAGTGTGAATGATATGAGCATCATACCCATTGAGCGAGTGTGAATTAGTAAGCATGTGATGAGTTTCATTTAAACTTTCCCGTTAGAAGTCGAGAATGAACCATATAATAAGAGTGCATCATCGGGAAATGGTTTGAATTATAAGCTAGAAAGAAATGATCATAAGAGCATAGAGCGTAGACGTGTGTGAGCAAGTGAGTGAGTGAGTGATTAAGTGAGTGTGGTAAAGTTCATTTTATAATGAAACTATCGTAGCTGATTAGGAACAACGGAACGAGAGTGTATCATAGGGAAATTTAACACAACATGTAGAAGTAGATGCAAGAAAGATGTATCATGAATGTGTAAAGTGAATAGTGTACATAGTATGTGATAGATGTTATGAGAAAGAATGTAAATAATGCACAATGTGTGAAGAGTGTAATGTGTAGTGTGTAATGTAGTGTGTAGTGTGTAAGGTTCATGTGTATAATACTCCCTCAACAGTCAAGTGTAAACCAAATGATGAGAGTGCATCATCATGTAATGACGATACAAAAGTGTAATAATATATGTATGATGTGTGTGAGATACTAGACACAAAGTATGAGACACCTATGAATGGTAGGAGGGGGGAAGAATAAGTATGATGGCCCCTAAATATGAAATGCTTTGAGAATGATCAAGTGACACTATCAAAAATAACATAATTGTCCTGATCAAATCTAAATAGAGATGCATCAAAAACCGGGTAAGAAATGGTGTGCGAGGGATCATATAATGAGTCATTACAGCGTAGATTGTACATATTCATTGCGTAATCTTCATCGGTGAAAGGTGTTTACTAAAACCCATGTGCATACCAACAAGTAAGGCTTTACGAATAGGCGAGGAATGAATCATTGCATATATAAACATGGTGACGGACATAGTGGAATTGTATACTCGTATGATTAGGGTCCTAAGTGCCCCTGATGTAATCAATCCAAAATTTTCCAAGTGTGAGTGGATAAGTGCGAGGAGCAATTACAATGAAGACCATTAGATACAAAATACAAATACCACAAAAACCGTAATACTAATACATCCATGATAGATATGGGGTGAATGAGGCAATGGTAAGATATTGCCGATTGTAAATCCAAACTCGAGTGAAGTCATCGTATGTGCAGATAGTGTCGAGATGAATTAGGAGCTAATGGAATATGATTCCAATAATAAGTATTCATGAGAAGTGTACATGTGATAGGAGGTCGTGCGAATGGTGGTTGCTCATGAGAAGATGAAGTACGTGGAACGACATCTAATGTTTGGATAAGCCACGATAAATTACATAGCATTAGTAGAAGCATGAGGTGGAATTGATGTGGATGGGACAATATATAGCATGAAAATAACACCATTAAGTGGTGGTGAGTGATCCAAAGTATCCATGGGTTGTGGATCATTAGTAATAACCGATGTTGGAGTAGGGAGTGTATTGATTGAATTGCGGTTGTAATATTTGAATGGTTCATGATCACCGGGATCATATATTGTACACCCTCATCTAAACATTTAACACATAAATTCACTGTAGAAGTTAATGCTTGTATGGCATGAAACCATGTCCTACAATGTAAACATTTATATTGAATTGGGAAGTCACCGACAAAGAAAACCATAGGAAGGGTTTTGCTTGACAATGATTGGTAAAGCAATATATCTTATGCATGGATGAATGAAACCATCTTATGTATGAAGAGAGATGAATGAAGGAATAACATTAGTATAATTAAGGATGATAGCTTCAATGAATGATATTAGGAACAAATTAATCTTAGATCCATTATTGATAATAGTTCGTTTGACACCTACATTGTGGATGCGAATCAAGATGTATAAGGGTGAATCATTATCAAAAACAACAAGAACAACAAGAGGATTAGATGGGAAATAAATGTACTGAGAAAATGCATCTATAAATGTGTTATAGAATACATATGGATGAATATCAGAAGGAACATGAGTAGTAGCCAAGAGAGTAATGATTTTAGCTCTTAATTCAGGGTGGATGAGAAAGAAATCATGAATAGAAATATCCATGATGAGAGGATCCTAGAAGAATGAGAAAAATAGAAGTATGAGGACCCTAGGAATGTTCGAGCGATGGGTTCATCAAATGATTAAGCAAATATGGAATTTATAAATTCCTTAATCTAATTCCATTGTAGCATAAATGAATAAACAATGAAGTACAAAATTTGACCCAACAAAAATAAACTAGAAAGTATAAAACCCTTTTGCAAAGAGGAGATAGGATAAATTAGATGATTCATAAATAATCCTATATTTTTTCAAAGGATGAACTGGTGAATAGAGAAAGGAGACTACCACTCCCAAACTTTTAAAATTGTGTGGCCATAAGATCTTCATTGTCGAGGGCACCCAATGGCACCGCAAACCTGATCACGAGTTAATGTGACTACTCATAAACTCATAAAACAACCTTTGTAGGGTTGCAAGATCTTCATTTTCCTTTGCTTATTGTCACTATTATATCACACAATGATTTTCGATGTTGCTGATAATTTGCAATAAATAAGTGACCTACAAAACCCTCAAAAGTGCCTCAAATCCCAAAAGGATAATAATGCTAATGAGGGGTCAAAATGTCCTCAATTGTCAAATGAGTGATCTTATGAATGAGTGTTGTACTAAATTTTAGAAAAATGTAGTTCTTTGTGTGTGTTTGAATATATTATGCCCTAGGTGGCTCTTGTGTCCATCGCACTTGATAGAAAACAATAGCTAGATATAGAAAATGTAGATAAATGTGTGCATGAAAGAATGAAATGTTATCTCTCAAAAGTGCACTTTAGAGAGATGACTGCAAGTGTTAAGCTTGCTCTGGATCTCTCTCTTTGTATATACAATGGAAACACCTCAGGTCCGTGGGTATAATTATTGTTGAGATGAGTCTCTAGTATCAAGGCCGATTCCTTTCGATGTATCCTAAACTAATTTTAGGGTTTCGATAGTAAAAGATGACTGTAACTTAATTCGAAAATGGGGTGATACACCAAAATTTTTGAGGGCTTTGATTGAGTACATGCATAATCAATTTGAGAATGGATTTTGGATGCACAAACCAATATTTTCCAGTATAATATCAATGCAAAACGCTTGATGTATTGAGCAAATAAGTCACAACAATACAAATAAGATAAACATGGACACTAATATTATGTAGAAATTACTAAATTTGCAGCAAGTTAAGATGATTAATCATGGAATTTGACACTCATAAAAACTAATGAGATATACACACCACATCGCAAATAATTGGAAGGGAAAATCAATTCTCATTGAAAGGAAATATCAAACAATCAGCTTCATCACTCATATGTCCAAAAGTCCTCCCTATGCCTTGCAATTGCACACAATATATAACAAGTTTATTCATCCACCTATCCTAAAAATAGGCTAAAATTTGTACTCACCCGTACATCCTATTTTTATCCTTTATCATTAATAAATAAAGGAAATTAAAAACATGCTAATACTGATGAGTGTAACACACCAAAAATACCAACACAAGGACAACACGGTGAAATACGGGATAACTTTTTTGACTTTCTTTGACACAACACGACACAACATGTCGTCACAAGGTTACAACCAACACCAGAACCACTTGTTACGGGAGACCACAAGGTCAACACGGAAACAATCACACCTATCAAGGACAATGTACTCTTCTTTTGACAAGACAACATGGAAGTCCAATCCACATGACACACTCACAGCTAGGGCATCCCATGAGGAATTTCTTGTTAAATTTTCTTGTTTACTAAAGTGTCTCTTAATTCTTAACTTACGTTCTTATAAAATTTCATGTAACGATTCACACAATTCTTTTCACAAGGGAGAACTTCTTTCTTTTCAACGGTTGACTAAATAGCTTAAGGCCAAGCTTTCTAAACTGGGATCATCAATTTGATGTCCAAATCTTTTTATTCATTTGATTTTAGAACATTTTCCATTTCTTACAAGGTTAATTTAACTTACTCAAGCCACTAACACATGTTCCACACCTCTATTGCACAGGCGAAGGCATAAGCTCCGATTGAGTGGAAAGTACCACTTAGGGTTCATAACAATAGCCTTCCTATTTAAGGATTAAATTTTGACCTTGCTTAAGAAATATCACCATGAATCAAGGCAAGGGTTAACAGAACAGGACAACAGAATTTAGCTTCGTGGTCACATTGTTTACTATCGAGTCTTTTATTGAGGTTAAGAGTTTATCAAGATTGGTTAAATGTTCCATCTAGACTTTACTTCATTAAATTTGACAAAGGAGAACATTTCAAATGATAGAGAGAGAGATTTAAGGTTTAAATAATCAATTTCCCTCCTACCTATTAAATCCTATCATCATCTAAAATCTAACCATTGATTTCACCATGAGATCATTTAAGGTTTCACCGAAAAAGGATAATGTTTATTAGTTTGGCGCGGAAAATAAAAAAAAAGAGTAATCATATTTCATTACAAAAGATAGTTTCCTCTTGATTGTTCCAGGTCTCAAAGGTTATCAAGTAGATCACATCTACATAATATATTCATATATATAAATTTTTAGTTTAACTTTTATCAGGATTATCCAACTCACTTTATAGTGCTTACAAACTCATTGCTACTAAGCCTTAGGAGGATTTACAACTCAACATTTTAACTCAAGAGCAAAGTTTAACAGTACTCGTTTGCGGAAACAAAACAAGGTTATATCAATTCATTCCAACATGATGCACAAATCAAAGGGACATACCATCTCTATTGAACCATGACTAGGGAGCAAGAGAGTAATAACATGGGACATGCCCCGCTACTATACTAAGGGTTAAAGTTCACTAGAATATCCCATAACCAAGCGGTAATCAAATTTCATCTTTCACATGATAACCAAACAAGCCAAAGTTTCAAATGATTCAATAACAACAATACTCTACAATACATTTACTAGCACATCGACCCTTCTTCTAAAATGTCCAAAGGCACTTTCCAAATTTTATAACATAATACAAATTCGTACAAAGGAACATCATAACCAAGATTGATGCAATAATCTACAAGTCTTTCCATCATCTAACCACATAAGCCATCTGCAACAATTAATAACCTGAGTCAGTTCGCGAGAACTGAGCAAGATAAGACTATACATAGCAACAATAAGCTACTAGCTAACAATATCATGAAAGGTAACATTCTATTTCAAGAAATGGATCAAGTTCTAACCTCTAACAACCTTTTGAAACAAGATATAATTTTCAACATATCAACTAAGAAGAAAATCCATAAATTTTAGTTATGAAAAATACCTCGAAAACTACAAAAGTTTGACAACCAAATACGCAAGACTATGAATTTTAAAAGATTAGACACAAGAGTTGAGAGTATTAGGATTTCAATCATGTAATCCCGTAGATTACGTGATTGAAATCTAAAGTGTAACCCATCAATCCACATTCTCAAGGTGAAGTCAAAAGATAAAAACCAGACCCGATCTTAGCTGCCAAAAAGAATATAGTTTTGGAATCGTTCCGTAGGGCCATAGGCCTAATAGGCTAGAAACGAACAACGAGGGTAATAACAAAGTTCCATCATGTAATCAAAAAGGTTTAAAGGGTGAAAATCTTATATTCAACCCACAACCATTATATCTTAGGTAATAAGTGACTTCATAGCTAAAAGGATGAGTGGAAAATGACGATAAGAATGTCCTGGAATAGGCATTGTCTAACAACCTACCTCTTGAACATAACAGGGCGAAATAGCGAAAAGCCTCATTAATACCCAAGTTGAGTAGGCAATCTAGTACTCTAAACACATCCTTGCAATTTTCATAATACCTTAGATTTATAACCCTCCCGTTCTAGAGGAACATAGCCATGAATCTAGACTTGGTTGAAATTTTCCGACGTCAACTCACTTCCTAATATCATAAACGATGTATACAAAGGAAAAGGTCTCTCAACTCTCCTTAATTTACATCTCATCACTAAGTTTATGGTAACCTATGCAGAGATTAAACACATAATATACCATTGAAGATAGATATCCTCCAATAACGAACTTCTATAATGATGTAATTACAATTATTACGCTCGACACATAAACAAACTAGTCCCAAGCTTCTTTTCCTTTTTGACAACAAAATATATTCACGACCTTCCATCACAATCATTATAAATTTGCAATGAAAGGTCACTCATGAAGAAGGAAGTACAAAACAAGTTTGACTAAATTAAGGAACTT
The DNA here is from genome assembly GCA_018340775.1 of Taxus wallichiana var. yunnanensis. NCBI lineage: Eukaryota > Viridiplantae > Streptophyta > Pinopsida > Cupressales > Taxaceae > Taxus > Taxus wallichiana. Next base: position 852,655,300 of record CM031243.1, read on the forward strand.
CATGTTACCTTAAGCGAGTTGATGAAAACCTTACTTTCACGAACCGTGAAAGATATTACCTTACTCCATCAAGGCATTATGTCTATACATGATTAAATCGATGACACAAGGAATCATCAACATACCATATCTTAACACCATAAAGGTCATTAATTTTATCAAATTTTACTCATAGAAAGAGTAGAATCAAAATGGGGTTCTATCAATAATTTATGCCCTTCTATCAACCCAGGACATATTTTCGGCCCAAAACTTCTTTCTTAACAAGCATATATATTGAACTTCTAATTTCCAAAAGCCCTAATAATTTGCACAATACATGAAGTGCATAATCACGCTTATCATAAAAAAATAATAATAATTTAACTGTATGTTTTCCTCTAGGGCAACAACATAACAGGAAACCAATACTAGTCAACGCTGCAACGTTCTAGGGGCGATTACATACCAGGTTCAAAAAAGAAACAACGACATTTTGCGAAGGAAGTAACTTTAAAATTATATATATATATAGTTTTCATATGATCAATCAAAGCATACCGAGAACCTTTGTTTGTTTTATATATAAAAGGGTTGGATCATGTTAACAAGAACAACCAAGCGTGAGGCAAATCGAGAAGTAACAAGCTGTTAACCATATCGAACGCAAATCCACAAAATCACAGATTTAAACCAATTTATAGAAAGAAAAGTTTCATTTCAAGAGGTTTATTAGATACTAGCATATTATGTATATGGTTAGTCTATCTTTCTGTTTTAACGCATCCCACGATCGTGTACATCCAGCGAAGGATCAACTTCTGACCACACGCTCTTCGCTTTATCCTTTGTTTCACTTGGTCTTTTCTTGCAATATACTACACCAAGATTCCCTTTTGAAGGCACGACTAGAAGGATGCAATAGGTGGCTGTCAAAACACTAGATTGCTTCAATGCAGCTGCTTTGGGGTGAGAGTCGAACTACTTACCACTCGGTCGAGAGCACTTGCATTAAAAAGCTAAACACCGACCATGGTTTGAAGCTCGGACACAAGACATAATGATTACATCGCTCCTGGTTCTGAAAGGCATCTACCGTATTGATACACAAACCTTTTCCTTCATCAGATTTGGGGACACCATCAAACTCTCGGTGCAAACATTACAGCTGTAGCTTGTAAGGTGTGATAATTCCAACAGCACCCTTTATGCCTGCCAACATAGTGACTCGTTGAAGATGCTCATATAATTGCAAAGCAAAATGTGCTTCATGAATATTCTGATATGAAACAGATCCACGCCTATGGGATTCTCTCCCATGAGTTACATCGTAAAACAAGTAAGATCTCAATAGAGAATCTCTGTAATAAATTTCATCAGGTCTGCTGGTAATACTCTCACTGTCACATAACCGATTTTGGAGATACAAACCCAGTGCATGCTCTGGATCTGAAGAATATCCTGCTACCTTCATCTCCCAAGACATTTTCTCCAACATTGCATACATCTCCTGTGCCCGTGGGTGTGATCTATCACCATGAAGGAGGATCCCGAATTTGAGGATGCAGAGATACAGAACAAATAACATCACAGTTGGACGAGCACAACCCAAACATTGAAAACTCGCACTGAGCCATGGAAAGCTTGAGCATAGCAACAAAGTGTATCCGTAGCAGATCAAACTGGGGAAAAGACCAGAGAGCCATTGAAACACAAAATAGAGCTCCAAAATATTGCGGCTTGAGAGAGTAAAGTGTGCCTGATACGTAGCGTGTCAGCTTGTATCAGTGCCGTTGAGTTAATGTTGTACTTGATACTCAGAGTGATCAACTGGTGTCAGTGCATTTGAAGTGATGCTCTCTTTGGTACCTAGAGCACTTGATGCAGCGGTGTGGGATGTTGATTGAAGAACAGGGTGGCAGACTAGGGAGCCAACGCAATCAACATCGTTGGTGATCGGATGGGCGGGACACCAACGCGGTTGGGCGGAGCAGAAGTAGACTGGTGTGTGCTTGTGAAGCGGCGTCAGATTGAAATGCCTAACCTTATGTGCGGCTATGCAGGGTCGTACATGTTTGAGGGAGTTGGTTGTTGGACGAATCGGATCAGGAGGGTCTTGTGAAGATTGGCAATCAACGGTGTTGGCGATCGGAAGGCGGGACACCAACACAACTGGATCAAGTGGAGCAGTGTTGTTCCAGTTAAGAAGAAGACTGGTGTGGGCCTGGGCAGCATCAGATCAGAGTGATCCAGCGGAGTATCAGGGCTCAGTGGAGCTTTATTGATGTCACAGTGGAATGAATGAAAGACAGTGAACTTTCTCAGCTGTAGACCAGAGGGTTGATGAGGAAGGAGTCATGCAGTTGCGACGGTGGTCGGCATGGCGTTCAGTGATCAGGGTGTTGTAGACCCGTGCAGGTGTCAAGAGTTGGCGCTTGTGCAATGCAAGTAAGCCAGTGCAGGTTGCTAGAGACTTTGTGGGAGAAGAAGGCCAGTGTTTTGAACAGATCTCAGTTGTAGAGGAGGCGACAGGGAAGCATACAGGATGGGCTGGGTAAGTCACTTCAGTGGGCAGTTCATGTGGAGGCTGGTGCAGAACTTACTCCTAGCAGTTTGGGTGAAGGGATAACACTTGGTAGAGTCCAGGTGCAGTGGCAGAGTGACTCGAAAACTCGGTAGGTGCGAAAGCACTGAGTAGCGCGACGACTCCCCAGAAGTTGTAGACGGGACTTGTACATTGTGGATGGCTGAATTGCAGTATCTGTGAAGTGATATCAAGTTGATACTCGAGCCATGAAGTGGAAAAAGTGGCTCTCCCTTGGCAGAATCACGGTGGTGAATTTTGCGAAACCTCGGTATTTCAGGTTGGCAACGGTGGCAGTGGCTACATTCCGGAGTGAAGCAAGAGTTGCGTATTCGGAAGTGCTGGTTGGTTGAAAGCGGTGGTGAGTAGATCAGTCAAGTTGCAGTGAAATGAGGTATTCCTGGTGAAGAGTTTGCCAGAAGATCAGCATCAGAGTCACAGTGGTGGTATGGTGTTGGTAGAAGTGCTGAACAAGGGCAGCATTTGCGGTGAAGTTAGGCCCCTAGATCGGTTGGAGAATATCATGTGTTGCGTGTGGAAGCGTGGTGTGACCAGTTTCAGCAGCAGTGAAACCTTGCAGTGGTTCGTCAATCGGCATGGAGGTTGGCGGTTCTCCGGTTATGCAGTGAATGTTGTGCAAGAAGGGCTCAGAGCTTGGCAGGGCAGCTTGTACATCATGCAGAATTCCTAAGAGGTTGTGGGAATTGCAGAAGGGGTATCCCATCAGACATTGTGTTGGATGTTTGGTGAAGTGTAGTTTCAGAGGAAGGGAGCTACAGCGACAGAAGTGTTGAGAGTTGGCACTTTTTGTCCCGAGCACAGGGAGTTAGCACAGCGAGATGTTGAAGAGACTGAGTTGTGTTATGTCAGCAGTGACCGAAGTGTTCCGTGTGTATTTGCATGTGAGTAGTGCAATTACATTTTGTCCAAGTGTTGCGAACACTTGCATCCTTTGCGCAGGCTTGCGAAGTCTAGCATCGGCGCCGTGGGCGTCGCCACTTTAAGTGGGGGAGAATATAAGGGGGGTGCGTCTCCATGCTCACAGAGCGACCGCCTCCCCCAGGATGGGCAGACCCCATCCGCGCAGGGTAGTGCACGAGGCGCTATCCAGGAGCCAGAGGGACTCCCGGCCGAGGCAAACGGTTGGCCAGGCATGGGTTGGGGTTGACGACCTCACATGCATGTGCTGACAGAAGATCTGGGCGAGTTGGGCGAGTTAAGCGCGCAGGCTGAAAATGGGTGACCTCCCGGGAAGTTCCCGGTGGCGCACCAATATAACTCCAGTTGGGCGAGTTAAGCGCGCAGGGCATAAATGGGTGACCTCCCGGGAAGTTCCCGGTGGCGCACCAATGCAACTCTTGAGGGCTATGGAGTGAGTAAGAGTTGTGCATGGGGGAATATGAAAGGACCATGCTATGAGCCCAAGGATGTCTCAGAATCAAGGTTTAGCCGAGGCGGGTTGGTGAGCTAAGTTGGTTGCACTTAGGAACAGTGCAAGGTGTCTTGGAGCGAAGAACATACCCAGTGTACGCGGAGCGAGCTGGGCAACTCATGTGGGCGATGCAGTGGCAGAGCGGGAGTTGGTTTGAAGCATGAAGACCTTGTACGATAGAGGCCTTGCGTTGAGAGTGCAGCGCACGCCTAAAGAGCCAGTGAGCATGGCAGACAATACAGACCAACAGTGGGAACTCACAACCCCACCAAGTGGAGTGTGGAACACTTGGTGCACTGGACATTCAGAGGATGGGGTGTTCAGCAGACCTTGGAGATATACTCTACCCTTGCGGAGTATGTCCATGCAGTGATGTGCATCGTGGATCAGCAGTGGGACTCCAGTGTTAAGTGACAGTGGACTTGGGGAGACCTTTAAGGTGGCAACGTCCTTAGAAGCAGAGTTCATGTGGGAAACAGCCAAGAGGCGTGATGGAGTGAGACTGGGATTCGGAGGTCGAAACGGAGGAGAAGTAACTCGGACGCGAGCGAGCCAAGTGTGGCGAGCTCCTCAACCTTGCAGAGGTTAAAACAATGCGAGATGAGTCGAGTGCTCACATAGATGTATCGGAGTGCGCCGGAAGCGCGGATGCGGAGTGGGTGCGGAAGCAGAGGCTGAGACTCAGTGAAGTGGACAGAGGTTGGTTCACATGGTGATGCGCGACATGGTGGGCTGAGTCAAGGACATCATGGATACCGTTGCAGTGTGGTGAGCTGACAACGAAGGCAGAAGACTTGTGAAGTCAATGCGGTCTGGACGCAGACGGGTGTCTCGAAGAGTAGGCACGCCGATGTCAGTGGCCATGGCATCGGGGCGAGATCAGAGGATGGATCGAGCCGAGGGAAGAAGAGTACCTCACCCGCATGTGATGCGGTCTACCAGGATGGCGAGCTAGCAGTGCTCCCCGCAGGGATCCTTGGTGCGTTGTGGACTTGGGTGACAGAGGTCAGCAGGTCGGGGTGAGTAGAGGCTCACACCCGGGAAGGACTCAGAGGAGGACTTCCCCCGTCGGTGCACGCGTAGGTGACCGGCGCGGCAACTCAGGCAGACTCATGGATGGATGACAGATAGGTGCATGTGATGCTCCTCAGTGGCCTTGTGCAGAACAGTGGGATGTTCGACAGAGAGCCGGCCAGCGGCATGAAGCTGGGTCAGTGATGAGTCTTGGAGGCGTGAGTTGTGCATTCCCTCAAGTGGACTAAGAAGGCATATTAAGAGCTCCCGGCGGTTGTATGGGCAGCCGTGGTATTCGGCGAGTGGTCTTCTGGAGCAGTTGTATGGGCAGCTGTGAAGGGTGTTGGAAAGGTTCACTTGTGCATTGGTTGGAGATGCAGTTGGGGAATGGGTGGTGGATGAAGTGGAGAAAGGCGTAGTCTGGGACTACTGGAGTAACTTGATCCTCTAAGGCAAGCGAAAAAGGTAGTGTCTCAGTGCCGCACGTTGGCTAGTTTATTCCGCTTTAAAGCTAGCCCCGTGACAGATGGCTCGAAAGCACGTAAGCGAGCTCTAATAGCAGTGTCAATGATGCCCAAAGCTTAAAAAACAGAGAAGAAAAAGCAAGATGCATGGCGACCAACAGACCTGGGAGTACAAGCTCGAAGAAATCTCCTACAACAAAGGCAGGTAAGAGATTTGCACAGAAAAACCATGACTTGCAAATGCTACAGAGCTCCCAGCATGCGGCTTCATCTAAAACCACCATATCTAACCCATGGCTAGGCGCTAGAAAACTTCCGGTCAGTATTAGAAACAGTAGTGAACGCAATCTCAGCCTCACTTGCAAAACTTGCCTCAAGATTTGATCGAGCTTCTTCCATGTTAGATTCGCCACTTGGATGTAAGCGACTTTCCAAAATGAAAAGGCAAGACAGCTCGACTAAAACTTTATCTCGTTTTTCTGCTACAGCTGCAAGATCTTGCAACAACTGATCATGACTGTGGTCGCGTGCAACCAGAACATCAAGTTCGGCACCAACGGTTCCTTGGGATCACCCTGCAGCAGCTGTCACACTTTCTCTCCCTGGAGGCCACTGATTTTCTGAGGTAAGTTTACCTCTCGACCCTGTAGCTGCTGCATACCGCCAAAAACTTCCTCACGGCACTTTCCGAGGAGAATTTCAGTTCTGCGCTCCACTGAAGCTGCCTGTACAGCACGATTTTTGGAGACCCACACCCACCCTTGCAATGTCAGGTGACAGACCTTCATTTCACCATCAATGAATCCACTGTCCAGAACACGCCAAGGAGGAGCAGGTCAAAATGAGGTGACAGGGTATAAATTATGGTAGGTTGGTGACAGTTAGTATGTTTGAAAAATGAAGATAGTTGGTGGAGGTGCCCAACCACACACCACTTGCAAAAAGAACAAAACAGCACCCTCCCACGGAACAGCTTCTCCTTCACGCCGAGCGGAGCCGCAAAAGGAACCTCATGCCGGCAGTGGCATTACAATGAGGCATTAATAGCCTTGGCTACAAAACACACTTCAGTCAAACTCAAGTTGGTGATCTATTTTAAATAAATTAAGATGAATAATTGGCTAATAATAGCCCTTAACTTTGTGTAATTATTCTCCAATGTGCATGTAATATTTTTCCTCTAGTTCATGATGTGAAACTTACAATTTGATCCACAAGTAATGATAATCTTGCCATTCTTTAATTCTACCCCCTTGGATGCACATGAAAAAATAAATCTCTCGTGTGAGAAAAAATAATTTATTTATTTGCAATACTTTGAAAAATATTCACCCATGTATTCCATCATAATGGGGACCACCTTTGGTTCTGATGTCGACATTTCCTATGTCTTCTTGTGATTACATGTAAAATTGAGTCTTGTGCAAATAATGCCATTGTTTTCTTTCTAACCTTCCCACTGTGGGACGACCTCTAATGTGCATACTTTGAATTCATAGGGGTTTCCTTCAAACTTGACATATATGATCTCGTATCTTGAATATTCGATATAAGATAAGGTCTTATTTTAACCATGTCACTTTATTTGAACAATAACAATACCTTTGTGAAAAGATAGGTCATGGTACCCCTTTGCATAATCATTGGATAAACACTATGTCGTATCATTTTGAATTACATGGCACAAGGTTATGGTTTTCACATTTTATTTTTGAATAATCATTTGATTGATTATTGTTGTGGATGTTTGATTTTGTCGAAGTATATGGTTTAGACCTTTATTGGTCAACCACAATGATTTTGTTTGATTAATATGGGGTTGTTCCCCTCTTCGCATGATGACTTGACCCTTCTTCCTTTTGTCGGTGAAGTTGCTAACCTTAATTTAGCTAGGGCCTTTAATGGCTCGACATGTTGGCATATTTTGAACCCCGGCTGAGTTATGGGCTACTGTGGTAGAATGTATGTTGAATCTCTTGTATTGATATCAACCATTGATTGAGGTACTTATCAGGTCTGCACAGTCGATTCTATGAGGATCTGAATTTGTATTAATTATGGACTTAATTTATTCTACAACAAATTCGTGACCATTTGATTATGGTACATGATGATCTGGAACAATTGATTTGTCACTTGGTAGCTGACTTGGGTTAGCATCTGACACAATTGATTTTCCGCATGGTTGATTTAGCACCTTTGATCCTTAACTCACTGGTTGAGTTAGGTTATTGTGGGCTGGTTGGGTGAATGTGTTTATTTATAGTCTTAGATCCATTATTTCATATGCATGCCCATTTTGGAGGGTGAATCCTTGATAAAATTTTTCTGGACCGCCATCACTCGTGCTCAAGATTTCACTTTCTCTTGCGAATTTGTCTTATAATGAAGCTTCGGACATGAAACTTGCTTCCATTCTTGAATTTTTGAACTTTTTGTACGATTCAATGGAGATGGTTGCATTTTGTTAATTTGGGCTCTGCATCATTTGATTTCGAGATTGAGTTGAGTCCGGGGCATTTATTTGAAGCTCATTGTGGTTTTCTTTGTTGTTCTTAGGCCTACGATAGGTTTTTGTAACTTCAAGCCCTGTGATTCTTTTATTTTTCTCCGTTCGAGTTACGTGCTTGGTTCATTTATAGTTGGAAACAATTTTGAGCTCATTATTTTCTAAAATGCCACACGAGATTGAATGAGGTAAGGTTGTCATTTTCCTTGAGAAATATAATAATGATTTGTTGTCATTTCCAATCTTCTGTACTAAAACTTGAAATGGTTTTTGGTTTTTGTACTATGTGGCAATTTCGAGCTTGGATTCATTTTGGCTTACATCAAGTTTGGCTGCATTTATGATCCTTCGAGGTTTGAAAGCCCAAGTTATATGGTAAGTTTTTCTTTGAAACTTCGTCTGGATGTTTGTAAAATGATTGATTTATTACGGCCATCGAATCTTGATGTGTTTCCTTCATTTGTTTCTAATATATTTTTTTCTTTCCGGCTATAATTGGTACTCAAAATATAATTGAAACTTTGAAGTTTTGTGATTCTTTGACTTTTGTAACTCGGTCTCGAACTTTATTTCTCTTCCTAAATTCTCTGCTTGGTTAACTTTATTGAAATGCACAAGTATCTCGCTTTCTTGCCTTCTTAAATTCTGTGATTCTATCTTCATGGAATACGTACAAACTTGGTTCTTGGTTATCTTGATGGCTTTGAGGCACTTTCAAGCTTCAATTCATTTTCCGTAGTCCTTTATTTATTTATATGCATCCTTGAATATCTATAGTCTTGTCATCATTTCTTCATACCTGTTTCCTTCTTGATATGGGATTTACTTGGAAATAAGATTCTTCTTGAGTTTTCATTGATTCTTTTATGAGTATTCTCCATTTCTGCAGATCTCAAGCTCTTCTCGGGAGATTATACATTATTTCTGCAACTCCTCCCTTTGAGCTTGAAACTATTTCATGGGGATAAAAGCTTTAAATATAACTAAATCTTGAACTATTTTGAAATGGGTATTCGCATCTACTTGGATTGTTTAGGCTTGTTATATTTAAGTTCATTTCGATAAATTGATTTTATATTTCGATCTTTATGAAGCTATACTTGTAATTTTCTTTTGGTTTTGTTTACTTCAAGGCGGATGGGGTTGTATCTTTGAAAACTCGTAAGTTTATTTATTTTTTCAAGTAGCTATTTTATTTTCTCTATTTTAGACCTTGATTATGAGAAAATTGGTAAGTTCGGCTTTGTTATTTTGAGTTCAGGTTTTGTGATAATACTGCTCAAATTTTCCACTGTGGATTTCCGATGTATTTCAGATCATTATATTCTTAATCTCTGTGAACAAAGTAACTATTGCATTGTTGTGTAAGTCTTTGATCATTATGCACATCTTCACTGATGGATATAGATTTTTCTGAGAAAATCTACCACCTTCATCTCGTATTTGCACCTTCTTCTTAGAGTTGTTCCTTTATAGTGCTTAAAAGTATTACGAAACCACCCATTCTATAAGCGTGCTTGCAAATCTAGAAACCCGTTTCATTTATTGATTCATGGTCTTAATGCAATGCTTTGATATTTGAGCTCTTTTTCTTAAGTTGTTAGATATTGGAGGTGCTCAACCATTACTCTCTTAACAGTTGTATTTCCCATGCTCCTTGGAGTTCATTGACATGATACTTGCAAGTTTTTCTAACTGATTGAAAATGAAACTGAAGTTTTAATGATGCTTTCTAAAATTGCAAAAATGCATTTCCTGAAGCAAAGCATTTCATTTACTATCTTGATTCTTGTATGTGAAAATGGAATCTATTACATTTATTCTTCTTGAGCAGCTGTTTTGAAACATGCATTCTAGAATCTGTTATTCTCTATTTCATTTTCTAGTCTTGACATTGTTGGAGCTTTATCTGTGGGTGTATATTGGTCCTTAAACCTGGCTTTGTGTTTTGTATGATCAATTAGAAAAATGAAAACTCTTTGTTGAATATTGTTACATCAGTTGGCTGCATAGAAACTTGATTCCCATATGATTTTACATTTATTGATATGTGTTTGATTGTACATTTTAAATATTGACACCATTATTTCATTCTTTTAACAGCTTGGTGTATTGAACTTTGTTTAATTGATCACCTTACTTTATCTTGAGAAGTTAGCTTGAGCACCTTTTCTAGTAATTTGATCATTGTAAAATAGCATGAAGTTTGTTTCTATGTAATAATGAAATTTGTACTTTGTCTTCATAATTTCAGGAGGATCCCAAAATGAATTTGTTACCTTTTACTCAGAATCGACACTCTTTTGAACTTCATTTGATTGAATATTCTGATGTGGCATTTTGTTTCTACTGAAAATGCTCTCTTTCATAAAGTGAAATGAATGATTTTATAATCAGTACTTAGAATATTCCACTCTTATGAACCATCATGACTGTAATGAATCATTCATGTTGCTTTGAGACGCCAATTTTCTTTTCATGTGATCATTAATCATTGCAAAAAAATCATTTATACTCTTGAATGACATAGTACAATGATCCAAGGTGTTGATGACCAATTGAAACCATCCTTTCACATAGTGTAGCTGTAATTCTTTCTCTATTTAATTGCATTGTCTATATGATTTGAGTTTCTCCATAATGTACATCTGCAAGTTTGTACTCAATTGATGATTGCAACTTGATAACATTTATAGTTTTCTCCTTAGAATATATAAGGCATAGCTTAAATTTATTATTCATGACTTGTATAGGAATAACTATGAATGATAGAATATGATCAATACTTAGATTTCTGTATAAGTTTGTTTGTATACATTCAATGATCATATGTCAATGTTTGTATTCATCATTTAAGTGAAATATGATCACCGTAGTTTGAAAACATGACAATTCTTTCCATCTCTCGTTTAAAAACAATCTCCCGATCCCTTTTAACATGCTTGTAATTTCTATACTTGAACTTTGTAAAATTCCTTTTCATCATCATAACCTGAGCTTTACTTACTTCAAAAAAGAAAACAGGATGAGCGATGTTCTTGGACCCTTCTTAATTAATCTTCCATTTGTATTTTCCATTTTGGAATAGTTGTTGCAGATTCGTATGCTCCTTATGTAGTTTACACTTGGTTGTAATTTGAAGAAAACATTTGATGAAAGGATTTGTTTTCAGTTTGTATTTTCTTTCTTGTACAATAATTATTTTACAAAATATTTTTCTCTCTAGTATGATACATTTGCATGTGGACTTAAATAAGTAGTTAAAAATATTTAGGCTTTTTGGCCTCTCTTATTTTCCATATTTTTTTCTCTTTCTTTTTTGGAATGATTTTGGGAATCATATGTGGTGATGTAGAATCTTGCTCTTATAAATTTTGTATCTATTAGCATACATTGAATAGTTTATATTTTTAGGAGAGTTTGTTCTATTTTATCCCTTTATTTTCTCCTCCTTGGTGTATTCCATTATTCTCTCTCCTTCATCCAAATCTTCCTCCTTCAGTTTAGGGGAATGTAGTTGATTATTTCTCCTATATATTGTACGCACTTCTTCATAATAAAATAAGTGTGTGTAGAGTACTTCACTCCACATTCTTCTCTCCTATCTGCCTCCTACAATTTGGTATCAGAGCCTACTTGATCTCTACCTATGCGTGGAAGAAGTCTTCAATCTACAAGAGGCTCACATGGAGGAAGGACTGTTCCATCAGCAAGTTGGAGAAAAATGTTTTGTTAAACACATGCAAAAAGGATGATAAATTTTTTTGTTTTACACGTGGACATTTAAAAACACACACACACACACACACACACACACACACACACACACACACACACACACACACACACACACACACAGATATATATATATATATATATATATATATATATATATAGTGCCATTAGTGTCTAGAACAGACCTTTCCACCAAGACAACGAAGGACAAGAAGCAGATCATACAAAACTTCATCGAATGTCGAGTGTAGACAACTTGATTGAGAGTGTCAATAACATGGTCACCTCAGCTGAAAGCCTGAATATCAACTCGCCAGCTAGAGAACACCGTGAAGAAGCCCTTGAGAGCTCCGGGTTCTACTTTGCTTTGCTGAACAAGCTTCGGAATACCGGAAATCTAGCATTTGACAAGCTAGTTCGAGAAGGACTTCTTGAATACTTTCTTTTCGACGTCAGTTGCCAAGAAAAGTGAGTACGAGAAGAATTAGAAGCTGGGTATGACACCGACTATGATGATGAAGAAGAATGCCCTACAAAGTGTCACCATCTCATAGCATGTGAATATCACAAGCATCTACGAGCCAGTAATTCTCATCAGTGAGTCAAAATTGTAATAACTCTTCAAATAAATATATATATTTTTTATTACGATGTCTACTCCAAAGTTACTTCTTTGATGCTCAGTTACTCAAAGGGTCCAATTTTACAGCCTGGAAGACAAAAATGAAGACAATCCTTTAGTTTGAAGGGTTATGGGAATTTTCATAGTGGTGCATGTCTGCTCCCACATCCCCGATGAATTAATAAAATTAGAAATGGCTAGTGCTAAAGCCTTGATGCTTTGATAATGCGAATAATATTAGTGACAATGTGCAACCGCATATTAGGAATGCGGAGAAACCCAAGGAGGCTTGAGACAAGTTGGTAACCATTTATGAAGTGAAAAATTAAGACGAAGATACTTCATCTTCAGTCAAAGTTGCACACCCTCTCTATGGGGTCAGATGAGAAAGTGGAGGAATTCTTACATCGCATGGCTGAGCTGCGATCGGAGTTATTAGCACTTGGTGAAATGGTGGACGATAAAATTCTCGTCGCAATCACCTTGAGAGCACTCCCTTCTCAATTCCAAGTATTTTTACGACACTAAATGTGTCTAAACAAACAGTGACATTCAAAGAACTTGTGAATTTGCTGTAGCAGGAAGAGGCCATCACTTCATCCCATGAGGAGTCTCAGGATAAAGCCTTATCGTGGCCAGAAGAATCGGAAAGGTACCCTAGAGAAGCCAAATCCAGCGTAACCCAAACAACAATAGAAAGATCAAAAGTCAAAGAGATGGTGTCACATTTGCAGAACCAATACTCATGACACTGATCACTATTAGCATAATAGCTTGAAATAGGGGTCTTCAAGCCATACAAGCACATCTAGGTGCAAAGATTTTCAAAATTCCAAACAACGTCCCCATTGGAGAAAGCACAAGGGACATCTCACAGCCCAACAAGAAGATGATGAATCTGATGAGGAGACATCAAAAGGAGCCCATTGTAGTAAGAATCTTGTACTCATCTCTCAAACTTCTCAGCCCACGAAGAAATTCTAGTTGATAGAATCTGGTGCAAGCAAGCATATGTCAGGTGACAAGAAGTTTTTGATTCACTACATGAAGAACCAACTGGAGATCGAGTTTGGATAGCGGATGACAAAGAGTACATTGCAGAAGGAATAGGGAATGTCACCATTCCTCTGGGACCACGAAAATGTACACTTACAAAGGTACTATATGTTCCTGGCTTGACTAGCAACCTCTTGTCAGTTACTCAGCTCTTGAATCATCACCTTAAGGTAGAATTTCTTGTTCAAAATGGCATTAAATCATGCTTAATCTCTTGACAAGGTACGGTTCTTGCTAAAGCTTTTGTAAAAGATAAGTTATTTTCTTTAGATATTGTTTCATCTTATGCGATCAAGTAGCTTTATCTCGCTTTAACAATAGAATCCATTGCCCTATGGAATTTTAGATATGGACACTTGTCGGTCAGTTCATTACACCGGATGAGTTCAAAAGCAATGGTCCATGGACTAACCAAATTGTTTGGTTCCTTGCCTATTTTCCCTGGTTGTCTTGCAGGAAAACAACACATAGATCCTTTTCAAGCGAGCACCTTCCATGCCAAGAAGTGTCTGGAGGTAGTTCATACCGATCTAAACGGCCCATTTCCTACTTCATTTTCAGGATACAAGTACTTCCAACTGTTCGTGGATGACCACTCCCACAAGATGTGGGTATATTTCCTAAAGAAGAAAAGTGAGGCTCTTCAACACTTACAGAACTTCTATCATCGTGTTGTCAAAGATTTCGGACAACCACTTCTTCTACTCTGCTCAGATCAAGGGGGTAATTCACATCAAAGAATTTCTTGGCCTTCCTAAACCAGTACGGCATTAAGTAGCACCTGACTGCTCCCTACACATCCCAGTAAAATGGCATTTTTGAGCGTCACAATCACACAGTGATGGAGATGGCTCGCTTCATGCTATCAATTGTAAAGCTAGGAGAATGCTATATATCTTCTTAACGAGGCACTAATAAAGATTCTACAGAACAAAATGCTAGAAGAGGTATGGAGTGGTAGAAAGCCATCAATTTCTCATTTGTGAGTATTTGGTTGCACAACATACATGCATGTCCCAGCTCAAAAGAGAAAGAAGGTAGAGCCAAAAACACTCCCATGTATCCTTCTTGGCTACAATACTACCTCAAAGGCGTATCATCTCATGGATCCTGAGACAAATAAAATATACGAGAGTCAGGACATGGTTTGTGACGAGTCATCCTTTAACTCAATAGTATCAATAAAAGATCCACTTCCAACCACATCTCACCGATTAGTCTCTGAATCAAATGATGAGCTAGAGGAGACTACTCAGAGAAAAGAAATGCTACTAGGAGAACTATTTGTTGACCTTGGAGAACTAGAGAATGTGACTCCACATCAATCCACATGGCAATGACACAGTTCTTCTCAAAAGTAGCCAAGTTCTCATCCGAAGTGGGTACAAAGCACTATCAAGGACTCACATTTACAACTCCCGGATACATCATCCTGGAGTCAAAATAAGGAGTCAAACAAGAAATGAGGTAAACTTTACACTCATGAGTTCACGATGAATAGCTCAAGCCAAATAATGTTCATGAAGCACCATCAACCTCGGTGGAAGGAAGCCATGGATATATAATATGACTCACTCATGAAAAATCAGACATGGGAACTTGTCGATCTGCCTACAGGAAAGAAACCCATAAGCTGCAAATGGGTTTTCAAGACAAAAATATAAGGCAGATGGATCCATTGACAAACATAAAGCATGACTTGTAGCAAAAGCAATGCTCAGAAAGAAGGCATTGACTATGAAGAAACCTTTGTGCCTTTGCGAAGATGAATACCATCGAGTAGTTTGCGAACTTCGCAACACGAAAGGATGGAGAATTCAGCAAATGTATGTCAAAAGTGCTTTCCTAAATGGTGATACGAAAGAAGAAGTGTACATGACCCAACTGAAGGATTTGTTGATGAAGAGCAACCTAAGAAGGTATGTCATCTCATCAAATCACTTTACGGACCAAACAAGCTCCTGGGCATGGTATATCAAGATCAACAATCAAATTTTGTAGAATGGGTTCACTCATAGCTCCTCGATTCAAATTTGTATATAAATAAGGTAGGCAAAGAAATTGTCATTCTGTTTGTATATGTAGATGATCTTATGATCACACTGAAAGTTGAAGATCATGTTCATGTTGTAAAGAATGATCTCAAAATAACCTTCGACATGATAGATTTGGGGCTACTACATTACTGTCTTGGCTTGAAGATATGGAAAAAGGAGCATCACATTTTTGTCTCCTAGACAAAGTACGCCAAGACACTCCTAGAAAAGTATAGAATGTCTAATTGTAAACCTATATCCACTCCCATGGAAAAAGGCTTACAACTTTCAAGATTCCAGGACTCACCTCAAGTAGATGCTACTCTCTACAGGAAATTTGTTGGAGGGCTCATCTATTTGACATATATAAGACCAGATCTCTTCTATGTTGTTAGCTATCTTTCCGGAGTTCATGCGGGGAGCCAAAGAAATGTCACTAGAATGCGGAAAGCATGTTTTGAGATATGTACGAGAACAAGCAATCGTTTATGATCGGAATATAAGAAGAATGATCAATTCTTCTTACAGGATATGTCGACTCAAACCACGCCTGATTTTTGATGATAGGAATTCAACTACAGGATACATATTTCATCTCAGATCTAGACCTATCTCATCGATAAACAAGAAGTAGAATCTTGTTTCTATCTCATCCACAGAGGAAGAATATTGCGACACACGAGGAGCTGTGTGTGAAGTGATATGGATACGTCGCATTTTGGATGACCTGGGAATTCCTGAAAAACAGTCACCTATTCTCTATTGCGACAATCAGAGTGTGTTGAAGCTCGTGTAGAATCCATTCTTTCATGAATGAACAAAGCATATTGAAATTGATTTTCATTTCATTCAAGATCACGTCTTGAACCATCAAATTCAGCTCCAGTATTGTCCTACTAAAGCACAAGTTGCCGACATTCTCACTAAATCTCTTGGCAAAGTGAAATTTGAACTTTTTAGGGGTCACATTTGCAAGAATAATGTAATAAGGGGGAATGTTAGCATACGTTGAATATTTTATATTTTTAGGAGAGTTTGTTCTATTTTATCCCTTTATTTTCTCCTCCTTGGTGTATTCCATTATTCTCTCTCCTTCATCCAAATCTTCCTCCTTCAGTTTAGGGGAATGTAGTTGATTATTTCTCCTATATATTGTATGCACTTCTTCATAATAAAATAAGTGTGTGTAGAGTACTTCACTCCACATTCTTCTCTCTATTTTCCTCCTACAATATCTATTTATGATTTACATTATGCCTTTTGATGTCAATTGATTTATTTACATGAAACTATTATAATAAGTATAGAGATTAACTCTTTTGAGCTCAATGTTTGATTACAATTATGTTTTTTTAGATAGTACATGGGATGATAATGTAGCTGGATGGTATGGAATAATAGGATGAAGGAGTAAAATGGACTAGATGAAGACTAACGGAAAACCGCAAGAAATGATGGGTTTTCTATATATTCTTCAGATTTTAGCATTGTGTACATGCATCGTTTACTTCAGTAGTTATGAGTTACATCTCATGGCTTATGTAGGAAATATTGTACTTCTTCATGAATAAATAACATTTAATTTCTATACTTGAGTTGTATATTTCTTTCGACTTCATCTTTATATCATGTATATTGATGGTATAATGGAATAAAAACTCAAACACATAATTAAATGTATTTACATACAAAAAATTAATAGTTTTGGAATACTTGTAACTTTAATAATGAACTCTCTTTGTTGTAAACTATAACTTTATTTGTTGTTCCCAAATCTATCATTTCACCTAAACTGTGATTTCTACCTTCATCAAGGAAGTGTGATAGTCCTTCGGGGATTTTGTGTTTCGTTATCAAGATGAACATGGAATGGTAGTCTATGTGAGGTGTTACATTTTTAATGGCACATAGCTATGCAGATTACATATAAATAATCAATTGATGTAACTAAAAACATGATAAAGCTGTAATGCATTCCCTAGTTAGGTTCACTTCATCAATACCATCCATCATAACGAAGTTTTGAGTTTCCCATTTTTACACAAGTACAAAAATTATGAACATATCTGGCGATCATGTGGGAAAGCTTCCTGCTAGCTCGTAAACTAGTGCCTTAGTCTTGTCTATTAGACATGGAGTTTAAATCATATAACCAAAACTACTTTTCTGAAAAAAATAAACTAAAGATGGGAAAGGATATGGAAAATAGATCATGTGCATGAATGCAATTATTGAATTGAGAAACATACAATGTCCATGAAATTACTTATTGAAAGGGAAATCCTACTCTAACCAAACACTATAGCATTTTCAATAATAGTGTTTAATAAACATACCATTAAAAGGAATGGGAAGTTCCTCTCCATTCAACCTTGAAAGATGAAATGAATTGTGTTCTTTGCAAGATGAAATCATGTAAGGACCACTCCAGATTGTATCAAACTTCATGTGGTTTCCTAGCTTTACATGATCAACATTTCATTTTAACACAATGTCTCCTTCATTGAATATTCTGGACTTACCCTTCTTATCAAATGTTTTCTTTATCTACTTTTGATTCTTTTCCATGTTCATATGAGCTTTATATCTTAGCTCCTACAACTCCATTAACTCTGCATTACTAACTTGCAATGGTTCATTCTCGATTAATTCCATTTGATGTAGCAAATCCAATGCAGGAAACTCAACCGAGATAGCCATTCTTGCCTCTCTTCCATAAACAAGCTTGTACGGTGAATTGCCAACTAATCTTTTAGGAGTCACTCTATTAGCCCAAAGTGTTGAATTCAACATTAGATATCAAGATCTTTGGTTGTCTTTGAGTGTTCTTCTGATGATCCTTAAAATATTCTTATTAGTACTTTTAGCTAACCCATTACCTTGTGGGTAATAATTAGATGATGTACTTAAATAAATTCCATGCTTAATAGCCTAATTTTTTACCTTTGCACCAAGAAAATCTAAGGCATTATCTGAAATGATAGTTGTTGGAACATCAAATCTAAAAAGTATACCTTCATAAAAGGATAGAATTGAAATTTCATTAAATTTTAAGGCTATTACCTTAGTCCAACATGTAAAGTAATATGTAGTAGTCAAGATCCACTTGTGTCCTTATGATGAAGGTGGATTTATCATTCCAATAAAGTCAAGACCCCTTTTGTATGAATGGTTGATCCACTTTGAAATAGGCTGCACAGGGTTATGAAGCTAAACATTCTTTTCTAACAAAGAAAGAACATTTCTTACACTTTCTGATCCATTCAAAGCATTCCTTGAATATGTTGGGCCAATAGTAACCAAATTTCATAATTTTTAAGGTTGTAGTACGTGATAAAAAATGACCTCCTACAGGTCCTTCATGGAATTTGGATAATAATTGGTGAATTCTATCATAATCAAACACATCGCAGAAAAAATCCATTTATATCTTTTTAAATAACACACCATAAATGAAAACATAAGGTATAGTTTGTAACCTGAAAGTAACTTCATTTATTCTTATCCATACCTTCTAGATAAGTACTGTGTTGTAGGTAGTTAACCAAATCAGTCATCCATCTTGATTCTTGAACTTCTGACTAAGTTCAGGTTACTGATATTCTTGTTATACCATTGTATCTGATTGCTGATACGTAACTTCAACATGTTGTTCTAGATATTTTGATTAAGCAACCTTCTATTTTTCCATATCAACAATTAGATACTCACACAAACCTTTTCCTCGAACTATTTTCACAACATGGATGTCAACATCATATTCCATAACTTTTGTAATCTAGCTTACTCTCTTCTCATTCAGCTCTTTGTTCAATAAGAATGCTTTCACACTTGGATGAGAAACTAAAACATGTATCTTGTTATTGGAAAGCATGTACTTGAAGTTTTTCAATCCTCTAACTACTTAAAGTACCTATGTTTTTAAGAATTGTGTACCTTATCTCGTAGTCATGCAAAAATTTGTCCAAAGAAAGTACTTACTTTCAAAGTGTTTTCATCATTAACCTAAGTTAAAATAGTTGAAATAGTCTTAGCTCCTGTAAGTGCATACATTGTAAAATATTTATCAAAATTTGAATTTGTGAGAGTACTTAGGAGCTTGTGAAATGGATGACTTTATGGCCTTTCATATCCTTTTCTCCCTTTGCTGGTCCAAGAGAAAGACTTCTCTTTACTTTAACATGGATGTCAAAGGCTAATGACTAATGCTGCAAACCTAGAAAAAATATTCTAACAAAGTTTATTTTTATGAGAAAACTCTACAATGATTTCCGATGATGAGGCAAGGATAGCTATGAAATAGTTTTGATTCTAAAAGGATCAATAGGTAAACCTTGTTTAGAAACAATATGACCAAGCAATTTACCTTGATGTACTGAAAAAATGGACTTTTTGGGGTTCTAAGATATTTCAAATTGTCTGCAAATCTGAAAAGTATGTTTTAAATGCATTAGATGTTCATAAGAATATTTTGAAAATATGGTGACATTATCTAAGTAAACCAATATGCATTTATTTAATAATCTGTGAAAATCCATGTCCATTGCACGTTGAAACGTTGCAATGACATTTGAAAGACCAAAAGACATTCTTTTATAAGCATAAGTGCCTCACTTCGTGGTGAAGGTTGTTTGTATCTATCTTCTTCACGCACAAGGATCTGATCGTATCCACTGTAACCATTCAAAAGAGACAATATCTAAACCAAAAATTGTTCTCAAAATCTGATCCATATTAGGTAGTGGATAATGATCTTTTAATGAAGCTTTATTAAGGTCTCTAAAATCCACACATAGCCTAATTTCTCCATTCTTTTTCCGAACAGGAACAAGATTAGCTACCTAACTTGAATGCTTAATTGGAAAAATAATACTTGATTCGATCATTTTAGATAACTCTTTTCTCATTAATGGCTCAATTTCACATTTACTGGCCTTCGCTTTTGTCTAACTAGCTTGGAATTTTGTTGTATCTCTATTGTATAATGAGATGAAATTGGATCAAATCCTCTAAGATCTTGGTAATTCAAAGAAAAAACATCTCTGAATTCTTTACATAAATTTATAATGACTATTTTTCATATGAGGAACATACCTTTCTAATAAATAGTTTCTTTTCATCATCCACAAAGATTTCTTCGTAGTTATCTGCATGAGTTTAAATCTTGCCTTTATCCTTTCTTAACTGATCATTAGAACTGAAAATATCTTCTAGAGTGACCAATCCTTGAGGAAACTTGTTTGTCTTCAACTGAATAATTTGATCACCATAGAAGTGCTGTAGTTTTTCTGATTTCTACTGAGAAAATTCAACTTCTTCTTTGCAAAAATATGTAGATCTATTCATCATCTTCAAAAAATTGCCAATTTTCTTCATTGTCAGAACTAAAGGTCTGATAATTAACTTTATATGTGGTTGTACTTTTTTGTTTTCTATTTGTTCTAGTACATCAAAGCTAGCACCATCTTCCAAGTCTATCTGTATGCTTATTTTCAGCTCTTGGGACAAATTGAATGTTAATAGCATCAAAATCATCCATTAAGTCTAAAACTCTATGTTTGTAAGATTTAAAATGAATTCTTACACACATTAATTTTTTTCACTTGATTAATAACTAATTATGAATCACCAAAAACTTGTAAAGTATTGATACCTCTCTTTGGCCCATTGCAAGCCATGAATTAATGCTTTGTATTCAGCTACATTACAAGTACAAGCAAATTGTAGACTTAAAGCATAAAAGTAAATTTTATTTGAAGGGGAAGTAAGCATTAAACATGCACCTTGTCCTTTCTTATTTTTAGCTCCATTGAAGTGAAGCTTCCATAGCCCTTCTATTGTTTCTTCTGTTTTGGACAACAAGGGATTGGTGCATTTTCTTCATGGAAACAATAAACACCAATAAAATCTTCTTCTACTTCTTTGAAAGGGTCATAAACATGTTATTCTTGGGTCTTTTCATCCATGAAAAGATTATAAACACCATCTAGTGCAGAAACATGTGTTGTAACATCAAAATTAGATTGATTTAAATTTGCATAATTTTTGTGCAGCATTTGAAGCATGAGGCTCAATATGAAATCTAACCAAAGGCTCTTAATTTATGGTAACTTTGGTTCCATATATTGTAGTGAAGAACAAAAATGACCAATTTGAAGAAATAACCTCCTATTTTTGCTGTAAAATCTCATGATAAACATAAGGCAAAATAGGGAGGTAAATCTACAACAGTCACATCTTGTAAAATAGTAACATTGGGACAAGCATGTAAAGTTACCTCTAGATTTCTAATAATACCAAGCTGTGTTGATTTGTTTATTCCATATAGCTCTAACATGTTTTTTTCGTAGGCTCATATTGTAGGCCTAATTTTTCTACAATGTATTTTGGCATAACTGTGCTACTTGCACCACTGTCAACCATGTAGTTATGAACTAAATGGTCTCTAATAATAACTAGAGATAGATAAAATGGTGGTGGATTCTTGATATCATGAGCATTTAAGACCTTTTGAACCATCCATTTAACCTCTTTAATGTGGTCTTACTCATTGTTCCAAGGACCATGTCTACTTTTTTGGGCTTCCTTTTTTTTTGGTTTGAAGAAATCTCTGACTTAGCAAGCTCATGAGAAAGTAAACTCTTGTTGTCTGGAATACTTAGAGCATCCCACAGTGAAATATTAATATTATGCTTTTTCATTACATCAACAATATTAAAATAAACAACCATTTTTGAAACAAGTTCTACCATTTTAGCATAATCTTTAGCAAAAATGACTCTCCTTCAACAAATTTTGAAATCTGAGGTATGAAGAGTCTTTTGGGATCAGGATGCAATTAATTTTGTTGTATTTTTTGAGATGAAATGCTTTATATTTTTGAGGAAAAATAGAACTATTAGCTATTTTTTACTTATAGTTACTTTTTTTATCGGTGACTACTAGGGAAAAACAAGTCTATTTTGCTTTTTCTCTCTCTCTTGAGCCTTTTCTTGGGACCTAGTTGTGTATGATTAATAAAATATTCCTCTCAAAGCTTAACTAAATTTTTGTTTGGTGGTTATGACTATGAGCTTCTTTTACCCACCCTCCATTTGAGGCATGAATAATGCTTCAGATTGAGGTTGTGCAACAAGGCTTATATTCAGGAATGCATTTGGACAATTGTAGTTGAATGAGGTTGATTACAAGGTTGACACCATTCTTAGGAACCATGTTAACTAGAACAAGAACACTAGATGAACTAGGGGAATTTTGGGTCAAACTTCCTTATGCGATATGGTTGTCTATACTTCTAATTTTTTTGATAAGGAAGCCTAGTCTGTAGATTTTGTTGATTTTGTTGATAAGGAGCTTGATAGGCCCTATTAGAATGAGCTAATTTGTTTTCAATTGATGTTAATTTATTACCCATAGTCTATAGTGATTTGAATACATCATCTAATGGAGCTAAAATAGTAGGCTCTATAATGGTAATAGGTTGTGGAATAGGTAACAAATATGCTATAAGAGGAATTGAAGGCCTTGGTGCCAATTTACCATCTTGAATAAGGTTGTTTTCATCTTAATGGAAATATCATAAGCTGTTGGGAGAGTATCTCCTCCCATAGACTGAATCATAGTTGAAATATCACCATTTAAGGCTCTAAGATAATAAAGAAAAGCATGATCAACTTGAGGCTTAACACTCTGGAATTCTTTCCCAAGTTCTAGAAAAACGGATATTAAAACTAGCCATAAATTCATGAGGGATCTTTTAATTGTAGATAACTACTCTATGAGGGATAAATGATTAGAATGATCTTGAAATTGCTTAAGTAATTTCTCTCCTAACTCATCCCAAGTTCTTATGCTCCCAATTTCTAAGGTTCTATACCATTGTAAGGCTTGTCCTTTAAATGATGCAACTAGAAGTCTTAAGGCTACATCTTCATGAGTTATATTATGGAAACACAAAGGGCTGCAACATATTTGATGTGCTCTATAGGAGTAATCTGATTTTCACTAGTGAATGAAGGTAAAATTTTCATGGCAAGCATTGGGAATATCATGATAAACTTGAATTACTAAAGGGTTGCCATTAGTAAAGGTTACAAAATTCTAGGTGGTTGAATAGCCATTGGAATAACTGGAATTTGAACAAAGAGATTAATACGTGGTGAAGGAAGATTAGGAGGAGGGTTTTTAAAACCATGCCTATTATAAGGTAAGGTATTACCAACTCTTCTTCTTCTTGTAGAATTCAAAGGTAAAGAAATAAACTCAGAAGGAATTCCTCTTACTGATGATCTTGTAGTCACTTTAGGCATGGAACATGTTCTACAAAACTAGTTTGAAATCATCCTTATGGAGTCACCAAATAAATATTTTGATCTTTAGAATAAATTGTAGCTTTCTTTTACTCTAAAAGTGACTTTTCTTTCTCTGTAAATCTGTTGTAAATTATTGTAATTTTATTGCAAATATGATTCATTGTCCCACAAGGGCATGCCAAAAAAATATTATCTTTCAAAAGTGCACCTATGTAGAGAGATGATGTACATGTGTTCTAAGCTTACTTTGGATCTCTCTCTTTCGTAGATACAATGGAAACACCTCAGGTCTGTGGGTATACCTATTGTTGAGGTGAGTCTCGGTATCAAGGCCGGTTCCTTTTTATGTATCCTAAACTAATTTTTAGGGGTTTTGAGGGTAAAAGATGATTGTAATGAATTGAAAAATAGGGGTGATACACCAAAATTGTTGAGGGATTTGACTAAGTACATGCACAATCAATTTGAGAATGGATTTTGGATGCACAAACCAATAGTTTTAAGAGAATATTAAGGCAAAACACTTGATGTATTGAGGGAATGAGTCACAACAATATAGTAAGATAAACATGCACACTAATATTATGTAGAAATTACTAAATTTGCAACAAGGTAAGATGATTAATCAGGGAATTTGACATTCACAAGAATTAATGAGATATACACACCACTGCAAATAATTGGAAAGGTAGAAATCAATTCTCATTCAAAGGAAAACTGAAAAATTTCTTCAGCACTCCTATGTCCAAAAATTCCTCCTTGTGCTTTGCAATTGCACACAATATATAGAAAAATTATTCACCCATCCCATCCTAAAAATAGGCTAAAATTTGTACTCGCCCATGCATGTTAATTTTATCCTTTATCATGAATAAATAAAGGAATAAAAATAAACATGCTAATACAATGAGGCATTAATAGCCTTGATTACAAAAATACATTCAGTCAAACTGTAGTTGATTGATCTATTTTTAATAAAGTAAGATGAATAATTTTGGTAATAATAGCCCTTGCTTGCTGTGTAAGTCTTCTCCAATGTGCATGTAATCTCTTTCTTCTAGTGTTTGAGATGATACTTATAATTTGATCCACATGTAGTGATACTCTTTGCATTCTTTAATTCATCCCCCATGGATGCACATGAAAAAATAAATCTTTGTGTGAGTAAAAATAATTTCTTTATTTCCAATACTTTGAAAAATATTCGCCCATGTATTCCATCATGATGGGGACCACCTTTGGTTGACGATGTCAACATTTCCTCTATCTTCTTTTGATTACATGTAAAATTGACTCTTGTCAAAATATTGCTATTATTTACTTTCTAACCTTCCCTTTGTGGGACCACCTCTGATGTGCATATTTTGAATTCATATAAGGGTTTCCTTCCTTTGACATATATGATCTATCTCTTGATTATTATGATATATGATAAGGTCTTATTTTACCCATGTCACTTTATTTGAACAATAATAGTTATTTATTTGTGAAATGATAGGTCATACCTTTTGCATTATCATTGGATAAACACTATGTTGACCCAAAATTTTTTGAATTACATGGCACAAGGTTATGGTTTTCGGCATTTTTTTATAATCATTCCATTGATTATTTTTATTGGTGTTTTTTTTTTCAAAGTATATGGTTTAGACATTTATTGGTCAATGGCAATGATTTTTTTGATTAATATGGGGTTGGTCCCCTCTTTGCATGATGACTTGACCCTTCTTCGTTTTTCTTGGTGAATTTGTTAACCTTGAGTTAATTAGGGTTTTATGGCTCAACATATTGATATATTAAGAACCTCGGTTGAGTTATGGGATATTATTGTTTGGTAGAATTTATTTTGAATCTTCATGTATTGCAAATCAATTATTGATTGAGGTACTTATCATGAATTTCATGGATGGTGGATTTAACCATTGATATTACTATAACCTATCCGAATTTGTATTAATTATGGAATTAATTGATTAGCAAAACTGATTTATGACCATTCTATCATGGAACTTGATGATCTCGAACCATTGATTTGTCACTTTGTATTGGCTTGGGTGAACATCAGCACCATTGATTTTTACTTTATTTGATTTAGCATTTTGATCCCTAACTCACTAGTTGAGTTAGGTTACCTTGGGTTGGTTTGTATGTGTTTATTTATAACCTAGCTCCATGATATTTAATCTACATGCCCATTTTGGAGGGTGAAGCCCTAGAAATTTTTTTAGACCTCCATCATTGTGTGGTCCAAAGTTCACTTTTTTTGTGAATCTATCTTATTGTGAAACTTTAGATATGAAACTTGCTTCCTTTCTTGATTCTATTTGAACTTTGTGCACGATTTTATGGAGATGGTTGCATTTTGCTAATTTGGGCTCTTGCATCATTTTTTTGAGCTCGAGTTGAGTCTGGGGCATTTATTTAAAGCTCATTGTGGTTTTTGTTTGTCATGTTATTGGGCTTTTTCTGATGCGGTGTTGTTATATTTGAGCACTTGTGATTCTTTTATATTTTCCTTTTTGAGATCTTTCCTTGGTACATTTAATGGTTCGGTCATGATTTTGAGCTCATTCATTTCTTATATGCCACCTAATATTTAAGGAGATGTAAGGCCGTGGTTGTCTTTTAGAACTATAATAATGATTTCTTGTCATTTTCACTCTTCTGATCTGCCATTAAACTTCAAAATATTTTTGTGTTTTTTGTACTCTGTGGCAATTTAGAGCTTGGATTGATTTTCAGTTACATCAATTTTGACTTGCATTTGTGATCCTTTGAGGGTTTCAAAATCCTGAGTTAGTTGGTATGTTTTTGTTTGAACCATCATCTAGATGTTTGTAAAATGATTGATTTATTATGGGCGTAGAATCTTGGTGTGTTTCCTTTGTCTTTTTCTGATATACTTTTTTCTTTCTTGCTATAACTAGTACTAATAATATCATTGAAACTCTATGATTTTGTTATTCTTTAACACTATAACTTAGTCTCTGAATTTTATTTCTCAGCTTGAATTCTTCGCTTGGTGAACTTTATTGAAATGCATAAGTATTTTCTTCTTTGCTTTATGAAATTATGTTAACCTATCTTCATGGCATACATAAAAATTGGTTCTTAGTTATCTTGATGGCTTTCAGATGCACTTTTATTAATTCATTTTTATAAATTTATATGCATCATTTAATATATTAGTCTTGTCTTCATTTCTTCATATTTGTTTACTTCTTGATATGGGCTTCTACATGGAAATGAGCTTCTATTCCGAGTTTTCATTGATTCTTTTATGATTTTACTAGTTCTCCCAGATCTCGAGCTCTTCTCTGTGTTATTATACATTATTTACTATAGCTCCTCCCTTTAATTTTTGAAACTATTTCATGGGGATACAACTTTGATTTATAACTAAATCTAGAACTATTTTGAAATTTTATACATCTACTTGGATTTCTTATAGGTTTGATGTATTTAGTTTATTTATGTAACTTGATTTGATATTTCGATCTTTTGAAGCTATCATGATTGTCTTTTGTTTTGTTTACTTGGCATATGGGGTTGTATCTTTGAAAACTTTAAGTTTTCTTTATTTTGTGAATCAACTATTTGATTTTCTATATTTTAGACCTTGATTATGAGAAAAATTGGTAATTTTAGATTTTTCATTTTGTTTTGGGCTTTTGTGATAATATAACTCAAATTTTCCACTTTGTGGATTTTTGATGTATTTGAGATCATTATATTCTCAAACTCTATAAACAAAAGTCTATTGCATTTTTGTATTGTAAGTATTTGATCATTATGCACATTCTCACCTGATGGTTATAGCTTTTTCTAAGAAAATATGCCACCTTCATCTCTTATTTGCACCTTCTTCTTAGAGTTTTCTTTTTGATAGTTTAAAATTATTTTGAAACCACATTCTATAATGCTTTCAATGCAAATATAGAAACCTGTTTCATTTATTGATTCATGGTCTTAACTCATTGCTTCAATATTTGAGCTCTTTTTATTAATTAGTTAACTATTATAGGGCTCGACCATTAATCTCTTGACATCTTGTATTTCCCATGTTTGGAGTTTCATTGACAGGATACTTTCAAGTTGTTCTAACTAATTGAAAATGAAACTAAAGTTTTAATGATGCTTTCTAAAATTGTAATAATGCATTTCCTGAAGTAAAGCATTTCATTTACTATCTAGATTCTTATATGTGAAAATTGCATCTGCTGCATTTATTCTTCTCGAGAATCTATTTGAAACATGCATTCTAGAATCTGTTATTCTCTATTTCATTTTCTAGTATTGACATTGTTGGATCTTTTTATCGATGGGTGTATATTTTTCCTTAAACCTTTCTCGTGTTTTTATGATCAATCAAAAAACTGAAAATTGTCTATTGAATATGATGATTTGCATCACTTTTGGCTACATTAGAAACTTGAATCCCATATGATTTTACATTTGTTGTTATGTGTTTGATTGTACCATGTTCAATCTTAGAACCATTATTTTATTTTGTTAATAACTTGGTGTATTGAACTTTGTTTAATTGATTAATTAGTTTATCTTGAGGAAGATAGCTTGAGCACCTTTTCTAGTAATTTGATCATTGTGAAATTGCATGAATTTTTTTCTATGTAATAATGCAATCTATACTTTGTCTTCCTAATTTCAATATTTTCTAAAAAAATTTGTTACCTTTTACGTAATTGATCTCTTTTGAACTTCATTCGATTGAATATTATGAATGTACATTTTGTTTCTACTAAAAATGCTCTCTTTTATAAAGTGAAATGAATTATTTTATAATTATACTTAGAATGATCCACTCTTATGAACCATGATGACTATAATGAATCATTGATGTTTCAAAACTTTCTTAAGTGTTTGTCATGCGATCATTAATCATTTCAAAATTTATCATTTATACTCTGAATCACATAATACAAAATGATCCGAAGGTGTGGATGACCAATTGAAACCATCCTTTCAAATAGTGTAGCTGTAATTCTTTCTCTATTTAGTTACATTGTCTATATGAGTTGAGTTTCTTCATAATGTACATTTGTAATTTTGTACTCAATTTATGATTGTAACTTGATAAAATTCATAGTTTTTCCTTAGAATATATAAGACATATCTTAACTTTCTGATTCATGACTTGTCTTGGAATAGTTGTGAAGATAGAAGATGATCAATACTTGGATTTATGTATCTGTTTATTTCTTTACATTCCTTGATCTTATGTCAATGTTTGTACTCATCATCATTTTAGTTGAATATGATCACTATAGTTTGAAAACATGATGATTATTTCCATCTCTACTTTGAATAACAATCTCTTGATCCCTTTTAATATGATTATACTTTCTAAACTTAAACCTTTTAAACTTCCTTTTCATTATCATGGGTTATGTAGAGGTTTACTTACTTGGGAAAAGAAAACAAATGAGCAATGTTTTTTGAAGACTTCTTAATTAATCCTCCATTTGTATTTTCCTTTTGGAACAATTGCTACAAAATATGATCCTCCTTATGTACTTTACATTTATAATTTGATGAAAACCTTTGTTGAAATAATTTGTTTTCAATTTGTATGTCACTTCTTGTACAAGTAATGATTTTACAAAATATTTCTTCTCTTTAATCTAATACCTATACCTTGCACACTTAAAGAAGTAGTTAGAAAATATTTAGGATTTTTGGCCTCTCTTATTTTCCATAGTTTTTCTTTTCTCTTTCTTATCTGGAATGATTCTAGGAATCATATGTGTTGATGTAGAATACTGCTCTTATCAATTATGTATTTGTCTCTGATGTACCTTATGCCTATTGATGTCAATTGATTCATTTGCATGAAACTATTAGCATAAGTAGAGAGATTAAACCCGAACTCAATGGTTGATGACAATTATGTTTCCTTTTTTAGGGATGATGATGGAACTAGATGGTCTAGAAGAAGAGGATGAAGGAGCTACAAATTGATGAATACCAATAGAAAACCCACATGAAATTATGGGTTTTATATATTCTTTGCTTTTAGCTTTATGTACATGCATATTTTACTTGATAGTTATGAGTTACATCCCATGGCTTGCATGGGAAATATTGTACTTATTCATGAATAAATAACATTTAATTTATGTACTTGAGTTGTATATTTATTTTTCGCATTCATATTTATATCATGTATATTGATGGTATAATGGAATAAACAACTCAAACACATAATTAAATGTATTTACATGAAGAAATAAGAGTTTTGGAATACTGTAACTTTAATAATGAACTCGATTTCTTATAAACTGCAACTTTGTTTGTTGTTCCCAAATCTAACATTTCACCTAAACTGTGATTTCTACCTTCATCAAGGAAGTGCATTAGTCCTTCAGGAATTTTGTGTTTCCTTGTTGAAGATGAACATGAAATGGCAGTCTATGTGAGGTGTTACATTTTGTAACAACACACATATATACATATTACATGTAAATAATAAATTGATGTAACTAAAAACATGATAAAGAGTTACATCCCACGACATCTTCTTTTAGCTTTGTGTACATGCATCTTTTACTTTAGTAGTTATGAGTTACATCCCACGGCTTGTGTGGGAAATATTTTACTTCTTCATGAATAAATAACATTTAATTTTTGTACTTGAGTTGTATATTTATTTCTTCCTTCAGCTTTACGACATGTATATTGATGGTATAATGAAATAAACAAATCAAACACATAATTAAATGTATTGAAATGTAGAAATTAAGAGTTTTGGAATACCTATAAATTTAATAATGAACTCTCTTTCTTGTTAACTATAACTTTGTTTGTTGTTCCCAAATCTAACATTGCACCTAAATTATGATTTCCACCTTCATCAAGGTAGTACATTAGTCCTTTGGGGCTGTTATGTTTCCTTGCTGAAGATGAACATGGAATGGCAGTCTATGTGAGGTGTTACATTTTTTACAAGAACACATAGCTATAGATTACATGTAAATATTCTATTGATGCAACTAAAAACATGAAAAAAGCGTAATTTATTCCCTAGTTAGGTTCACTTCATCAATACCAACGATCATAACAAATTTTTGATTTTCCCATTTTTACACAATTGAAAAAAATTTCAACATTAACTTGCTCTCCTATGAAGTGTATGCAGAATAATGCAGTTCCATAACCTTGTGTGGATGATAAATGTATGCTTTAATGCTCTTGTAAAATCATTTGGATGCGATCGTAGGTGGTGATAGCTAATTTTATCATTTATTCATCATTTGGTTTAGTAGTGAATTTGCAATATTTAGATTTAATTCAAATTAAATTAAATCATTTGGTGAACCTACTCATTCAAACCCTACCTTTCTAAGAATGTATCAAAATCTATCTCCTTCTTATGAATTCATGGATCAATCTTCCTATCCTTCTTTTACTCTAACCAAGGTTTTTGGCATGGATACTACTACTTCTAATTTTATGCGAGTTCATACTCAACATCCTCCTCGCTTTGTTACTCCAATATTATATCGACCATCAATCTAGTTACCACCCATCACACTCGTAATCCTATGGATTCACCTGTTTCTTTCCCATCACCTATCACTTCTACAGTTCCTACCACCACCTCTAAGGGTTATGACATCATAGAGCATCTTAAGAATACACCAACAAAAAAATTATATTTATGATTTATTATGCGAGTGTACCTGATTTTTGTCATACATTAGAGGTCACCCTTTGTTTCATTCACATTGAAATAAATAATTCACTTGTTTCCTTTTCTCACCTAATTCAATCACTCAAAAATATTCCATGTTCTATATCTTTTAGTGATGAAGATATCCTTCCCTCCACTTTGTTGACTATCCATTTGCACCTTTTCTTATCACTGCATGACTATTTGCACCATTTGTAGCAAGTGTGTACTTATCGAGAATGGATTTGCTATAAATTTATGTGCTCTTTACCTCCTTTGGAAAATTGGCATTACTGATGATCTAATTCATAAATCCTCTCAACTAATTCACCACTATGATTCCACTTCTCATACAAATGATATGGACACTATTACCATACCTCTACAAGTTAGGCTTAAAATTATTCTTGTTGTATTACTTTTTATCGATTCCACATTCAAGTTCAATTTGTTACTTGGTAGACCCTCTTCATTCATGTAATGCATGTTGTTCCATCTATAGTTCATCGGTGCATTAAATTATTACATGATGGTTAAGAACATATTATTGCTTTGTGGAGCCCAAACTATTAAATTTTTTCCATATAGACCACCTGTTACCTCAATGCCCATTCCTCCATCATATCCTAGTCCATATCACAACATTGGTACATATGATGTTGGGAAATATAGTGCTCTACTCCTTATTACTTCTCCATACACTATATCCATTCTTGATCATACTACAGATATCCTATCACCCACTATGTCACCCCTATGGCTACTACATCACGACATAGCTCCTCTACACTATGCATCTAGTTCTATCCCTACCAATATTATTGATAATGTTATACAAAATACAATGTTAACATTGATGATTAAGATGATGAGGATGATGTAGTAGAGATTAATGATGACACATTATGCAATCTGAACTTTACTCCCATTAAAATCGATGAATCCTACTTTCAAGATACTTTTGTTGCTATTATCCCTGAAGAATATGAATTCAAGAAGATTCCTCCATCAAATAATTCCATGATAACATGTTAAGGGATTGCATACATATTAGATATTCTATCACCTTTTGCATATCCCCAAGTTTTTCTACTTTGCGTCGGGATCCCTTCACATGAAAGTCTCTTCATTCATAATTCTTATTGCCTCATATTCCATTCGACCCTAATTACTTTGATACTGTTTGCACACATGATTTCTTGGCTCGATTAGGATTAAAATTGTTGATATCCTTACTCCACCTCATCCTTCTCACTTATATCACAGATGTGTATTCATTACTACTTGCTTATTGCCTCTATGTCTTGCATTTTATAGTGTTCCTAGCATGCACTCCTCTTTCCTCTTAACTCACACTTGGTCATTCTTGGATTGAATACATTAGTAGAATATTCGATCCCAATCATATCGATATTACATTTCCTATGCCTTTCTACCATGTATCTATATGCAATGAATCCTTCTTGGGATATTCTCAAAATCTCACTCGATGGTATGCACATTATTATTCACAACCATTGAAGAAAAATATGCAATCTAGCATGTAAAATTTACACTTCAAGGATCTTTATATGATCAAACTCTCACTATTGCTTATGAGTTCTCTCGATCGAGCTCAATAGGCTATGATCCACGACACTAATGATCTGCTAGATGATTTTACTTGATTTTTTCCACATCACACACTTGGGGGACATCATTATTTATTCCATCCTTTGATTATTATCACTTATTTATATTCTTTATGTATACGCATTATGCTCCATGCTTTAAATCTAATCTCTATTACACACATTGATACACACCATGTATCATCATTACCCTATGGAAAACTCTAGTTCCATGGTTCATAATCATTGCAGAGGGTATACATCTAAAATGAACCTCATATCATTAACTTTTAACTCTTTATGCTTCATGATCTATCATTCTAGCATACATTTTCAAACCATTACTAATGACTCGATATAGTTCTACGGTTCATTCTTGACTAGTGAGAGGACACTTATAAATTAAACCCATCTCATACATATATGTTGTGGGGCATGTTGCTCTATAGAACATTCACACATTCTGATACATTCCATCACACTCGGACATTGTATTTGCATATTTTTGTTGCACTTATTCTTGATGTTTTATACTACTTACATGATGCACTCTACTTACTATATTAGTGAGAGAATAAATATTTCTTTATCTTTATCATATACACGTGTGTGTTCACTTGCTATTTTGTTGTGAATGCAGATCTCTTACACATTTTCACATGTTGCGGTGATGCTCGAAACATACCCTTTTCGAGTCCCATCGAGACTCCTAGGAATCTACCTTTCTATTCACACACATGTGCTATTATTTCATTATTTACTATCTAGCACATTAATTTCCACTGATACATACATACTTTGACATATTTTTTTTTCTTTCAAAAATTTTAATGGGTACCTCATGTGGAACATTTTCCTTATAGGAATATATGTTGCCATGGTTGTTTGTTACATTTTTCTTTTCACTTATTTCAATGTACACTATTTTTTGTGGGATATGCCCTATGTCTTGTTCGATCATTGTTTGTATTATTTTGGCTTCTTGGACTTGATTGTCTTATGAAATTTTGAGTGATGTCCCATGTTTGAATTGTAATTTTCATGGTCTATCTTGTATGCACATTTACTTGTTACATTTTTTTCCTATGATATGTTTGTTTATTTTTCTACTAACACATTTTACTATCCCCTTTGTTTGCATGTTCCTTGGTTTCTACCATGCACATCCCCTACCCCCTGGAGGGATATAGTTCGGATCAACTATTTTGGGTCCTTTATTTTAAGCCACATTCTCCTATTGACATCGCATGCACCCAAAACAAGGGGGAATACATTAGGTGAACAAATAACCCCATATAACATCGTAGAGACACAATATAGTACATTACAACACATGAATTGCATACGTTATAGTCATAGAAATGGCTAAAAAAATTACACTATTGGTGCTATTATTTCATTTTGTTTCATAACATATTACATTATCGTATTATTAATGTTTTGACATGCTTTTATCTTTCTAACATGTTAACAGAGCTTCATGTGCAACATTTTTTTTTTGTAGGATAATTTATTTCCATGGTTTTCTTTTACATTGTTTTCCAATGTTTTCTCTTTGTATGCTCTTGTTTGTGGTATTTATCCTTTGTATTGTGTGCACAATTGTCTATTTGATTCTTAGGTCCTTGATTTTCTTGCGACATCATAAGTGGTGTAACATGTTTGTAACTTTCTTTTCATAGTCTACACTTTCTTCTTATGTGTTTACATGATATGCTTGCATCTTAACTTATAAATTGTACGTGTAGATTACATTTCATCTTTTACACTAGTGTTTGTCTTTACTTTTACTAATACTTATTTTCCTAACCACTCATTTGCATCTATCTTGGTTTATACAAGCGCATTCCCTTCCCCCTGTAGGGCACAATTTCAGCATAGTAGTCATTCCTTTTTTGGGCTACATGCTCCTTTAGCGACATTGGATGTACCCCCAACAAGGGTAGGAATAATATTCATTCACCCCATACAATGTTATACACATCAAACCATAGTACCCGTATAAAACAATTTTAAGGGCTCAGAATTAGACTTGGGTCCTTAACAAAACAACCTTTCTTGGATGCCTGAAATAAGAGGGAAATACAATGGCCTTTCTTGGATGCTTGAGACTAGAGGGTAATTAGAAAGTTATTGGTAGTTTAGAATAGTCTATAGAACACCATACACAATGGATTTTATAGGGCATAAAATCATTTCCACATGAGTTTATACACACCATACATAATGGTGTTCTACATAATGGGAAACATTAAGGATTAGAGGGTGACACCGGACTATTCTCCTACATTTCTTCTATTTCATTGGTATGAGATCACTCAAAACAATCATGTCTCGACATCATCTACATGATACTTTCTATACTCTTTCCTCATCACAAATCGGGTGCACATCTTCCCTTTTCACATTTTAAGCATTTTTTACATATTTACATTTTACACATATACATGTGTATTTGACTACTTGTTTGGCTTATCTTTAAAATTTCATCCATATGGGAAGTGGTAGTCAATATCATCCACATCATCCACAACACCACATCACAAAAATAACATTGAGATCAAAAATAGGTACATGACAACATCTACATATGCAATTCCACCCTAGATTCATTTTCATCATCAATTTTTCTACTTTCTCCTCCTTTGCATCCCACGATTAACATTTTTATCACTCCACACTTTGTCTAGTCCTTGAAACACTTGAATTATAATTACGAATGGATATCGGTATGTATCTCTATCTACTTTATGTTACCGAGCTTTCCACTCACCAACATAAAGTGGGGAAAATGTAGACACAAAATCACACACTTTGGGTAATTATCTAGTCTTGATTACATACTACTATTCATATGATTCCTAAGTAAGAAAAGTACTAATTAACCCATGTCTTTGGCCACCTTTATTTGTCTTTTGTTGCTCCTTTCATTCTTACACCCTTACTTTCTCAATCTTCATTTTATACTTAAGATTTTATCATCTTGGACACCAGCGCCTAGCCAGGATGCCAATGTTAGGTGCCCTCATCCCCTCTAGGTGCCCCTGACCCTTTGTAGTTTAATCAAAATTTTAGGGTCCTTTCTAGCCATTTGATCACATTATCTTTTTGTTAGTTGAAATTTCTAGGGTTAATTACAAAATTAAAGCAAGTGAATAATATAAATATAAATTTATGTGATCATAATAAGGGACCAAACACTAAGAACTATCTATCACCACCTAAGGTTACATCCATCAAGGAATATAAGAGCTCCATTGCATCCATCTAACTCCATCACAAGGGATGGTTTTATGAATCACACTTCATAGGAGGAAGTTCATTATATTTCATGCATGAATTTACTACACTCTACAACTAGCTACTTGGTCACTATCCAAGTACAACTGGAACAAGAGTAATGTAGGGAACAATACCACACACACACGATAACTACATTGGGTGCTGAGGTGTAGTACACCTCTCAATCATAAGTTCACCATTTTGATAGCGAGGATAGTATGAGCCCTCATTTTGTATCTTTCATTTTTAGGATTTAATGATTATTTGAGGTTTTGTAGGTTGATACTTCATTGCAAGTTTAAAGTCACCTCAAGCGATATTGGTGTGACTTGGAGTGATCAAAGAACACTAAAGGTGAAAACCTTGCGATACCTTAGAGGATATTTTCTAAGCATTTATGCATATCCAAGCGCTTAGAAACAAGCCTATGGTGCCCATTGGCATCCCTCTCCCTCTTGGATGTCTCGGTCAAGATTTTTCTCCATTTCTAAATTATTTGAGCCCCAATGTGACATTAGTGATTTTGTATTTTCCATTTTACAACTCTATACATTCTCCAAAACTCTTTGAATCAGATTAAGGCTTCTTACCCTATCCTTTCATTTAGGGTTTCATAATTTATTATTTAGTTTGCTTGAGTATATTTGTTATACTTAATTTTTATTCAATTACTACAATAATCTTACATTTAGATTATGAATAATATTTCATAATTTTTCTTAATCATAAATAATCATTTTTCCATCATGTAAAAGCTACTAGTTGTCATAAACATGTGTCTTTGTCTCAATGTATTGTAAATCAAAAGTCGAGACTTGAATACATGAAAGATATGTATGAGAAACATTTGAAATAGTTAGATGATTGGATGGACGCAATGGAAGGATTGCTTTGAGAGAAATGTGGGGAATAGTAAAGAATACAATTGAAATATTAGTTGAATCTTAGATTACCTCTATGCATTATCCAAAAGGAAGGCTAATTTAGAATTCCTTCTTTGAGCAACAATTACATGCATTTTTGTTTCTCTAACTACTATATTTTCATGGCCATATATTGATGGGAATACATTAGATATTATGGCATTAGTGACTTCTACAAATGGAAAAGTGGAGAAATATTCACGTATGAGTGAAAAATATAATCTATTTATATGATTTATAGTAGTGATACAATAAGTACTTGATATGATGAGGCCATCTATTCTAGACCTGGGTTATATTGAGAATGAGTTCAAAGAATGTAACTTATCCTCATTGTAGTCAAACATAGTAGAATGTGTAACTAAACCTCATAGCCAAATATAGTAGAATGTGTAAAATCCTCCTCGTAGTCAAATATAGTCTACATAGGAAACTTCAAGTAGAATCTCTAAGAAGATCTTAAATAAGTATTCACTTGAACCTATTCCTAGGATTTAATATTGTTAAATCTGTAATCTTAAAAATAGGAAAGTATCATGGAAGTATTTATTCTTTAATTAACCATCACAAACATTTGAGCTATTTTTAATCTCATGGTGGTGGTAATTTTGTATAAGTATAGAATTTATTTACCCTCTAAGGAGGAAAATGTTTATAAATAAAATGCTTGAAATTCCTAAGATTATTTAATGAGTGTTTTCTATATATTTCTTTCTAAAATGTTTGTAAAGTTGCTTAGATTTGTTTGGATTGATTAAGCATTATATAATGTTTTTTTCATGAAATTATTAGATGTGTAAAGAATATTTACATAATCTTAACTTTGATTAGTTTTACAATAGGAACCTATTAGTATTATCTGAGGATATAATGTGATCATAGTTTAAGGTGATTTGACACACTACCCAAAAACATTGACTAAAATATTATAATCCATAGATGTGGTAAATCAAATTAAACATGGAATAGGTGGATGATGTAAGGGATGCGATCAAAATCCATTTCATATCTCTATTTTTCTATTAACAAGTACAAATTAAGTAATTAACCATATCTTCATGTTTTACAAGCCATCACGAGCCTTATACCAATCTTTCCTGATATCCATAAAAGTGGGACCCTCATGGTTATGTAAAATATCATATCAAAAAGATGGAAAAAAGTATCCTTAGCACTATGATCATGTATAGATGGATACATACAAGTATCATATGAACCATAAATCTTTAAATGAGGTAATAGTTAATATTATAATATTAGGATTACTTATAATTAATCCACCAACTCAAAGTTCCCCTAGTTCATAGAATGCTACAAGAAAGGATCTCTGAAAGGAGTATTATACAATTTTTCCTCCTTCCCCTAATGTGATAAGATCAACTCATCTAACAAGAGAAGTTTTGTTTTGATAAGCGATGCAAATGTGTAGTCTGAGTAAGTAGAAAATTGATTCGAGAGACTGAAAACATACTTTAGAGGTCCCCTATGGCTTCTCTCTAGCTTCTCCATTTGAGAAAAATTATGGACGAGTTGGAAAAATATGCAAGAATCCAAAAATGGGTCCATGATAGTATTTTGTAGAAAAGTGGAAGAAGCGTCCCGGGGTGCACACACGGGACGGTTGGGCTCAAAAAAGGCCAAAATAACCACAAGCAAAGAAGAAATCGGTAAAGGTGAAAGAAAGCGTCCCGAGGCCACACATGAGAAATTTGGGCTCAAAAAAGGCCGAAAGCACCATAAGAAAAGAAGAAATCGGTAAAGGTGGAATAAATTGTCTCACGTGGTCTATGGTACAGTTGGCTCAAAAGGATGAAATCACCACAAGAAAAGAAGAAATTTAAAGGTGGAACAAATTGTCCCACATAGTCCTTAGAATAGTTGGGCTCAAAAAGGTGAAAAAGCGCAAGAAAAAAAAGAAATCGGTAAAGGCGGAAAAAAGCTGTCCCCGGAGCCGCTTACGGGCGGTTGGGCTAAAAAAGGATGAAATCACCATAAGCAAGGAGAAATTAGTAAAGTCAGACATATTTTTCCCGGAGTCGCTGCAGAGACGAGTTAGGCTCAAAAAAAAGCCAAAAGCCGCAAGCAGAGAAGAAATCGGTGAATTCGGAAAAAAATTGTCATTATGCGGTCGAGGGACGGAGAGGGACGTGAATATGCCGTGAGGCCTAAAAAATCTAAAATGCAAAGAGGAGTTGGTCAAATCAAAGAAATGTCACGGGCCCCACAAGGGACATGAGGGACACGAAAGCTTGATTTTGCCAAAAATGTCTACAAGTCGCACTGAGGATGATGGGACAAAGAGTTAAAGTAAAAACACATAAAAATAAGTGAATTGATGTCCCGCACACCAATGAGAAAAATCCATGTGTCATTCCGGATGGAAGAGTTTTTGGGAAAAGTGCAAAAATTATTTTGGGCTTTACAAACCCATGTTTAAATCATATTTTACCATCATTTTTCGCTAACTTTACCTAAATCTTGAGAGGATCATATCTTCGGATTGGGAGATTGATTTTTTGGATAAAGAGGAATTTTTGGAAAGATCTCGAGCCCCTCACGTATTGGGAGAATAAAAAGTAAATTTTTGTAGGATGTTGTCGTTGAAAACACTAAAAACATATTTTCAAGCCATTAAGGAGAGATCAGTTGCTTTGAGAGCCACGATTTTACTCAATCCTCCATTTTTCTCTTCTCCAACATACGAGGCATTATGGAAGGCTGATTTAACGAGGTTGGAGGTGGATTTAAAGGCATTAATGATTGGTGGTTGAGCCAAGGATCAGATTTCCCCTTTCTTCTTCTCTCTCCTTGTTTTTAGCTATAAATAGAACATATCGATTCATTATAAAGGGTTGGCCATTTTTCTTTACACCCTCCCTTTTCTCTTGTCTTTAAGTGTATTTGTGGAGTTTTAGACCTCCCATTTAGATTGTAATGCAATTTTTTTGCCTCTTGGCCATTGTAATGGGTGTATTAAATTCATGGAGCAATAAAATAATTATGTGGAGGTCTTTGAACCCTCACTTGTTTTCATTGCCTTCACTGATCACTCATTACCATTTTGATTAGTTGTGCATGTTCATTTTATTACAATTTAACGGTTTGTGTTTGTTAGAAAAACATGTGCTCATCATTCCTTTGGTGCATCACCTTTATTAGTTTAGGTTTAATTTTCTTACATATTCCTAAACTGTCTCCTTCTTGGCAAGTTAGAGTAGGTTTTAGAGTAGATCCTTTGGAATTTGAATGCATACACCTAAATAGAGGTATAAGAACCAACTTTCTCTGGAGGTCTCTCCCATGTAGCGAGTCACACAACTTAGGGATAGTACCCATGTTATCACGATCACAATGAGAGTCTCAATCTTTGAAAGTTCTGAGACATTTAGAAGTCTTGTGATTTCACATCAATAGTTTTGGCATGCCCGGTGGGACTAGAAGTATTCACTTTTATTACAGAAAGATTGATGTGCACTTTTTGTAAGTTTCAGAAACTTGTGAGAAGCATTGAATTTTCATATCTGGCGACTCCGAGGATAAAATCCAGCAATATAATAGTGCGAGATTACCCAAATTTATGAGATGAACCGAGTCTAGAACAAGAAAGGAATTTATATTTGAATACTTGCGGTTGTCACCGAGGAAGAGAAAGGAGAGGAAGAAAACCACAAAGATCACTATCTCCACCGGACAAGACTTTTTCTACACCTCCACTAGAGTTCTTAGGCCAATCATCATGGAACATCAATGATGTGACCACGAATCCCTTTCTCAACTTCATGGCGGCGCAATTCACTTTCCTAATTACTCAAAATCAAGTACTGTTGTAACATTAAAGAATATCCCTATTTCATAGGAAAAAATCATACTACTATTGACCACATCCGAGGATATTGCCAATGCATGTGCAATCCATGAAATAAATAAAATGGATGCAATCGAGTTAATTTGTTAGCTTCATCCTTCAAAGGTAAATACTTACTGATGGTTTAGGAGCCTAACAACGATAGGTTATATTAGAAATTGGAACCAACTTTGTTCACCCTTTGCAACCAATTTAGAGAGAGGCGAGATAACCTATCCTTATTGGAGCGAGTTGATAACAATCAAAGGGATCCTAATGAGAAAATGAAAGACTTAAACTTTCGGTTCCAAAGGACATAAGATAGAATCTAATAGGCATTAGGCCAACCACCCAAGGAGCATTCCTAGACTTCTTTAAAGCTTTAAATTTTGATATTTCCATAATGATTCAATCAATGGGAGGTATAACTTTACTCACTGACCTATAACATTTCCATTAGAGCTAAGAATTGTCTCATTCAAGATGGTAAACTTGCACCTAGGCCACCTATTTATCTATACCTAGAACTAGGAGCTCAAGCACTAGTGAAACTCTTGGCATTAGCTCCCATACCTTCCCTAAGAAATAAGACTTCAGCTAAAGCTTCTACTTCATCTTCTAGTACCTCAAATGAGCTCCAAGAAGTCATGAATAAATTGAAAAATTTGGGTAATGAGTTGGTAACACTCAAGAGACAACATGCTCAAAATTTCAGGTAATATTAGCCTCACAACCAACTAGATAGACCCCATATCAGCCTAATAGGCCACCCACTCAAGATGTAAATCGAGCCAAGTCGGAGCCCCCTGTTAATAGACCATTTCAGCCTTACAATTATAATGTTGCATCCACATCTAGAGCTTTGGTACCAGTACAAAATAACATGGCTTAGGAATATAATTAGTGCTTCTGTGCACGATCATCCTCATAACTAGTCAATGTGCTTTAATGGTGCTTTGAATCAAGATCTAATGGTGACAACAACAGGTGTAGAACAAGAGACAATCCAAGAAGGAAATCAACAATAAGGAACATCTTAGCAAGAGGCA
The DNA here is from genome assembly GCA_018340775.1 of Taxus wallichiana var. yunnanensis. NCBI lineage: Eukaryota > Viridiplantae > Streptophyta > Pinopsida > Cupressales > Taxaceae > Taxus > Taxus wallichiana. Next base: position 852,697,441 of record CM031243.1, read on the forward strand.
TCTCCAAATGAGACAACACTTGTCGATTGGTAGGCTAAGGTATTATGTGGTATAAATCAAGAACCTTCTCAAAGTGTAGTAGCTAGCTAGCACTTTGCATGAGTCAAAGAAGAGGAATTTGAGAGAAGTACTGAGTCATCAATTGAATGATCCACAACTATCTCTTGCTCCACAAGGTGTAAGTAATCAAAGTGCAGCTCCAAATGTGCGGAGAGTCAGCCCAAGGCACCTTCCACACCAAATCAAGCACCGGTTGTAGCAGCACATGTGCAAGAAAATAATATACAAGGCAAGGGGTAAGCGGAGAGATAGCTCATATCCATTCAACATCATTGAGCGGATGAAAAGGAAAAATGTAAACATTTCAATGTCGAGTCATTAGCTATCACTGATAAAGATACCTATTACAAGCTGCTATGGTGAATTGGTCGACTTCAAATCAGCCATCTAAGGATCAAGAAAAGTGCTTACTAATGTAGTTCAACAAGGAGGAAATCAAGGAGGTCAACAAGGTAAAATTTGAAACCTCCACCATTCTATATCTCGATTAATCATCGGGGATAAGTTGGTGCATAATTACATGATTGATTCTAGAGAAAGTAGCTCGGTCATCCCTAAACAAATAGTTGATCGAGTTGGGTCTTAAGTATGAATTCATCTCTAAAGGTGTGGTGTAATTAGATGGGATGATAGTAACAATGGTTGGAGGAATAAAATATTTGAGCCTCACATTGCACACATTTCCCAATGTGTCTATCTTGTAAGATGTATCGAGTCATAGACTTGCCACCACTCTTTGCATTGTACTTGTCGAGAGACTTCTTGCTAAAATTGGAGGTTTTTGTCAGTTGATTTGTCACACATGTTATTAAAAACAAGATATGGAGCTAAGGCTATGATCAGATCTGATCCAATTGCAAATTTCCATATTGAACCTCATGTTCCAAATCCAATCAATTCAAACTGTTCAGATTTTGATCGGGAAGATCTCCCAAGCCCTTATGAAGTAGATACCAAAGTTGAGGGTATTCTAGATTTGACTTTGGATGAATGGGAAAGCAAGAGGCATGCATTCAACCCATACAAGGAAATGGAAGAATCTAAATTGGGTGTATATTGTATGTATAAAGAAAACTCACCCATTCTTAGCATCACCAAATAAAAATGAGGATGAAAATAAAGTTTAGCAACTCTTTTCAATGGTTCAAGAAGTAGACAGGCACGGGAGGTGGATCCATGCTCATTTAACCATAAGGTATAAAATATTACTCAACTATTAATTTCTAGTTTTCTTGCTCAAATAACACAGTGAGTATGAGGCCTTGATTCACGGACTCCACTAGGAAAGGAAAATAGGCATAAGGAACTTATAGGTATTTGGGGACAATGAGATGATTATTAATCAAGTCGGGGGCAACATGCTACTGAAGAATAACCTGCTCAAGAGATACAAAAATAGGGTATGGGACCTCATAGAGGATTTTACGGAAGCTTTTAACATTGTGTCCATACCGGGAAGAAGAATGGAGCTGCTGGATAAGCTAGCAGAAAGTTGGAATAACTATGATATGTTTGATAGTATCAAAAGAGACAAAACATAGCCACACATCCATGTGGTTGTAAGGCGAGAGAAGTGCTAGACAAATAGCAGTAAGATGGCATGTATTTGAGAATGATCAATAAATCGTTAATTTTCTTGAAGAGACTAAATTCTCAACTAGGAATCAAGATAAATTGGAGCAGCGAGTATGGAGGTGGGTAGTGTAGTGAGGAGAAACAAGCTTCTAAAATGATTGGTCACGTTAAACTCCATATTCAATCCAATGATGAGCTTCGAGAAAGAGAAGGCAAACATTCATGTAAAGGAGAGACGATTCCGAGCCAATCTTAGTTGGAGAAAGCAATACACTTCGAATTGGTAGGGTGGCTACTGAGCAAGAGATGTATGAGTTCACACAACTTTGCCAAGAGTTTTTGAATTTATTTTCTTGAAGCTCACGAGGACCTGCGGGGATTTGATCCAAAGTTGGAACAACATACAATTGGATTGGACCCGGATCTTAAGCCGTCGGAGTAGAAGAAAATACCAATCAACCCACAGATCTAGCCTCGATGAGGAAAGAGATAAACAAGCTAATAGAAGCTATCATCATATTCCCAGTCAAGAACTCAAGATGGGTTACCAACTTGGTCCTATTCGAAACAAGAATGGACAAATAAGGTTGTGTGTAGACTTCCGTGATCTAAATAGAGCATCACTCAAAGATCATTATCTGCTCACATCTATGGAAAAATCTTGCGGAGTTATGGCTGGTTTAGAAAGGTTTTCCTTACTAGATATATACTCAAGCTATAACCAAATAATGGTGAAGGAATAAGATCAGTTCAAGATAGTCTTCACCAAAAAAAATGGGGCACATATGCTTGCAAAGAAGATTCCATTTAGACTATCAAGCTGTGGAGTGACATTTCAAATGAGCTATGGATATGGAATTCAAGGGGCTAATCAATATGATAGTGCTGTTATACCTAGATGATATCATTTTCTTCTTATAAAATGCATCGGAAACGATCTCTTTCACCTCGAAATTATTTCAAAGATGTAGAAGATTAGGGAGTGTCTTTGAATCCAAAGAAGTGTGTGTTCTTGGTACATGAGGGAAAATTTTGGTGACGTTGTCTCAAGAGAAGGGTTAACAATTGATACTAAAAGAGTTGAAGCCATTCAAACACTCCCATTTCCACACCACAAGAAATATCTCTAAATATTCTTTGGAAGGATCAACTTTGTCCATAGATTTGTGCCTAATTTTTCTACTCTTGTAAAGCCATTGAAAATGATGTTAAATAAGAGCCTTGCATTCAAATGGACATAAAAACATAAATAGAGTTTTAAGGACATAAAAGAATGCAATAGCAAAAGCTCCGACTCTTATCAACCCAAAATTTTCAAAGGGATTCATGTTGTATGCTTTTGGAGGATCAAACACAATCTCATCTATCTTGATATAGCTAAATAGAGAAGGATCATAACATCCCAGAATTTTTAGTCGAGAGATTGGAAGATTATGAGGTGAAGTATTATTTCATTGAAAACATGTCCTTTCTATCATCAAGATATTGAAGAAGTTTAGGCACTTGGTCTCAAGAATAATTGAATTCAACTATTAGTGTCTCATGTCATGTTATTAATGGGAGTTTCCTCTGATCGAATATCTAAATGAAAATAAAGCAGGTTGGATCACTTTAGGTAATGGAGTATGACATTCATATCAAAGTGACCAATCTGGTTTGTGGCAAAAAGGAGTCTATGTGAGAAGTTAAGCTTCCAAATGACAAGTTGAGTCAAAAGGAGGAGAAGAGGTTGTCCTACTACTGCAGAATGATCAAGAGCAGCCAACTAATGATACACCCATTCTGTGTTGGACTCAAGACATGGTGCATTATCTCTAAAACGTAGGTTTGTGCCCTACGAATGGAACAAAGTTAAGATAAGATACTTTAGATTGCATTCCATCCCATATGTTCTTATTGATGGTGTTATGTTCAAGAAGGACATCAATGGTGTTCAACGGAGGTGCATTGGAACAGGCCAAGTTGAGAATATATTACATGAGTTCTGTGACGAGAGAAGCATGGCGCCATTTTGCTCCATGAGTAACGGATCTCCAAATCATGAAGGTGGATTACTACTAGCCTACGGTATTTAGTGATTGTTACTCTGGATCAAGAAGTGCGAGAGATGTGCATTTCATCAAAGGGAAAGAAAAGCTAGTAGTGCTGCCCCTTCATACGATCTCGGTAGATCAGCCATTCATGTAATGGGGATTGGAATTCATTGGGGTTATTAATCCAAATTAAAGCCAAGTCCACAAATGGATACTCACGAAACAGAATATTTCACCAAGTGGACCGAAGCAATGGCACTTAAGGAGGCAAATGAATCTAGTATATTGGATTTCTATGAAGGGATAATCACTGAGGTTGAAGTCCCATCCACGATCATATTAGATAATGCATTGGCATTCCTTGGCACAAAAAATCTTGAATAGGGCTGTCAAGAATGTTGTATACCGTAGCGCTTCATCAAACTATTACCCCGGGGTAATTCTCAAGAAAATTCAACAAACAAGAACCTGTGTGATCATCGGAAGGAATCTTGATGAGAATAAGAAAACTTGGCATATGAATCTCAAATCAGCTCTATGGGTTTATAGAACCACACCTAAGAGGTCTATAGGAAGCTCTCCATACAATCTTGTATATGGGAAAGAAACAATTCTTCCTATATCACTCGAGTTGCCTGACATTGGAACCCATAAAGGAGTTAGAACTAGTAGAGTTTGACCCATGGAAATCAAGTATGTAGAGATAATGGAGTTAGAAGAAGCAAGAGAACACGCGGTGAATACTAGCGAAAAGGATAAAACATCGATCAAGAAGAGATTTGAAAATAAAGCTAAGGAAAAAACATTCCGAGTTTGATGCCATATGGAGTGGTCCATACATGATCACTGAACACAGAGGTATCAATGCCTTTCCAGGATAGCTAAGTTGGATGGTGAAGAGTTGTACATTTCGATTCAATGAAATCCATCTTAAATGTTGCTACTAAAAGGAAAGTCTCCCCACCCTTGTACATTAGTCTAGGATTTTCAAATTCCTCCAAGTGCTTGTGCACATTTTCGTTGTTGTTAGAATAGGTTTCATTTCACATGGGTGCCGGTGCACATGTTTTATTGCTTCTAGTGTATGCATTTATAGTTCATCTCATTCCTAGAGGTTGTAGCCATAAGTGAATTAGATCAACAGGGTATTCAATTGGGGCATCGTCCATTGATACTCATCATTACGCTCCAACATATCAGATTTTGTAGTGAGTCGAGTGTAAGAAGATTCTAGGTTCCAATGATTTCATCTCTCACAAACCTTGAATTCAATATTTTCTTATGAAGGATGAGACTATAGGAAGCGTAGAGGTCAAAGTCCAAAACAATGGTGCTTGATGGCTCAAGAGTGCAGATTTTCAAGTTCGAGATCAGATCTTAAATCATCATGAAGACACCATGCCTAATGGAATACTACAGGAAGCTGGTCATACTTCATATAGCAAGCATATAACCTCGCTGAATTTCCCCCAAGATTATTATCAAAATCAATCCCGCATGTATTTTTGATAACTCATGCAAATGTTTAGTCTGAGTAAGTAGAAAGTTGATTCGAGCACTGAAAACATACTTTAGAGGTTCCTCGGCTTCTCTACAGCTTCTCCATATGAGGAAAATTTTGGAGGAGTTGGAAAAAATTAAAAAAGAATCCAAAAAATGGGTCCATGATAGTATTTTGTGGAAAAAGTAGAAGAAACTATCCCAAGCCGCACATGGGATAGTTGGGCTCTCAAAAAGGCAAATCACCACACGAAAAAAGAAGAAATTGGTAAAGGTGGAAGAAAGCTGTCGTGCCGCACCGCAGAAAGTTGGGCTCAAAAAGGCCAAAATCACGCAAGCAAAGAATAAATCGGTAAAGAGTTGAAGAAATTGTCCCACACGTTCCACTAGATAGTTTGCCTCAAAAGGTCAAAATCACATCAGGCAAAGAAGAAATCGGTATAGTCGTAACAAATTGTCCCACATAATCCACGAGACAATTGGGCTCGAAAAGGCCAAAAAAGATGCAAGAAAAGAAGAAATTGGTAAAGGTGGAATAAATTGTCCCAGTGCACACGCTGCACGGGACGGTTGGGCTCAAAAAGGCCGAAATCATTGCAAGGAAGGAGAAATCGGTAAAGTCAAACATATTTTCCTAGGCGGCATGGGACGATTAGGCTCAAAAAAGCGAAAAATCCTGAAGCGAGAGAAGAAATCGAGTCAAGGTGGAAAATTTTTCCCATGGTCCGAGGAGGAGAGGCGTGATTTTTCGTAAGCCCAAAAATCCCCATGTCTGAGAGGATCGATCAAACATGAGAAATCTGTCATAGGCTAGCACAAGGGACATGAGGGACATGAGGACACAAAGGCCTAATTTTGTTGAAAATGTCACCAGTGGTCACACGAGGGACGATGGGACATCAAGAGTTAAAGCACCCACACATAAAAGCAAGTAGATTGAGGGCTTGTGCATTCCAAGAGAGAAGAAGTCACATGTCATTCGGCTAGCGAGATTTTTTGGGAAAAGTGTAAAAGTTATTTTGGGCTCTCTAAGCCACGTTTAAGTCTTATTTTACCATCATTTTGCCCTAATTTTACCATAAATATTCATAGGAGCATGTCTTTCAGTGGGAGATCAAATTTTGGCAAAAGAGGACTTTTCAGAAATATCTCGAGCCCCTCCATGCATTGGAAGCACAAAAATTCATTTTTGCTTAGGATTTGGTGGGTGAAAACCTAAAAACATCTTTTCATTCCATTAAGGAGAGATCAAATTGCTTTGAGAGCCATGATTTTACTCAATTTGCCATTTTCTCTTCTCCAACCTGAGGCATCATGGAAGACTGATTTAATAGGTTATAGGTGGATTTAAAGGCATTAATGACGGGTGGTTGAGCCGAGGATCAGATTTCCCCCCTTTCTTCTTCTCTTTCCTTGTTTTTATCTATAAATAGAAGAGGATCAATTCATTGTAAAGGGGTGGACATTTCTACTTTGCACCTTTCCTTCTCTCTTGTTTGTAAGTGTATTTGTGGAGTTTCAGACCTCACATTTAGATTGTAATGCAAGTTTTTTTCCTCTTGGCCATTGTAATGGACTGTATCAAATTCATGGAGCAATGAAATAAGTCTTTGGAGGTCTTTCAACCCTCTCTTGTTTTAATTTCCTTCACTTGATCTCTCATTACAGGTTTGGTTACCTATGCATGTGCATTGTATTGTAATTTAATGGTTTGTGTTTTTAGTAAAACAGGTGCTCATCATTCCTTTAGTGCATCACCTTTATTAGTTTTAGGTTTAATTTCTTGCATCTTCCTAACCCTATCTCCTTCGATTAGAGTAGGTTTTAGAGTAGATCCTCAACAATTTGAATGCATGTACCCTAAGAGAGGAATAAGAACCAAATTTCTACGAAGGTCTATCCCAAGTAAGCAAGTACCACAACTTGGGGATATTACCCATGATATAAAATCTGCTTGAGAGTCTCGAATCTTTCAAGTTGCATACATTTAGGGTCGCTTATGATTTCGAGATCACTTGATTTCTTCCTCTCCTTAGTTAAGTCGAGTCAAGGAGAGATATCCAATGGATCTATTCAATATGGTGGAAGATTCAATCATGATATAAAATAAGATATTTAAAAAGAATCCATAAATTATAAAATTTCCTCTCAATTAAAAATTACTCTACCTAGAACTCTCATGTGTAGTGTTTATCATTTCTTGAAAAAAACATTTTATGAAAGGAAACAAGCATTTTTGTCCATGATATATGTTTTTAGAACGTCATCAAAATTTTAGCTAACTTGTTAATGTTTATTCATAGCCTATCTTGTAATTTTTGATAGGTTTTCCATTTTTAAAAGTGACGTGATGAAATTTTTCCATTATTCATATTATTTAGCAATTACTTTTTGGGATTTACAAGATTTTCAGTTCTAAAACTATGTAGAGATTATTTATTGGTTGTTTATACTCTTTAGTCACACAAGATTTTGATAGTTCCAAAAATATGCATGGATCTTTCTAATTCATTCACTATTCATAAATAAATAAAATAAGTATCTTGCAAATCTTAAAAACCCTAATTTTTTAAAGTAAGGACACCATATGAAAGCTATTCATTATTTCCATCTTTGCATGATTGCATCTTCAAAAGGAATATTGAGGAATTACATTACAATTTGAGAAACAATGTGGATTTTTCTTATTGGCTCTCTTATAAGTATTTTTGAAAAGCTTTATTAGAGATTTGGTATGAAAATGTAAAAAAAAGTGCGTGGATTATTCCATATTGGTTGACACGAGAGAAGGTTATCAAAGGGAATCTCATTGTTAATTGTGAAGTAAATTGGAGCTTTCTTATTGGATCACAATTAGGAATGACTTACATGACCTACCAAGAAAGCTGACATTATTAAAAATATATAAGCGTGGAACTTTCTTATTGGTTTTCACTTGCGATGAAATTTGATTAAGGTTATCTAGAAATTCGACTACTGTGAAAACCATACATATTCTTATTGATTCACACTTTGTAGTGAAACATACATGAAAAAGCAGATCATATACTATAGAGGGGAACACGTAATAACCGTATATATGCAGATCCTTCTTATTGGATCACCTTTTACGAGTTCAAGACATGGATTCTTACAGAAGGAAAATAACATATGAAGCTATAAAATCTCACGTGGAATGGATGGGACTTAAAGGTAAAAATAATTGTAGAATACATGGGAGTACAAGATTCAAATAAGATGAAATGATTTCATACTCAAGCACCCAATATTTTAGCTATTATAGAGTGTTTGGAGTCTAAATTCAAGAAATTACGAAGAAAAACAAAATACTACTATTTTCAAAGATTAAGAGCATTGCATATCTATAGTTGCTCATGTATTTTGAAGCTTATTATCAAATATATATGGGAAAAAGATATTATTTGAATAAATTATTTGTTATTTGAATTTATTATCTTATTTCATCTATATCACATATCCACAAATGAAATCTTCAATTTATTAATGGTGGATCATCTCTATCATTTTCTTGATGGAGTTATCTAACTTTTTAGAATTCAATTAGTGTAATATATCCATCCACATCTATATATAGAGGGTCATTTTCTATATTTTTGGCATTTTTATAACCCCACTCTCCTTTCATTAATCGACTTCCATATTGTAAAATCCCTATATCAGAGGAAATTTATTCACTAAAATGCAGGTGATACGTAAATTCTTAAATAGTTTTCTAAATTTTTGTCAAGTTTGTTTTGTAATTTTGATTAAATATATAGTATAAAGTGTTGAAAAAAAATCTCATATCAACTAATCCCAAAATCATTATTTGATATAGATCAATGATTAAAAAAACTTCAGTCAAGGAGTTTCCTATAAAATAGTACTTAACTTTAATTTTTCCATAACAGGCTATTAATCCATACTTTACAAGGGATTATCAAAACATTTTAATTACTCAAGCATTTTAGAGGAAAATTCATAGAATTGATCAATCAAATTTTCTTTGGATTAAGGAAAATACATGGAATATTCATTCCATTTGATATTATCAAAGATTACAAACATGGTGAATCAATGTAGTCAATCTCTTGTGGTATATTTCCTATAAGAGATATTTCATTTTGGACAATATTCCAATAGGTGGGATTTACTAAATCCATTATTTCAATTAAAGTATTAATACTCAAAAATTTACCTTATTTCTTCTATAGAAGAGAAGCTCACAAATTTCTCTTAACCTTCCCGTGGTTATCTCATAATTTTATCCAAAGAGCATCCCTATAAAATTTACATTCTCAACCTTAGTGGTTACTATTTGAAATAAGTGTATAGGTACCTCATTTATCCATGTAATACGAAGAAAGTAATTCTCCCAAAATTGAACCTTAAAATGCTTCTTGGATTTATAATATTTAGAAAATCGTTCAGCTGTTAAACTTTGGACCCAAAAAGTAGTCTCATTAAAAAACAAATATTCTATTAGTAGAAAAACAAGTTTCCTCAAACAAGAAAAATAAAAAGTATACATAGTTATCTCTTGGGATTGTTGAATAAAATGATGTATTTCATCCATCATGGGAAAGAGACCACATAACATCAACAATGTATCTGTATCCATCAAATTATGTATAAAATTGTGATTCTTGTCCCACTACTGCAATGAAATTCTTCTACATTGCTACCAATAAGGATTGTTACTCATCATACACCATACGAACTAGTTGATATAATGAGATCCACCTAGTGTTGGTGACTTTCAAAAGTGGATGCCATTTTTCAATCCTTTAGAAATTCTTTGAGAATCCACATGATCATAGCAAGGTCACATGGCATAAATAAGAATGCACCTCTTGAAAAATTTCTTTACCGTTTGTAACTAGTTTAAATTTGTTGGCTATTTTTATATTAAATTCATTATATGAGCTATATAATGAATGAAAATCACCATGCATGAAATAGGATGTTTATATTCTTGCCAGCGTAACCATTACAAGCAATACGTAGC
>CM031243.1:852707716-852734697 GCA_018340775.1 Taxus wallichiana var. yunnanensis
ATGAAATCTTTGTTGTGAGGGTCGGGCAGAGGCGAAAGGCTGGAGTTTTATGCATTGGCCTGCCAGTGATACCCTCGAAGGATTCCTTTCCTTGAGAAGACCATCAAATGTTTTTCTTCCTTTCATCATACGAGAAATGTTGGGTCAACTCTGCGAAAATCGGGATGAACCTTCTTAAAAATTGATCTTACTAGCAGAAGGAATGCACGCCTTTTTATCTTGGTCGAGAGAGGAATTTGCATGGATGGCACAGAACTCATTCGGGATCAATCTTGATGCCTTCCTTTGAGACATGATATGCCTGTAATAGCTTTCCTACGTAACATTGACAGATGCAATTTTTGAGATTCAAGGAAATCCCATGCTCTCGGCATCTTTGTGGAGGCTGTTTTCCAAGCGGTCAAGTGATCACTCTTGTCTTTGAAAACACCGTCGGGTCATGCGAGGTATATGACAATACATTTTCGCTTTCGAAGCTTCCAAAAGCCAAATCCATAGCTCTCACGGAAAGTGGCACGGACATTAATCAGGCCCAAAAAAGGCATTCTCTTGTAGGCAAAGGTACCCCGAGGAGTGAGTGAAGGCTGTCTTGTGTTGATCTACGTGCTCAGCCTCTACCGATTGTATCCGAGAATCCATCTGAACATAGATGACATCTGGATCCTGATACCTTGCAAAATCTGATCCATCATAGGCGGAGGGTAGTTATCTTTCGAGAGGCACGATTCGGTGTTTAGGAAATCAACACGAATGCGGATCTCTCATTCTTTTTCTATGAGCACAATGTTTGCAATCCATGTTGAATGGTGAATGGGAAAAATAATCTTAGCCTTCAACAACTTCGGATCTCTCCCTAAAATATTGTGTCAGCTATTTTGGGATTATAATGCTGTAACTTTGTTTTACGCTTGAAAGGCTTGATTCCCCGGTTTGAGAGGGATAGAGTCTTTGCGCGTGTCTTTTGGCTTGAAGGCCTTTAGATCTTCGTAAGAATATGCAAGAACATCCTTATACTTCCTTAGAAGATCAATTGCTCTCCTCCTCTCATCCGGTGTGCAACATTTCCCAATATTCACCGGCTTTCTCGGGTCATCGTAACTCGCAATATCAATCTTATCATACTCACCCGATTCTTGAGAGGTCCATGAAAGCTTTTTAGATTTCACATATCTGTCATGTTTGTCAAACAACTCTTCCAAACTCACCAAACCTTTGGGAATCTTGTTTCTTTGAGCTTAATGCACCCTTCCCGATCGCTTTCTTCCCCTTGGGTGAGAGACGAAGCAGTGAGAAGGCACACTCTCACGAGGCGAGTTGTCACCTCCTCAAAATAAAGTTGTTTGAAGTTACCTTTGAGTTCCAGAAGGAAAGCGAGATGCTGGTCATCGTTGAAAACTTGCCGCTTATTGGTATTGTCAGACACTAGGCCGATGGACCATTTGAAATAGTGAACTTATCCTAAGAGAATTCGAGGATGGGGAATCGTGTGACCCCGAAAGCCGGTGAATCGGCCTCCTAGCTTGTTCTTTTCTCTAGGCATTGCTTGATGGAGAAAGCATCGAGGTGATTGAATCCCAAACCTGATTCGATAATGCTTGACCTCCCATTTTACACGAAAAAGGCTTGACTTGCTTCCAATTAGCTCTCCGCATCACCACAGTACCTTAAGATTTTTATACACCTCGTTCTTTGGCCACTTACAGATCCAAGAATGAGAGCCTCACTGTACTCTTTATTGTATTGTTAGTGTTTTCTTAACTGCAACTTAAATGAAAAGGGTGCGAGCAGCCTTTCAGTGATAATATGAGGCAAAGCTCACCAGTAGGAACAACTTCCATCAAATTCCCCAAAATCCAAACACCATTGGGATCTTTGGGGTGATACTTTGGAGGGTTGGATTTCATCGGGGACAGAATCATGTAATTACCATGACCCATGTCTTCATAGAGTATTTGTGCCTTAGGATCATCTCGGCATCGCCACAATATACTATGCCATTTGCTTCTCGAGAGTAACTTCTTCATTTGTCCATTGTACAATGTATGGAGTGCGTGGGACTAGTCCATTTGAATCTCTCCACCCACGTCCCTTACAAAGTTCCTACTTAGCAACATTCCATAAGAAGGAGGAATGTCCGCTACTAGGATGGTAGCCAAGACTTTCTTTTGGGTAAAGCATGACAAAAGCCACTTGTGCATCTTTAATCCTTCCAATGGAGGCACTTCCCTTACTTTCCATGGAGTAGCAAGATCCATAAGTACGCAGTAAGGGTCAAGCCTAAAGCATGAGCTACTTTAGCGAGCATCACATTATCGAGAGGCTCCGGAATCTATGACACGATTCTTGAGCCTATGGCCGGCTATAAGTGTAACATAAAAGGCTTGATTTTGTCTCCAAAGTAGGTTGTTAAAGCCAGGCTACCGAGACTAGGCTGTGGTATAGAAGGAGGTGTGGGCAAAAGGCCTTTAGAGGTGGTCTTGGAATGGGAATTAACAAATTGGATCATCTTGGCAAAAGCTTTAGGATGGGTTTGGTAGTATTCAGCTCGAAATTTGAACCTTAGTCCTTTTAAGATGATCAACAATATCAAAGGATCCAGAGGTGGATGGGCCATCATCATTTGGGATTCTAGGCTTATCAACTTTAGGAGAAAAGGAAGAAGAAGAAACTTTGGGAGCAGTGTTGACAGTACTTACCTTTGGTGCAGATGAGGTAGGGATAGGAGATCCTCTTCTGGCAATTACAGGAATGGTTGCTGGCTGTTCCTTAGATTTCTTCATGGGCTGTGTTACTTTCTCCTTCTACCTCGTCTGTTCTCGAGTCATGACAGCAAAAGATTCACTGTTCATATCTGCTACCACTTCATCATAGTTATCTCCATCATCAGTGCCTTCGGTGGTAAAGAATTTAACCGAGATCCTTGAGTTCTTCCGCCTCATCATCAAATTCCTCGGGAACTCCTCACGAGCTTCATCGTCCACATCATCATCGGCTCTTCAACTTCACGAGTTGCGTTCACGGGAACTTTGACGGGGAGGTCCTTGAGTGATAGTCTTGTGTGAGGAAGCGAGCAGTAAACCGATTTCTAGGCTGAAAATTTCTTCTTGGAACATCAATGCACGGGGCATCTTTGAGCTAGTTGTTTCTTTATAATGTACTGCGAGATCATTTGCAAGTTTCGGACTAATGGATCGATGTGGGTCGAGAGGTGGAAGAGGAAGAAGCAGTGATTTAGATTTGGAGAATCTCTCTTGAACTTCCCGACATGATCAGGTCGTCCTCAAACACTAACGGCCCGATTCTTGATCCGAGAGTTAACGTTCCAAGATTAGCCCTTCTTAGAGCATAAGCTCGACTTTGGGCGTTTGAGCATTTAGAAAGAAACATTTTTGAATTTGATCGGACCGGTCGAGTATTTGCGAAATTTTGTTGATCGGTCCTATTGGCAAGAGCCACAAATTCTCTCATGGGTTCGATGGATCTTTCTTTATCCGAGAAATTTGGGCAGCGGGGGCATGCACATCTTACTCGCCGGCAAGCGGCTTTGAACTGAGTTCTCATTGTATTCCGATCGGTGATGGCACCGGTAGGAAGGTGATAGAACCCCGATCGGCAACATTATCTGTAACGTCTCATGAATACGGCTTCTTTACTCGAAACATCTTCATGTTAAACTCCCAAGACGCCACATGCAACTATGAAGGCTGCAATGTGTTCATCGAGTGTACTTTGCCATCTCCTCTAAACTTGGGAAGTTCTTTCAGAGTTACCTCCTAGGTAACTCAAATGCAAAGAGTTGAGTAAGGGCGAGGGCCCGATACTGGCCCCGACCCCATGGCAATTGTCTTTGCCATTCTTGGAAATACGGCTTGGAGGGGAACTTTTACACGGCAAGGATCGAGCTGCAGATTAGGGCTGGCTGTTTGTGTAGGACTTCTATCTCGAGCGGGCGTGAGTGCTCGTCGAGCGAGTTCTTCTATTTGAAGGGAAAGGAAAACCTGTTGCTCCAAAAGCTGGCCAGCGAGGATCTTCAATACGAGGGTCCTTCTCCCTCGAGTGAAGCGCGAGTCGCGAGATCAAAGGATGATCAAAAATGACGATCTTTTGGAATGCGGTTTCCCAGTAGATGCATCGCCAAAAACTGTTGGTCGTCAAATAGGACTTTTTAGAGAGCAACAGACAGGGGACGAAAAGTCCCTCCTCTTTAATGGGAGAGGTTCCCTTATTCTGAAACGAACTTATTTACAAATACACGAGAACATTATTTTATGGTTAAACTTGGATATTACGAAAGTGTTTTCCACAAGGATTATCGATTACACAAGGGCTCGAGAAAAGGAATAAGAAGATGAGCGAGAATAGCAACATTCGGAAATTATAGATAGCTGAGTAATTATTCGTGTATGTGAAGCTTCAAAGAATTTAAGACAAGATCATTTGAATGAGATTAAATCTACTGAAGACACAAAGTTCCATAAATAACCTTCTTGATTTGTTAATCAAGGACACAAAGTTCCTTCTTGGTTGTACAAGATCGCTGTATTTGCAAAACTGAACAGTATGCAATCAGAGAGACAAAACGAGTTAAGAACAAAATGATCTTCACAATATTAAAGGAAAACACAGAGACAACAAGAATCAGATAGACAAAGAACGGAAAGCCCTTTTGTATTGATTTCTTTAAGATCTATTTACACTTTCAGCAAATATCCAAGTTCTTCCCCCTCTCAAAATGGCGTGGAAAGGCCATTATATAGCTTACAAGTCGGTTACTCTTCGTAACCGTTTCTTTTAACTAAGAATAGTTAAGTACCGCCAATTGCAATACCTTAACTAATTACAAAGAATACGAAAAGAAAGGAAAGAAGAGGAAAGGAAGGAGAAGGAGACAGGTGGCCGGCTACTGGGAGGGACCCACTGTCTTCAGAATCCATTGCCTAAACTTCTTGATGACTCAGCTATATCTCGCCACGAGGGACCGCGTGTTGGTTGCGGGCGAGTCCAAAATCCAGGCATTTCTCCATCTCTTTATCAAACTCGGCGTGAGTATGATAGTCTTTGTTTGCTTCTTGATGGCGGTAAGAGAACAAATTTCCTTTATCTTGTCCTTAGAGATGGAGTCTTCCTTGAAAATATTATCTTTGACAAAAGCTATGAATCGAGCTTTGATTTCTTGCGAGGACAAGGGAACGCGAGTTTTCATCCTGAAGATGACAATGCATATCTTTGAAAGCAGGCAGTGCTAGCGTCTTGAAAGCTTCTCCCTTTTGCAGTTATTCTTCATTTCTCCTCTGACTTCTTCCAGGGACTCGATTTTCCACTCTACTGGCTTGTAGACCCGGATTTTGATAGATTATCTTTGGCATCATCGAAAATCTTATTCGCCAATAAGATGTTCTCATCTGTCTATCCCATGAGGCGAAGGTCTACAATGCTGGCCGCCCCGAGTTTAAGCTCCTTATCCATAACCCCAATAGTAGAGGATAGCTTATTTGCAAATTATCTACCTTTCCATGTAGCTTAAAAGCTTCGTCGATGAAGTTTAGCCCAGCTGACAAGCATGTCATCCACCATGGCTTGATAGCTCTACCATAGACGAGAATACTTGTGCATATCTTTAATTTCTTGCACTTCATCTTGGCTTAGAATTACGGGAGGAGGTAGAGCGATCAAGGGAGTAGGGTCCAAAACTTTGTCCTTAGACAAAAGTGACTTGATAAAACTCTTGAGAACTTGGGCTTGTTCTTCCATTGTTGATAAATCGTCTGCCCTTTCTCTACCCTTCCAGTGACTCTGGTATTTGTTTCACCGGAGGTTATGAATCTCACCTTCGAGGAGTAGACTCTCCCATAGGGATCCTTGAAAGCTCCAAGTTAGATGTCGCAACTCTGATTCTGATTTATCTCTTTGTGGGCTTAGCGATCTCCAGGAATTGTGACCTTGAGCATCGACACAATCACTGGAAGTAGTTACGCTTTCTTGGCACGAGAAGGAGTGGTGCTCAACAAGGCTCTGACATCAAAATTGGGTCCCAAGCTTTGAGAGGAGGATTTTCTCTTCCTTTTATCAACCGAGAGGTTGCACCCAAGCAAAAGAGGAAGAAGAATCTGCGGGAGAGCAAGGGGACCAAGAGGCAGGGAGATCATGACACTCAAGTGCATGCATGTTGACTCAAGTTGAGATGTGGGCGAGAACACTTTGGAGGTAATGGCGGCGAGAAAGAATCAGTAGCACCTGGAAGTTCAGTGCTCTGGACCTCCTTATCTTTATCTGCTGGATCTTCAGGAACACTTGCAGGAGTTGGCATCTCACTGTCTTCACTTTCACTGAGAACGATGATGTTCTCTGGCCCTATAGGCAACTCTGCCCGTTTTCTTGGAGGATCATTCTCTGCAGGCTCCTTCTTTACCTCTTTGAGTTTCTTCTTGTATACCTGGGTAGATGGAGAAGGAGTAGATTCCACAGGTCCCCGAGCTGTTGAGGCAGGAGGGGTTTTCACTGGTGTTCCAGACTCTGGAACTGATGCCTCCCTTATGGGTGTCGAATCATCTTTGGAGCTGGATTCTCCTGAGTGCCTCTTGAATTCTCGGATCTTCTTGCTGAACCAGACCCTAGTTCTGATCAAGACTGGAGCAAGAATCTCAGCCAGATCATCTCTCTCTTTCCTGTTCCAATCCAGGTCCTCCAGAGGGGTGTGCTTAATCACATTTTCATACTCATAAGAGTATAGCTCAGAATTATCATCCTGGAGACCTTCAGGAACTTGGTACAGACTGAGTTCTTGGATCAATTGCAGGGAGAACCTGCCACAATGCCTTCTTCTGGCTTCAAAATCATCTGCACGCATCGGCCCGGTGGTCTTACCTTATCGCCCCTATGATGATAGACTATCTTGATATTACATTCGATGAACTTCTTCAAGTCAAAGCGGGTTCTTGGCTTGAAGAAATGAAACATGATAGGGACGAGGGCTCTCTCTATGTTACGAGCATCCAGAGCTTGAGTTTTGTATGTGTAGTTTCCAAGAGAGATGGGAAAGTGCAAGCCGAAATATTCTTGTCTCTGCAAGTTTTGTGCAACTTGTCTAGTTGCCTACATATTTCAATCAAGGCCATTTTGTCATTGCGAGCAGGGAAGCTGCGAGAGAGGGTCTCTCATAACCAGGCGAGCCTAATGTAAGAAAATTTCTGAATCCCGAATGAAATAGGCTCCATATTGTGATATCGGGTTCATGGCTTCGTCGAAAACCTTACGCGAGTGTCACCTTCGAGCAATCTGACCACGTACATGGTGAAAGCATCATTGACCCTTACGAAATTCCGATTCTTTGGTCTCTAGGTGAAGCTGCGGTAGTAGGCATACACTTGGATCATCTTTGTGTGTATCTATGTAGGAGAAGCCAAACCACCGCCTCGATACCTTGCTTTAGGGTATACATCGGATATGAAGTCATGAAGAAATTCTTTGGATTTGCTTTGCAGCGTTAGATAGTTGCTGCTCGGCCAAATTCATGCTTATGATTTCGCCCGATTGATATTTTGCGTTCCCTCGCACACCATCTTTGATGGCGGGCACATCCAAAAATGAAACTCATTGGTAGAGGCAGGCCCATAACCCGAGCTAGCGGGATTATAAAATCGACAATTCTTCATTGAAATCCACCCTGGAAGAGGGTTTTGGTCGACGACGAAGCTCCCTTCCTAGGGTTTTAAGCCGAGGATTTCGCTACTCGTGCCTTATACTTTATCACCATCTTGGTCGAACATAGCTTTGTGCCTGATCTCGAAATGACTATAGCATTGTCCATCTCCGGAATCTTGAGCAGCTCGATGGCGCAGCGTCGGCAGTGTAATGAGCTCCCCGTGTACATTTGTCAATTCGCTCGTAATCGGGGTCGAAGTGAGCTCGCATGAAATCGATATCGGCCACTACACCGAGATAGGAAATCCTCGGTGAAAGCTAAACCGCTATCATTAATCATCATGCCATTGGCGTAGGGTTTGCATCTGTCATTCTTGACCAAAAATCGCCGAAGTCGAGATGACGAGCTTCACTGTCTCCGATTTTGCTAATGGCGGACTCAAGTGGAGAAATTTGCTCTGTCCACAAACTTGATCTTCATATTGATAGATTCGGAGCTGCGACCCGGACTGGAAGGAAATTGCAAAGGAAGGGATATTTGCGCGAGGGAACTAGATTGCGAGGGTTTGAGCAAACGATAGCAAGGAAGCAATGCGAAAAATGCGAAGGTGGTATGCTTGGTTATATAGCCGTTTGAGGAGCGGAATGAATTTAATGTGCATTGAATACACAACCACCAATTTGAAAGAGCATCATATTCGGAATGAGCGGGAAAAGCTAAGTGTGAATGATACTTGGCACGCTCGGGGCGGTGAGACGCGAATCGTGAAACACGTGGCTTGGCCGGTTCGGGCGAAGCAGGAGAGGACGCACAAATCCATTTGGGACAAGCGGGACGAAAATGTGCAAAGTACGCGATTCGGTGTTTCGGCCAAAATTGGAGCAAAGGCCCATTTGGACTTGGGACAGAGATGGGTAAAAATTTAGATGCACGTGACTTGGCCAAGGCTCGGCCGAAATTGGGAAAGCTTCGCACCTTTTTAAAATGGGGCGGTTAGGACAAAATTGCGCGAAGGACGCGGTTCGGGAAAATCGGCCGAAATTGGAGCAGTTTGCAATTTTGATTTGGGACAAAGATCTATGAAGTCACGTGACTCGGGAGTTTCGTACGAAAATGGAAAAGCTCGCACTTTTAACTTTGGGACATTTGGGACGGGGAAAGTCAAGTGCGCGGGAAGGATGATTCGGTGAAATTGGAACAACTCGCACAAAAGTTTTGGGACACTTGGGACAAAATTTTCCAACGGGCAGAGAATGGGGCAGCTTCGGGGATTTCGGCGATCGGGAACAGAGTGCACTTTCGTACTTGGGACGGATGGGACAAAAGTTGAGCAGGCTGAAAATCACACAAAAAGACCCAAAACACGAGATTCTTTCAACTTCACGACTTAGGCACTTCAAAAAAAAACCCTTGACTCAAAATTTTGAAAATTTTACTCTTATCGAGCGGGAAATTTTGAGTGGACAACAATCGGGTAGTAGGTAAAGTAATTCTCTCAACACGTAGAGGCCAAAATAGATGTCGGGTTATTCATCCTCTAGAACTGGGTACAACAGTCAACCATGTACGGTTAAAAACAAGACCCTAATGCCATTTTCTAATTAAGCAGTAAGGAATGCCCACAGGCTTAAACAAGTTTTAGAACACAATGTCACTATTAATGTACCTTTTTGCAAAACAGAGAGCCCTAAACAGGAAATACGTATTTATTCAACCAAAAGAGATATGTGGGCTTAACCTTCCATTTAGTAACCTTCAGTTATAACTACCATCACAGAATTCTTTTAAAAGAGATTCATATAAGCAAACAAACTCAATAATGTTTCCTTCCCTACGAACTAGATTGCATCACTCAAAATTGCAGTAACCCATTTAGACAAATATGAAATAGAGTAAGCTATAAGGGAGGAAAGAACATTCCAAGAAAAACCAGCGAAATTGGATCGAGATTTAAAGGAACAACCAACACAATCAGGCAGCGATATAAACAACCACGAAAACATTTGTCTAGGCGCTATTCAATAGGAAAGAAAATTCATTTCATGATACTGAAAGAAGGTAGAAAACTATTACAAGGAGTAGATTTAACATGCCTGATTATAATTCTTTCTTCCAAGCTCTTGTTGCTCTCTCCCATAAGGCAGCTTGAAGGCATCATGCTTTTCAACATCTGAAAACCAGGGGCTGTATGGCTGTGGGAAGCATTGTTTTCTCTATGGTCTAGAATCCTAGATGTAGTCTTCGGATGACTTGGAGAAGGATCAGAGATCTCGGTTTTTGATCCATCATCCGTGAAGATGAACCCTGCTCTAGCTTACCAAACTGCTGCTGTTGTAAGTCATATGCCCCTGTTGAGGATGCATGCATTTCTTTTTGCAAATGTTGCTGCTGCTCGTGATATAGTTGTCTTAGCCTTGACACCTCCTTTTTCAATGCTTCACAGTGTGCATCCTTAAAAAGCTTGTCTTGTGCAAGAGCAGCAATTCTTTGCTTCAAAGCACTGTTATCAACATTCATTATAACTCTTTGATGATCCAGAAATGTCACTTGAAAAGACAACGTCGACATACATCCTCGCAAGGCATTGACGCTACTTTCAAGCTACGAAAAGTATTGCAGCTTTCTCACTCTAGATCTTTGCCTGATTGCCTATTCTCTAAAATTCATTTGATCCATTTTGGATCCATGCTTGGGTCGTGTTCCATTGCTGATGATGAGGGCATTTCGGTCTTGGCGGTGCAGGTGGTTGGTCACTTTTGTTGACACTTTGTACTTCGGCTCACTTTTGAATTGGCACGATATAGTCATTACTTTCTCTTCCATTGAAGGCTCATTGCTACTTATTGTGATCGGATGGAGTGGAGGGTTCTCGGAAGTTGCATGCATCGAACATCTGTTATCCAATGTAGAAGTTTGATGAGTCTAGGAGGATTAGAAGATTGATTTTATTGACTCTTATTGAACGGATCAACATCGCAAACATTGACATGAGCTGCTCCTCATCCAATCGGTCAAATTCTTGAGATCCTTTGGATGGTATAGATTCGCACTCCTGCAATCATATTCATCTTCCTCTGCTACTCCAGGATGTTATCATTAAAAAAGCCACGAATCTCTAGAATGAGACATGAAATAGTCTCTGGGAACCCCCGAACTCATCGAAAGCTTTATAGTAGGCAAATTCCACCAATATATGGCTCTTGGACTACATATATAATAGACGCTAGCAATGCATCCAACCATGCCGATACGAGAGAGCAAGCTCACAACATCAAAGGTGGGCTTCTCCCAAAAACTCCATAAGTCTTTTTCTCCTCAAAATTCCAACCTCTTGCACTAAATAACACCAATGAGAAGAGGGACAACTAAGAAATACAAAGCATTTCTAATCAAATAATGGTAGCCCAAAATACGAGTTACATTCATTCATCCAAAGCAAGTAGAACACAAACATTTCCAACAATACATTAATCCATCGTCAAGCCACACACAAAGGCAATAATATCTTCAAACGGATATACAATACCCGAGCTATTTCACCCAATCGTAGATCGACCAGGTTTATAATGCAAAAGATTATTCATGCAAATACCAAATGAAATAAGTTGTTAGGGGATAGATATGCTTATTCATGTGGTGAATAACAGCCTACAAAGCCAACCCCATGATTTGAAGCTCGGACACAGACATAAAGACTACATCACTCCCGGCTTTGAAAGGCATCTACCGTAGTGATATATATAAACCTTTTCCTTCATCGAGATCACGGGGACAACATCAAACTTTTGGTGCAAACATTTCAGCCGTAGCTTGTAAGGTGTGATAATTCCAACGAAACCTTTATGCTGCCGACTCAATGACTCGTTGAAGAAGCCCATATAAATGCAAAGCAAATCGTGCTTCATGAATATTCTGATCACGAAACAGTCCGCCTCCATGAGATCCTCTTCCATGAGCTTGAAGGAGAATCCCGAATTGAGAATGTATTCTATCTTGAAACAGAACACAACATAGTTGGACGACACACTGCTGTTGGAAGCGCTCAAAAGCTTCAACCAAATATTAGTAATATGTCATGCGCACAGCTGAATTCTTTGTTATAGGCTATTTTCCATGGAGAAAGAAAATAAAACACCCACGCAACCAGG
Organism: Taxus wallichiana var. yunnanensis; assembly: GCA_018340775.1. Taxonomy (NCBI): domain Eukaryota; kingdom Viridiplantae; phylum Streptophyta; class Pinopsida; order Cupressales; family Taxaceae; genus Taxus; species Taxus wallichiana. Next base: position 852,719,507 of record CM031243.1, read on the forward strand.
AAGAATGCCCCTCACATGCCACATGCAGTCAGAGAAACACGCCCATCACTCCACCTACACGCATTGAAAGAGAATCCGAGAAGAGATCATGGCGTAGAAAAAAGCGTGACTCCACCCACTCCTGTCTCCCTCACGCAAGGGTAGAAAAGAAAATTCGGTGGACAAGACAGCTGTATGTCGGGTGGTTGGGAGGATACAGAGGTGGCGTGGAGGCCGATGCCCATGGGGCTTTACACTCACATTGCCTACATTGTCACATCTTCTACATTGATGGTTTTGAAATTAGTTAATTCAAGATTTTTTTTTGAACAGGAGAAACATTTCCATGGGCCTCATATACCTTGTTTTACTTATCCGGTCACATGTGGGAGGGGCGAACTCGAGTAGTATTTCCAATGAATAAGGATTTTTGAGTGCCGATGGAATAGTTTCGTCGGGTCTTTAGTTCTTGCGCATAGCCGAGTTGGTTGACTAAGTGGAAGGAGTAATAAAGTGAAACATAGACTGTGGTGAATCGATTAAGTCGGTCTCATGAGAAAAAATGGAACTGTTTCTCCCATTTCTTCAATTCCCCGATCATCCAATCTGTTACGCACCCGAACAAAAAGTATTAATGTAGATTTTGGAGCCGCGTGTAACCCTATTGCGACCCTTCGAGATCTAGAACTTAAGGACCATAATTTTTCCATGTAACTCTAAATTCCACAAGCTTGGTACCGTTGGAAATATCTCATCATGTACTACAACATGGAAACTAGAAATATTAAATTAGGTGAGGTTAAATAAGTGTACAAGATGAAATAATTGCCATAATTAAAACATATACTTCCGGGTATCTCAACAACCACATTTGAGGAGTTATGGTGCCCATTCCTTCTCCTATAAGAAAATTATCATGGGGAATGACCTTGGCAGTATACCCATGTCTATTTCATACATTAAATGCATGTTGTGGGTGGATAAAAGTGTAAATTCAAGTTTCTCTCTCTTTTCCCTCCTCTCTCTTTCCCATTTTCTATATATTGTAAAATGATGCTCATTTGTAAAGGTTGGATACTCTTAGAATGTTGAGGATCATTTCAAAGTGTTTCACAAGTTTTCTTGAGTGACATGCCTTAGATTGTGATTTTTCAACTTTTTTATATATTTTCCTCCATTGTAATGATTTTTGCATCTTCTTAAGGCAATAAAATTCATGTTTTGTGGCTATCTTCTACCCTAGCTGGTGTTTTATTACATTTTATTTCCTCTTCATCTACTTGTAGGTATGTTGTGTATGTTTCTCCACTTTGCAGGGTTTATTTCTATTTTGCATTGTGTTAAAATTGAAGTTTGATTGTTTTTCTAGACATGTGGTTCTTAGGTATTCTCTCTTCTTGTTGGGCCTAAAAATATGGATAAGTCTAGAGATAATGGATCAGCGCAGGGGAGGAAAAGGAGAATGTGCACAAGGAAGAAGCGAAGGGAAAACAGGAGCATGCTCGGGAAATTCAAATAATACTGAGGATAAATCAGACATGGAACATGAAAGGTTGGTGCTTGGAGGTAGGATAAGGTTTAAAGACTTATCTATTTTTATGGATATGATCTTACATGGAAAACACGTGAAGACCTAAATAGGCATGATGAATGGATAAGGTTATAGCTGGAGTCTTGGAGCTCAATAAAATAATATTCCATGAAAGTAATATTACATAGACATGATCCTTATGATTAGTGGAGGCTAAGTATGAGTTTTGGAAGGTGTCATAAAGAAATCAATCATGGAGGACAACATTTCCACCTAGAATTCAGTGTACTCTTGGCTATGGCGGAAAAGGAAGGATCCAAATCCTATTTATAGGAGTCTTTGGGTCTGAAATAGAAGCATAGGTTAGAGTAACGAAGTGTTGCAAGAATGTTGAATGTTATAGGTTTATGTGAATGAAGGGGGAATGAACGTATGCGATCTAGCTTAGGATCTGTAATGTGGGATATGCGGTATTCTAAGTATATAGCAGAGGCTTAGGCTTGAAACATTTGTTTTAGTCATTTTGTATTGTTGGGATACTATATCTTGATATATTCATTACATTATGACCCTTTTATTATAATCTAGATATTGTAAACAATATGGATCAATGAATATGATGGATAGTTACGCATATTTGTGTTCATGGGTTCAAACCTAACATGTTCCATATTATTTATGGTTTAGATCTGGTTCATTCATACTATTGCGGTGTTTATGTTTATTTCATGATGTATTTATGCTTGAAACTAATTTCTACACCTCTCTAGTATGATGAATGCATGTATTTATGCTTGATAACCATTCCTCCATCAGTGGCGAAGCATTATCAAAAATATCACATAAAAGAGGACTTAGAACTCACGCGTGCCTCGGATGAGCACCTAACTCAATTTTGGTGATAGGTGGCGCTCTTGAGGTTTTAGAAGGGGTTTAGGGTAAATAAAATTGACTACATCTTGGTTAGTCATCAAGAACTATTTTAAAGTTGTTGTGAGAATGGTGTGTAATGACAGAGAGAACTTGACCTTGGAAAATGTTGAATCTTGGCTTAAATTATTTTTCTCAAAGGTTTAGTACTAGATCTAAATTTGATGCACGTAAATAAGTGGAAGAGAACTCTTACCATGAGCTCTATGAGATGATTTTTTGTTTTTTTCCTAGTAGATTTGTATAAATTTCTATCTGCATATGCTTGAGGAAGAATTGGTACTATAAACCTCGTATTTTGACCAAGAAGGAGTATTAGCGATTGCGCATGATGCGGATCACGACCTAGACTCATGTTGTTGATTCTTGGTAGAAAGGTGTGTTGACTAGTTATATGTTGGAATATGCGATATCTATGTATTCTTACACCGTATATTACTTCGAGTTTGATTTCTTGAGAGATCCCATAGGATTGTTCTTACATGTTGTTCCATTATCCATGAAGATCCACGATAATCACTTTGAGTTTGGAAGCATTCCTTATGGCTGGCTAAACTCTCACTTGGCCTTGTAGGTGCGAAGATGATGTGGATAGAGATGGCGGATCTTATGGTAGAAATAGAGAGAGATGAGAGGTGGTTCAGTACATTGAAGCTTATGAAAGGGAGTTGGAGAGGCAACGCCCAGAGTTGTAGGAGAGATGGACATATAGAGGTAGACATTGTGGGAAGGATTTGAGGTTTGCACGAAGGCGCGGGACTGAGCGGTTTGTGCTACCCCATCTTGGTAAGCGTGGGAGAGAAACTCCTTCATCTTCTAGAGAGAACTCATCGTGTGAAGGAGGAGAGCTGTAGGCATGCATCTTGATGCACATACCAACTAGACCCTTACGCTTAGCGTTCTAGTTCTTGAGATAAGTATTGTTAATCTAGTTGGTATTGGTCTTGGTAGTCAGATGATGCCTCGTAGATATAATTTTCCATTTAGTTCATCTATGGCCACACAATCATTTCCTATGTTTGGAGGCATATTATCGCACAAAATTTTGGTAAAGTTTGGGTATGCAAAGTCTGGGAATCACATCTAGAAGTGGTTCAACGTCACTGCATGTTAGGCGTGTAGTTTAGCATGCGGTGGGGATGTAGGCGTGGCTGCTTTACAGGCCCCTTACCTGCTATGGGAGGAGGATCTAGTGGTTCCTGAGGGATAGGGGCTATAGGATATAGTGGTTACGGTGTTGGAGGAAATACATGAGGGAATTAAGGTCCTAGATCTAGTGTACAAGGGCCCCACCACCTCGTAGGTGATCTACAAATTTTCTTTGCATTTTACATATTACAAGGGTATTGAGGATTCTACGGAGCATATTCATAAATGTGAATTACTATGGTACATAAAGGGTATTAGTTCCTGAAGCAAAAGGTAAGCTAGTTTGTAACCACATTACAGGGCGCACGTATAGCTAGTATGGTAAGTATGATCCACATCGAGAAAATGATGGAATATACCACGAGTGTGATGCCTTCTTGGTGGAGTTTCGAATTCCAGAGTTTGATAAAAATAACATCAACGTGTTGAAGGAAATCCAACAAGGTATGACGGAGAGTGTGCGGGAGTATGAAGCGTGTTTGAAGACTCTCTTGTCCACTTGTTTCAAGAAATTTCTCATGCCTTGGAGGCTTCCTTGCACATTGAGACCATTGAATGTGTTGACACTAGAGTGATTCCCTTTATGGAGGCTTAGATTGCTACCATGGTGAAGTAGTTGGTGAAATTGTCAGCGAATTCAGCCCATGAGACACATAGTCGACTTTGGTGCATGAATTGTTAAGTGGAAGGAAACACAAAGGATAGTTTCCCTCGAGTTCATTACGCAACATCTCTTTTGATTTTGAGATTTTCATGGAAATTATGACTCAATAATATTCCCTTTGTTACGGTGTGCATTGCATAAATATGTGTCTTCTTATTGTAAGATCTAGGCCATCGGAAGGAGGTGTACCAAGAAACTATGGAAGTGATTAGGAGTTTTCAAGGATAAATTCGGTGTCTAAAGGAGAAATAAATGAAGTTGGAATAGAAGAAGAGTGTTGAGGTTCATCGGTGTATAGGGATGAGGTTAGATAATTATGTTGGATGTTGCGCCAAGATAACAATATTCCTCTATTGGGAGAATGGCTAAGAGAAAAAGTGACACACACTGCGGAGGTGAGCATGAGAAGCAAGTATTGCATGCTAACCTGCCTCCACATAGTATTGATTATGATAAAGAGATCACATCAATCTTGTTGTTAATGGTTGGATCTTGAGTAACATTCGATTGACACGAGGCATGAATGTCAATGTTCTTACTTTAGATGCATATAATCGATGGGAATTCCCTCATTACAAACTTCCTCAAATGTTTTGTACATCACTAATAAAACAAAGGTTATGCCCATTAGAGTGTTGAAGGATGCATCCATAACTATTAAAGGCGAAAATTCTTGATTTTGAGGTTCTAGAGCTCATTGAAGTATAAAACTTCCCAAGCATTACTTAGGCACCCACAGTGCTTTATACAAATAAGCGTGGACTTGTATTTAAATAAGGGGTACATTATATTTGAAAACAAAAAGGAGCATGTGATTATTCCATTAGTAGATGGAAGATCGTCACCTTATGTGGAGACCTTAGGAGAAGGATCTAGAATGAATATATGTGTGCACAATCGAGACCCGAAATTATCCATCCATTAAGATAAGGTGTTTTCCAATGGGAATATGCTTAGTCTATAAGTGATACCACTAGTGTGGCATGTGATAATTGGGCCTCACGGGACCTACGAGTTAGTTAGAAGGAATATTAAGGATACTCGAACATGAATTGTTAGATTTCACTCGGTTAGGTGCTTAGGGAGGAAGACGGTTTCCATGGTATACTAGGGAGGAAATACTAATGTTTTTCTATGAGTAATGGAGACTCAGTGGACATGTCAAGTTGAGAGAATGAACATGCTTACATATACCTTGCGTAGGATGAAAATGCACTAGTGGTTGACCCATTGAGACAACCTTCTAGAGTGACATGAAGTAAGGATCACACTCTACGTTAGGTTTCTATGAAGTAATGCACCAACTACAATTTGTGATTATGATGAGAAGGAAACACCTCATGCCATGTTAAGAGGTGTGAGAAGGCTTGGATGGAAGGTTTAGAATCTTTTTCACTGGTGTATAAGTTCTACTCGACTTTTACTGAGGTTGTGTGTGTGCATGGTATATTCATTAGGAGTTGTGGAGATGACAGATAGGAACCTAAAAAGAGCTAACGATGGATATTATCTAGAAATTTGAGTCTCAATATTTTAATCCATCGGTGAATAAGGTGTTACAAGTGGTTAAGCACCTTACCTTAGGAGATAGTTCCATGGTTAAGGATTGAATTACTGGAATTATTGCGAGAACTTGAGTTGATTGTGTGCCTAGTAGAGGAAGAAGCTAAGGAAGTAAAGCTTGAGCACACATGTCTAGAAAATGAGAAGGGTAAGTTGGTGTACTTGGTAGATGGTTAAGAAACTTAAGATTTGGATGTTGTAATGTATATGGAAGGGACGTGAAAATTATTGGATACAGTAGATGAGAGAGCACACACCTATCATAAATCCTTGAGAATGAAGAAGGTGAACATTGGTACCGATGCAAAACAAAGGAAGATGTCATTTGAGATTACTAGATGGACTAGGAGGTCTCGAAAGTGGTGGAGCAGGTGTGAAATTTTTAGGATTTGTTCATGTGCAAGTACCATGAGCTAAAATGTGTTCATCATTCATTAGGAGAGATGTGAATCAATCTAAAACAAGGTTTGTGTCCTTTCCGAAAACTGTCATATAGAATCAACCCGAACTTACGTGTGAAGGTTAAGGAGGATATTGATAAGATGGTAGAGTCGACATCATTAAGGCTATTGAGGAATCTGAGTGGGCGAGTCCCATGGTCATCAATATTAAGAAGGATGGGAGGATAATAATATGTGTTGACTATAGATATTTGAATCTTTGCGTGTGTCATGGATCCTTTCTCAACATCATTCATTGAAGAAATTTTAGAAGGTGTAATAGGGAAAGAAATTTATTCTTTTACGGATGGTTTCTTAGGTTATCGAGTAGGTGAGAATTGTAAAGGAAGACTAGGAAAGGACTACTTTCACCATAGAATGGGGAATTTTTTTCTTATATGGTCATGCCTTTTGGGTGAAGAATGTGCATGCTATATTTTCATGCATTGTGGTGCGGAGCCTTTGAAGACTTCATCCATAAGTTTTGCAAGTTTTCTTGGATGACTAGACTATGTATGGATTAGTAAGAGATCATTGTGAAAATATAAGGCTAATGTTTGAGAGGTGCGATCGATTGAGAATCTCTCTTAATATCAAAAAATGTGTCTTTTCCACTCCTTTTGGCCCATTGTTATGACACGTCATTTACAAATAACGCTTATTTGGTAGATCTACAAAACTTTTTGTTATCTTGGGATTAAAGGAGCCTACTAGTCAAAGTGTGGTGCATGGATTTTTGGGACACACGAGCTACTTATAGGATATTCATCAAGGATATGCACAAATTTCTACACCCTTGGAAGATTTTTGAAACCTAAGAGAAAGTTTTATTGGGGAGAGGCACGTCATGTGGCTTTTGACACATTGAAGGAAAAACTTACTACTCGCACCTATTTTATGTTTTCCGTCTTGGGACAAACCCTTCCATGTACATGTTGATGCTTGAGGATGGTGATAGAATCGGTTTTGACACAACGTGGAGAGAGGATTATTGATCACCCCTTGTGTTTCACGAGTAGAAATCAACCCTAGTAGAAAAATCGTACAACGATGGAGCACAAAGAATTATCTATGATATATGCACTACACAAGTTCAAGAAATACTTAATGGCCACTCCATTTGTTTTCTACATGGATCATATGGTGCTCAAATACTTGGTGAACAATGCTTTCTTCTGATGGCACATATGTGAGTGGATTTTTTGTTTCGGGAGTTCAATTTTTGGTTGTAGTAAAACCTAATAAAATAAATCTAGGACCTAATCATTTATCACGGATTAACTTAGGCGAGGACGCAAAGAGCATTGAAAACACAATTTCGGATGCATAATTTTTAGGTGCAGTGATGCGCACCTTTGACTTAAAAGATATTGTTGTTTTCCACATGAATGGGTATAACACCACAAGGGATGAATACCTTGGAGAAAAATCAGTTAGTTGTATGCGTCGTGCCCTATATGCTGATTGGTAGAGACTTTTACAAGTTATCTTTGAGATGAGGTTTTGCGTCGATGCATACTAGAACATGAATGTCTTTATAATCACGAGTAATCTCATGGTGGAATTTTAGGAGGCAACTATGCAGAAAACACAACCACGCATAAAATCCTATTAGCAGGAGTCTTTAGTGGGAATAAAATTATAAGGATTGTATCGAGTATTGCAAGGTATGTGACTATTTTAAACTCCTTGGTAAGTTAATTCAAAGAGATGAATTGATGTTAAGGTCTATTCTAGTGCGAGATTCATTGTAAAATTGGTAATTGACTTTGTGGGGCTATTTTCACTGCCACATTGCGTGAAGGACATCTTCACTTTATATTATCACTTATACTGAGACTATCTTACAATATGGGAGGAGATAATGCCTACAAAGGACTACACCTAAGCTACATCAGCTAGGTTTTTATGGGAGAATATAATCAATCAGCGGTAGAGATTCCCATTAAGTTTAACAAGTGATAGGGGTACTCACTTTTGAATGAAACTGTTAGAATCCTATTAGCGAGAATTTATGGTGGTCCATCGAGAGACTACCCCTAATCAACCTTGGACTAATGGGACTCTCGATGCCTTTAGCAAAATATTAAACCATCCACCGACTAATATTTGTGATGTGGAAGGAGAGACTAGGATGATAAAGTATCTGCGAAGTCTTATGGGTGTATCAAACAACTTATAATTGATTGAACAAGGCCACTCATTTTCAATTAGTATTTGCACGAAGCGATTATGCATGTGGAATTCATGTTACCATTCATGTGTATTGCATGTGCGGGAGGATTGGCTTATGAATAAGCATTGGAGGAGCGCATTGATAAACTTATGTAGTTAGATGAAAGGCAAACCATTACAAGGTGGAGTCGAGAAGACGAGAGAGGCATGATAAAGGCATGGAATGATCGTCATATTAAAAATAAGAATTTTTAGGTTGGTAAGATGGTTCTTATATATGATTCTAAGTTTATGCACCATCTGGAAGCTCAAGGTACATTGGTTTGGGACCGTATGTGATATAAAATCTACCGCATTTAGGTGCTTGCAAGCTTAGTGTTGGATGGAGCGATGTTACCAAGTAATTTCAATGGGATTAGGTTGGAGCCCTACTATAAATAAGTCTTTTGTGTGTTTTTAATAAGGAAGTATTGCCAACTAGCTTAGGATTTCATTAATTTTATTTCCTTTCCTTTTGTTTCCTTTCATCATCGCTTTGTTTTTCTTTCGATTTGGTTTGTTGTGTGTGCATTTTGCATTGGTATCTAGTTTCTATTTAGAATGGTTTTTATGTGTAGAGGACCATGCATCCAATTTAGTGTTGTATGGAGAGTGTAAAGAATGGTTTCGAGTAAAATCTGCTGATAGAAGGAATTTCTAGGAGTTATGTCTATTGGTGGCCCAAGGAAGAAAATCAAAGACATGTGAGTTGAGAAGAGTGTAGTGAATGGATTTGACGTGTAGACTTGATTTATTCTTGTCAAGTGAAGTGTTAAGTATTAATGATACTTTTCATCATGGAAGGATCTGTTCAAATATTTGCCCTTCAAAAATAAAATCTTGACCAGCCCTTCAAATTTGATCACCGAATTGGTGTTTTTGACTCCCAATTGTAACCTCTTGATTATGCATCAAGTCACACATGCATGGCCTTTACTTTTTACACTAATATCTTATGTACTGCGGGTTGACCAAGAGGCACACGTGGATATTTATGTGTAGATATACGGCCAAGCGAGCAAGAGAAGCTGTCACATATCTAAGAATCAAAATCTTCTCGGGTGTCGAATCACATTCCAATTCAAAATGTGTTGAGAGAGGAGTTCGAGGGAGATATTTGCACACCAAGTTGAATGCAAGAATATCTTGATATGCAAAGGAGGTGAGTCATAAAAGAGACTAATACAAACCGAATGCTTTGTAAAGAGATGTCAATGGACTGATTTGGCATGGATCTTAATGCATATGGTCCTTTGAAAACTCCTCTGTTGCCTATCCTTTCGTGACATTTGCAAAAAATATGATTGTTAGCTTTTTCTTACAGAGGCTGGGGAAGTTGAATGTAAAATCCATGGATACGGAAGGTAAGAATCCGATAATGAGAAAAAATATGTCTCAATTCGAGTTGGAGAGATGAGATATTATCACGAGATGGAGTATATGCCGAATTGAGTTATCTTTTGATGTCGTATTAGAAAAATTAAAGGTGATAGAAATATATCACATTTGATTTCAAACCCAGTGAATAAAAAAGTATTAAAATAACACACGTAGGCCTTTTGTGCATAGGTGACTTCACAGTCATTTAAGTCTCTATAACAATATAATGATATTTACACATTCTTTGGATCTCATGAATTGAAAGCAGGTTGAGAAAGAATCGAAATATGCAAATAGAAGAGCTCAAAAACTCCATCCAACCTACTTTGATACCACTATTAAACACTGCACAATTATATAAAAACACCTTGAATAATAATTATATTAAATTTAGAACTCATTCGAGATATAAATTACATTGATAGAGATTACATTTATAGTAGTTTGATCTCCTACAAAGGTGGAGTAAACACTCATCTTCAATACCTCATATCTCTCTCCATGAATCTCTCAGGTGTTATCCCCTAATATATCTCTAGGATATCTCTCACACTAAAAATAACTACGTGAGTTTTTCTCACAACTCACCAATAATAAAATTATTACAACTATATTACTAATATGAGTTCTAGAAACTCATTATTAATAATATTACAATTTATTTAATAATTTTACACAATATTTTGGTAACACATTTAGTGTGGGGTAATGTTGGGCCCTTAAAATATGGCTAAATCCGGAGACAATGGATTAAGCATGGGGAGGTAAAGGAAAAGGCATGTAACAAAGAGTGCGTAGGAGAAATAGGAGTGAGCACATGTAGTTTGAAGAATTCAAGGATAAATCGGACATGTAACATGAAAGGTTGGTGTGAGGAGCGGATAAGATTTAAAGACTTAGTTGTTTTTATGGATACGATATTACATGGAAAAAATGTGAATACCCAAGTAGGTGTGATGAATGGATAAAGTTACATTGGAGTCTTGGGGCTCAAGAAAATAATATTACATGAAAGGAATACTCCGAGGACATGATCATTGTAATTAGTGGAGGCTAAGAATGCGTTTTGAAGCGTGACCATAAAAACTTGATCATGGAGGACCACATTTCCACTTGGCATTGATTGCGTGCTCTTAGCTTCATGATGGAAAAGGAAGGATTGAAATATTATTTATAGAAGTGTTTGGGTCTGAAATAAAGAAGAGGTTAGAGTAACGAAGTGCTACAAGAATGTTGTGGGTTAGAGAGTTATGTGAATGAAGGGGGAATGCACATATGTGATCTAGCTTAGGATGCCAAATGTGGGATATACTGGTATTTTGAGTATATAGTAGAGACTTAGGCTTTAACTCTTTGTTTTAGTCATTTTTAGTGTTGGGATGCTATATCTTGATATATTCAGATCTAGTATGACCTTGTTATTGTAATTTAGCTATTGTAGTACGATAAATGCATGTATTTATGATTTTATAACCATTCCTCCATTAAATGCAAAGAATTATCACAAAGATCACATAAAAGAGGATCGACACCCATGCATGCCTCAAGTGAGTGCGTAACTTAGGTTGAGTGATAGGGTGGCGCTTGGGGTTTTAGAAGGGGTTTAAAGTAAAAAAATTGAATACACTCCTTCATTTTGTCCCATTTTCCCTCATTTAAGAGTGTTTTCCCCTTCTTTCTATTTATATCACCCCCTTAGTGTAGGGTTTCATTTTACGCATCTCCTTCTCACCTTGGTCCATTGGAATCATATACTAGAGTTAGATAGTTGCATTTCCCTTCCTAAGAGTAGTTTTGGTAGTAGGAATAAGTTGAGTAAGTCGACCTTCTCCAGAGGTCTATTTGAAGAGAAAGTCCCACAACTTGAATGCTGAGTCCCATGTTTCCTCAAAATCCTATGTTGTCTATGAATCAAGGTAGGGTGCAATTTTTAGCTACAACGAATTGAAGTAAAAATATGGTGTCAAGTTTATCGATCCAACATCCATCATGTAATGGTGTAACTCAACAATAGAGTCTAGGAAATGAGGGAAAGTATACAGAGTTTGTAGGTTTTTATGGTTAGTAGAATAATCTAATTTCTCAAAATGTGAAGATTTTTGTACATTAATGGGATCTAGTGGGTTGCACTCTTTTATAAGTTCAAATGTAGGTTTAGGGATTGTTTATACAAGGAAAATGACATGCTTTTTCTCTTCATGTACATATACATTTTGAGATGAATGTGAGTCAAAATATATGGTTGATGAATGGTGTTGTAAAAAAATTATATCCACTCTACACCTATATACAAATAATAGTGAGTGAATCATCAAGTGACTTTGACCATATATGAGATCTAGTGTAACTAGGTATTATATATCTACATTATTTTGTTAAAATTAATAATTTTCTCACTATGTAAGATATTTATGAGTCATTTATTGAAATTAGATATTTTTTTGTACAATGTGATGTATGTCATGCTTATGCAGTTGTATCAGAATAAAATAATAGAGGAGGAACATCTTATTATTTGTGTCATTGTGTTGAGGAAAAAAATAAATTGATATCTGAATCATAGATGGAGAAGGCATAGAATATCCTACATGGTATTTGGTTATTACTGGAACATGGCTAAGAAGATACCCAATGAATAAATCCAATGTGCGGTTGTTTGAGGACTTTGACACTCATAGAAATATTATTCATTATTCTAGCCTAGTTGTTACATCTAACATTCAATTGATTAAATATGGAGGTAGAGCATGCAATAAGAACTTGTGGAAAGTTCTTGAGTCTGACCATGAAGCAATACTTGACACCCTAAAAATTATATCGGACCCAATTGGTTTAGTGGGTTGAAATTGTACAATTTACACTCAACCCATCCATGAAAAGTTAGTTTAGTTCAAAAACACAAAATTTCCTTAAGCACCTTGAGTGGCTTACTTTCTCAAGTCGGGGAACAATTTCAATAGTAAATATTCACTCAAATGGGTTCACATCCTGATCATTTTATATATCAATGCACCATGTCTCTATATCATATTCCATGCCAAGTCACCAATCAAATTGATGGAAAATACAAGAAGTCTTCAAATTTCTTACCTTAGCCAAAATTGCCTTCACTAGCTTCTCAAGAATAATGACATTGGTGAGTTGGTGTTGGGAATCACCCACAAATAACTGAAACAAACCAACACCAGTTTTGGGCACCCATTAATCTCCTCAAGGTGTGTGACAAATTTTATAGCCCATCTCCATTGCTAAGTCTCTCTTCTACCATCACTCCTTCACTATTCCCGACTCCTTGAAGCCATGTCACAGGTCCTTTTCAAGCGTAAAAGAAGTTTCACTACAGAAGGTTTTAATAATAACGAATGGAATTTTAGGATAACCTTTTTCTAGTTTTATTTTATTACAAAGTTTTAAATCCAACCTTCAAAGTTAAGACACCTTTCCACACTTTCTTGTTTCTCCAATTAGGCCTATATTCCCTTCTACAGGTATGCAGCAATACTTGCATAAATTTCGGTACTTTAGAAACCTCAAGCCTTCTAACCTTCAAAATATCCTTCCTCACACTCCTTAGATGCTTTTTAAAAATTTCAAGTCACAATTCTCTCTTAAACCCACTTAACTTTCTATTTCTTTCTCTTGTCTCCTTTCAATTTACCATTGTACCCTACAAACCTCTAAATAGTACTTCATGAAAATCAGAATCTTGGAAGTTGGTTAAGACCTAAAACCTTAATATTATCAATTAGGGAACTCACCAAATATTATCTTGTCAATATGAAACCATAATTCATTATATAAATATTTCATTGTATTGATTGTCTGTGAAACCAATTGTCCTTGCAGTTATAAGAAAATGCCAAGATGAAAAAATCTCGGTGCTAATTGTATTACACTCCTCAAGATATAATAAAGTAGTGGATGGATGTATGTTGAGGAGATATTTTCATGCATCATAATTTCTTATCAATGTATATATTCTAAATTGAGATCGAGGAAGCTTATAGAAATATAAAAGGTTTTTTCATTCCATCTACTTCCCAAATCTTTACAAGTTATGAAATATTTTAATTAATTTCTCAAATGAAAGTAGGGTAGAGAATCCTCTTGTCGAGAGGAAAGTATATTTTTATTATATTTCAGATTCAATGAAATTGATTAGTATGCATAAGTGCTAATGTCAATGGAAGAAAGATAGATTCCCAACCACCAAGTGATTCACTTTTTCCCATGCCTTCCAAATTGTCTAAAGAATAAAGGACCCATGAGGTGTCAATGACAAGAAATCTATAAAATAGTAAGTCAACCAAATGTATTATGTTTCAAATCTCTTGACCCTTTGGATCCTACATTAGCAATATTGAATCTCACACAAACTTTCAAGGTTCAATTCCATTTGTGAGAGAGAGAGAGATTTCTTTTTCACATTCTTTTTAACAAGAACAAATTCTCATTTCACCACCTATATCATATGAAATATATTTTTTTAACATTATTTTTACCTCTTACATATTCTCATTTCACCAAGAGTGTATAAAAACCTGATGACAAATGTGTGGGAACCATTAGTTTGGTGTCATGAGGTGTTTATTTATGAAAATATTTCCACTGGATGCTAATTAAAGGATTTTCCCATGTTTAGTTCAATGTCACTATGAAAAAAATGAGTAAGATATGGGAGAAACCAATATATAATTTTATATGTGTACCATATGTGTATCCATAGGTTTAAGACAGCGACATACCCAGAGTGCCACAATTTCATTAGTTATCACCGTCCAAAGTTTGAAAAGTTTTGCTCTTAGGACACTTAAGAGACATTGACGAACTTTGTGTAGATCAGAAGGACCAAGACGGTTTGGTAGTGTAAAAACACAACCAATAGTGTCTAACAACCCACTCACATGTGGTAATCATCAGCTTTGTGTCACAAGGTTCCTATCTTGTATTAATATTTTCAAAACAATTTTATATCTCTCCGACAACGATGCTGATTGAAGGATTTTTTCAGATTTAATTATCTACCACTTTAAAAAAATGGGAGATAGATGAAAAGAAAATAAAATAATGTATGTGGACCATATGTATATCCATAGGTTAAGATAGAGACATTATTAAATGCCATGGCTTGCTTAGTTATCACTCATTAAATTTTAACCAGATTTTGCTCTCATTGAGCTTAAGAGACATTGATGGACTAGTGCATCCCGAAGGACCGAGATAGTTTAGAAGTGGAATGACACCATCGATAGTGTATAATATCCCACCCAAACATGTGGGAACCATCTTTTTTGTGCCACGGGGTGTCCATTAAAAATAATACCTGTATGCCCCGACACAA